>OY754488.1:5686825-6112699 GCA_963575735.1 Amblyjoppa fuscipennis
TTCTGTCTGAGGACAGGCACGGTCGGATAGCTCGGATTTGCGATATACCATGTAAAGCCGCTCGCTGGTCAGCAACTCCATCATCCCGAGGCTTAATAACCGTCGAGATAACTCGTTTATGGCTCGTTATTGCTATTATCCCAGCTATATAATTATCCGGATTATCAGGGGGCCCGGTGAGCTCGGAGAGCCGGCAGTATCGCCATCGTCAACATTGTGGAAGTCGAGAATCCATGCACCCACACCTTGCTATTAAAGCATTGATTTTAACGCTCCCCAAGCACCACCGAATCTGCTGTTGAACCGAACTATATACATTTGAGCTTTAGCGGCTCTCTCTCCCTTCACGGCAGCAAACGCAGTAAATTTTACATCAATTTTTATCTGACCATAATCGCCGAAGCGCCGATATTTGTTTAACCCAACGTTTCCCGCCCGGGGCGCTATCACTTTTAATAACAGCGCGTGCGGAGCCAACAACGGTCCGTGTTCGATAGTTTATTTATAAACTGCTGTGGAACCATTTGAATGGGGTGTTTTTTCTCGTTTTTCCTGCAGAATCGATAACACACTGTTCTTTTTCATTTTATCGTTCGCAAAGTCTGATCTGCGGGAAGTTCTGTCGATGATTTTCGGCTCATTCGCAGCGTAATTTTCCGAAAATTGGGCAACCATGAGGAATACCGATTTCACCATAAACAGCCCAAAAATATTGATCGCGAAGAATCATGCGTGGTCTTCCGGGCTCAACCTGATGCGTTCTTTCCATTCTTTCGTCAAACCAAGCCGCTGAACTGGATCAATCCTTGCTCCGACCACGCTATACCTATTCGATTCCGCGGCCATCGGGCACTTGGCAACACCCACACATATACTTGACCGAACGAACCTGCCTATCGGTGAAACCTGATAATAGCGCGAATTTTGAAAAGTGATAGCGTTCGCCAGTGGCCTACCGCATGAACGGGTCAGAACGGCGCTGTGTAGAACCGTCTATCGCTGCCATTGCGAGCGCCCGATCACGCGAGAACGAAGTGGACCATCATCGCAACGCACGGTTCTCGTTCGGTTGGCACTGGCTATGGCTTCCTCGCCAACGCCAGAACTCATTCCCATACACCGTTTCATCCCTGCCCTCGACGGCTTTTAGTGTGAAATAAATGCTTGTAATTACGCTGACGCGACCGGTCGCCAACTACGTTGCGAGTGTGTGTGTGTGTGTGTGCGCGCGGGTGGGTTGTGGGAGTGCATGTGGGAGAGTAGGATTGAGTTGAAGAGTGGGAATGGTCGGACAGGGCAGAAGGGTATCGGCACTGGTTGGGTAAAGAGGGTGAGCAGACAGTGGCGGCATTTCGAACGAATGGGGGAGAACCGGACGGAACGGAACGGTTCGGTAGAGCCGAGCACGGGGCACACGTTGGTTGGCAATGATAGACTGACCGGTCGGTCGGTCAACCGGCATAGAGAGAGAGGAGGAGAGACTGCGAGGGAGAGTGAGAAATTTCGAGAGAGTTCGTAGAGAGCGGGAGGGAGTGAGAGCAAGAGTTGGCCACAACCGATGCTGCCTCTGCTGCTGCTACTGCTGCCTCTGCTGCCGCTGCTGCTACACCACCCATAATGGCGACTAATTGTAATGGCCACCCTCGCTCTTGCCGTGTGGCTCCTGTTTTTTTCGACGATTCCCGTTAGACGGAACAGGACAGAGACGGACCAAAGGGTGAATGAGAGAAAATAGGAAAAATAGAGGGTCGGACTTTGAGAGGGATGCAGCCGAGGGGTTTTTTGGTAAGCGAAGGATTGAAATGGGGAATATCTAAAAATCATGTGGACCCCACATGTGGGCATATAATAATTGACCGCAACTTTTACCCCACCGGTTTCGAGAATCTGGCAATCAAAGAGCCCAATGGAGCAATGACTGGTCATCGACCGTAGGCTCAGATCCAGAATTGGTAACTCTTTGTCTTCTCGGAGTGACCAACAACGTATCAAACAATTCACATTTCCAAACAGGAACCACGCTGTCCTCCATCCGTTAGGAGACAAGATCAGACATCCATTCGGATACTAAATCAGACATCCACTCCTTTCGGTTTCCTTCCCGCGCAATGATAGACTGCGTCTTCGCTTTCTCGATGTGACCAACAAAGTATCAAACAATTCACATTTTCAAGCAAGTACCGCGATGTCCTCTATCCATTAGGAGGCAAGGTGAGACATCCCTTCGGACACTAAACCAGACATCCACTCCTTTCGATTTCCTTCCCGCGCAAAATCTCCCTCTTTCACTTCCATCCCATTTTCGCTTCTTCCGCATTCGTCCAGTATCTCACCCAGTATTTGCACCGGTAACTTTCGAGAGAGTCTAGACATCCGGGCCACTGATGGCCTTCCCGAGAGCTGACTCTCCTTTCCATCTATCGTATGGTAAAATCGAGCCCCGGCAAGAAAAGTAGGTAAAGAATGGGCCAATCTCGCGTATGATCGAGCATTTCGATTTCGTTCGGCGACACATTATCTATACCATCGTACAAGCAGTGGGCTCCGACTATGTGTGTACATATATAAAGTACATATGTATACAGGGGAGAGAAGATTGAGTGAGATGGAAAAATCGAGGGAGATAAAACCAAGTGGGGGGACCGAGCGGGGTGGCGCGTCTCAGGCGACCGTTGAATTCGGACGGCTTTTTTTTTTAGTCCTGGAACATCGGACCCAATCAAACACTCCCTCCACCCTTTCGCTCCCGGCCCTCTCCTCGTCTATCCGTCCGCCTCCTCCTCGCTGGATGCCCCTGCGAATATAAATGCCCTCGATTTCGTCTATATAATCATGGGAGTGTGAAATTAACCAGGCAATTCTGCAGCGAACCGCGAACCTCCCACCCCGCCCGAGAACGAATATCCACGCCAGCAGAACACAGTGCGCGCACGGGAGTCGCGCGGCGGAGTGCAGCGCAGCGCAGCGCGGTCCAGAACTAATAGCGAGGCCGCCCTACTCTGCTGGAGCGGAGCGCGGGAAACCATGAGCGAAAGAGCGAACCCACCGCGCGCGTTCGCTCTGCCGAAGATTTTTTTTTTTTTCAATATTTTTTTCCAACCATTCCCGCGGATGCAACCCGATCGATTGATGGACAAAGCGAGAGGGATGATCGAGGACGGACGACGAAGCGGGATAAAACCGGGAGTTCGAGAGTCAACCCCGCGATAATTTGGTTGTTTAATCGTGAGTCGATGAACAACGGTTCGGCACCAAGTGAATCCCAAAAACGCAAGCGCCTCCCTCGCGGAGCGCCGTCGGGATGAAATTTCGTCGGGGGAAAAAAATAAACACACCGAAGTTAGTAGAACATGGAAATCTCTGGACCGATCGACGAAACTGTCGGTGCCATTTGGGGGGGGGGGGGGGGGGGGGCGATAGAGAAAATAGCTGAGCGTTGTCAGGAGAGGGGTTGAACGAGCTCGGCGTGCAGATGGAGCAATACAATGGGCTGGAATTAAACGACCAGTCGAGCGAGGGAGTCCGAAGGGTAGGCGATGGGTACGGTCAGCTTCAGCGAATGGCTCGTCGAAGCCACGGCACCGGAAAATGCCGGTAGTTTCTGTTTATTGCATCATATAAATACGGAATTAATTAAAACTGCTGAGTTAATTGAATTTTTATAACGCCGCCGCAGGGATGGGTACGCCTTCCCTCCGCGTCCTTTCCATCCGCCCTCCCACGCCGACCTCCCACCATTGTTTGGTCGTCCCTTGTTGTCTGTCTTTCGTTCTCCCGTTTCGCTCGGCCTCGTCGGCGGGTCGCCGAAGCGACGGGTTGTTTTCCCTTTTCCACCCTTTCCGTCGCCGACCATACCTGGGGAGCACCGACAACGGCTAACCGTGGACTGCGTTAACTGGGTAGTTATGCCCGTGCCGTTGCGGCGAGCCTCCATTCTTGCTAAGTGTAATGGCGTCGCGAAAATATTACCTTTGTGAAGAGATACGAGAGAGCGGAGAATAAGAGAGAATTTACTCTCACTGGCGCACGCGGACGGCGATAGCGGCGTGCTCGATAAAATCCTTCCAGCTAGGACGATTTACGGACGATACACAACCCAAACGGCGAATGAACGACCTTTTACGCATCCTTTACCGGGTTGGTAACGGGAGAGACGAATAAAAATAAAAATAGCGATGAAAAATAGGACGATCGTTGCATGGATAATAATTACCGTTCCGGCAAAGGATCGAGGTGTTGATTAAAAATTGTAGAATTATGAGGGACGATAATTGACCCTGGGAGACCGCACACACTTTTGAAGGAGTGCGTTCGTTGTCGCGCTATCCTAGAAGACATTTTTAGAGTCTTGCATCGGCGCTGGATGAGACTCTAACTAGGCCTTGTGAGAACCTCGTCAGGAGCCAATATAGAGGTATAAAATGTTATTGTTGGTACGGGTTGAACTAAGGGTCGAAATTTAAGCGGGGTCGAATTTCGGGCCGAACTTCATTGCGTGCTGAAGACCTATTTTGAGTTCGGTTTTAAGTCTAAGCTTAAATTCGATTGTAGGTCGAATTTGAGATGAACTTTAACGCTAATCTATATCTGAATCGCCAAATACGGTTAACTTTGATGACACTATACAGTCATGAATAAGAATAGATAGGAAGATTTTTTTGGATATCTTATCGCTTCTTGTTAGTTTGAACTTAAGGTCAATTTTAAGCACGCATGAAGTTCGATCTCAACAGCGATCTTAAGCTCAAACTAGCGTCTAAAAATTCGACCGTAAGGCGAGGTGAAACATGGACCACGTGACATATGAGTGGCGAAGAGATAGTTGCATTCTTCAAATCAACGACACGTAAAAATTTTTGACATTTGGGATAAATTGGGGGTTCTGCATCCGCTAATACCTTGCTTATTCGGCAAATGTCTACAATCTCCGAATGCCATTGATTAAAGTTTTTGTTACCGACTCAGTCCGTCTCACCTCGCCTGAAGGAGCTCTTTGAGGCCCTGACTATTGCAAGTCCCACTGAGAACTTATTGAAATTGTTTCATGATTATTCCGACCTCCGCTACGACACAGTAGCGCTTTTTAAGGACACTTATCACTTAAAAGTCCCGCCAATGATGTTTTTACATAAAAAGAAAAACGTCGAAGCAAAGAAATTTAAAGATCGAATTCTCCGTGGAAGAGAAAACGGAGTTATCAGGCGCCCTCTTATACACTTCACTCCGGCAACGTCAGATTAGCATGTCTGAGACAGAAGGAGATAGGCGAGCACGCGCGGGCGGCCATCAATTTCAATATCCCCTCAATAAATATTCGTTTGGAAAGGGCTCCCGGGTGGAGAATCTCGTTTTTCCTCGGTGCCTTCGAGCCGCAGTCAGAGAGACGATATCCCCGCATAGGCGTCGTTTCCGTGCTCTTCGTCGTCTGGAGATCCGAAGATTCGGAAGGAGCGCGCCCGCCCGACGGCCCCGATTCGTCTGGTGTGTGCCCACGGCAAATTCGACGGATCCTATAGACGCGTTTGCCGCACATTCGCTCTCAGGCGGAAGAACAGACGGGCTCGTGGATACATCCGACCAGACCCGGCAACCTCGGCCTCTGGATTTAGATAATATTCTTAACATCGCGGTTCCGACGGGGAGAAAGAAAAAAAGATAGACCGAGGCACCGAGAGATAAGAGCGGAAGGAATATCGCAACGGTCTGCGATATTTTCGAATAGGGACTTCTCGGTTGTCTATCCGCCGGCGTGAAACTTACTCCGAGCCGGTCCATCTGCTGCTCGAGGACGTGCATCGCACTGGCTGTGTCCTAGAGCTCTCGAGAAAGAATTCTCGATAACGCGGAAACGCACTTTACCTCGGTAGATCGCAGGATAAACCGGATAGCTATTGGCCGCAAGCCCAGAGAGACTGTACGCGATTTTTCTGGTAGATTAAATGTGAAGACCTTAAATGTGAAAGAAAAGATTAGGAAAATTCGCAAAAAAAAATTTTCGGCACATGTAAAATTGAGAAAAATTCTGACGAAAGATCGCTGGATTAACGCGAACAGAATTTTACCGAGGTTGTCGTTAAAAATTACTGATACAGTAGAGCGGTGCATAGATACGGCGAAGATCTGACGTCGCTTAACACCGAGTTTAAACGGTAATAAAAATTCGTATGAAATTTTATGTACCGGCCTGGAAGTTTTTATGCGAAAACTGGTATAATTGAATTTCATGTGCTGTTGTGATGAGAAATTAATTTTCCGTGTGTTAATAACATTGGAAATACTATATGTTTAATAATTTACTTTAATTTTACAATAATAGTACTTTAATTTTTATAATTTACTTTAATTTCAATGAAAGTATATTATTTTCTCGTCACAATTCTACATTCAATTTAATGCACCAGTCTGCGTAAAAACGTTCAGCTCAGTACACTAAATGTACATTTTTTTTTTACAGTGTAGTTGACGAGAAAATCCACAAGGAGGTAATTTTCGATGCGTCGCATTAAATTCTTAACACAAATTTTCACGTCAACTGCCTAAATTGACGATTCTACATTGTTGAAGTTCGCCGCTAGTCCTGATATTGTCCTCCCCTGAGATCATTGAAGTCGAGAGGCAGTCCGGAGAGCGCACGTACTCTAATAAATCAAATATGCATTCCGCGAGTCGGGAGTTTTGAAGAATCCCTCCACAAAAAAAAAGAAAAAGAAAAAAAGAAAACAGAGAACCGAGAATCAGTGGTAAATCGGTGCATTATCTTTATTAATTTTCCTGAGAGATGCCACAGCGAAGGAAAGTTTTTCGCCGAGAACCGATCTATAACGTTTGCCGTGGTGGACGAAAAGCCGAGGATCCGACTTGCAATCCCAAGATGGAGGAGTCCGTTCTCGCTTCCTCGTTACACATCCTTCCCCGTGGATTCTCTGTCCGATTCCCACCGCCGATTTCCTTCCGTCTTTCGTTTGCCCACTTCAACCGGCGGAGAGCGGAAAGTTGGCCTCCTCCCCCGAAGGATCCAAGGACGAGTAACCGGGACTCGAAAGAATTCGCGGGAAAACGTTACGGCGTATTCGCGGTCGGGAAGCTTCCAGGGTACACATTTCTAGTTTCCGTCTAACATTTACCTCCGTCTCCCCCGCCGCACGGTACACTTTTCTCTCAGCCATTGAAATCTGGACCGAGTGAAAAGTATACCGAGTTGCGAGCGTTGCCGGAGAGTGGTTGACGTCGAGGGAGTGGAGGGAGAGTTGTCTGCGCCTCGGTTATGCACCGCGCTAGCTGCCGGGCTCAGCGAGTAATATTAATAAGTAGTGGAAAAAGTTGGTTTGATCAAACCCGCCCCTCCTAACGTTTATAGGCCCCTTCGCTGCGGACCGAAAGAAGCCGGCGAAGGGCCGAAGGGAGAATACCCGGTGGCCGACCTCGACGCTACGGTCAGACCACATCAGAGGCGGCCAAAGCTATTAGCATAATTACAATACCTAAACGTCTGATCTATTCGACTTTATGCTTATTTAAAACTCCCTGTACAACCCTCTTCCCTCTTTCGTTTTGCGCTCTTTCTCTCAACTCCCACCGGACGGCGCTCTCTCCCCGTCGTCCCTCGCACCTCTTTATTCCACCTTTATTTTTTCCTCCCTCCGCCGCCCCGGTCGAAGTTGCATTCGCGATCGGATTGCGGAACGAATCCATTAGGCTGATGTGGTATTAAAAAGGCCAATCATCGGGATGGACGTCGAGGCCGAACGATGGCACGGAGCAAACTAGCCAGACCGGGACTCGCCGTTGTACACCGCATGTGTAGATCCCAAGTTGCAAGTACGCACAGCCGGACTTCCGTTCGCGTCAGAATGCGCGGGACATTTGTGCTCGCTTCCTGCATTTTTCTCCGTCGTTACTTTCCTTTTTTTTGCGCCTCCTCCGGTAATTTTTGATCCGGCGAATCAATCGCCGGGCAGAAACGGCGAGGCTTGGGTAAAAATAAAATAAAGACTTTGATTAAAGCGGGTCAAGTCCAACGCCAAATTAGCGATGGTCCAATTTTCTCGCGTTGAAAATATTCTGCAGCGTTTGCCGGTAAATGTGTGTGTGTTTTTTGAAAATTGTTTGGCGTTTATGCCGATGGGGAACCAATTTATCAGACTCGAAAAGATTTTAATCAATTTGGGACCAAAATGTCGTTCAATTGCAGGTTTTTCTTTATCGCATACTGCATCGCACGCATGAATTGGCCAGAATTGTCTGTAAGACACTCGAGCATTTTTATAGGCTCTTCGGCCGATATTCGACGGTCATTTTATTGATAAAAAGAATCGATTCGGCGTTCGAATCGACTGTGGTCCGCCATCAACGAAATTGCCGATCCCATTACTTTTGATGGATTGTTGAAAACCAGCAGTATAAAGGAGACGAGGAGAAAAGTGTACGAACGGCTGAATAATATCATAATCGAACTGCGAAGCGCAGCAGGGGTGCATCTATTGATGCTGCGCACAGGCTTTTACTTCACTATCCATTGGCGTTGCGCTTTGGTTTTGTTCCCCCGGTGGTTTACTGCGCGCAACCACCCCTAACGACAAACGAAGCGTATACTAAATGACTAAGGGAGAATAGGGGAAAACGGGCCACTCTACAGTTTTTCTTTTTTTTTTTTCATTTCCTGAGTAAAGTCCTTCTTAAGACGGGACGAATCTTTGTTTTAGATATTGGCCCTGGTTTTTTTTATTTTATTTTTATAAAGACCCGTTTTGCCCCGCTGGTCAGTATTTCTCCTACATTGTAAACCAAAAAAATTGACGTTTTTCAAAAAAGTAATAACTGCCACGTAATTAAAATTAGTTTTCTCTTAAAAACAAAAATTACGTTTACCGTAACTGTCTTTTGATAAAGAAATATCGAAGATAAGTTACATCACATGAGCGATTTAGTAGTAAACAGATTTATATACATATATACGTGCTCAGTACAGTAATTATGTAGGCAAAAAATGGAGAAAAATTAATCCATTTTTCTCTTTCTATATTTTCGTAAAAAATAACATAATATGAAAAGTAAATAAAAATACTTGGTGCCTTCTTTATTTTAACGCACTGAACTCGGCACATTTGTACAAATATATTTACTGCCATCAAACCTGGACACTTCAATAGCAAACCAATTGTGTTAATGGAAATTGACGCCGAGTATGAGGCCCGGAATTTATCGCAACCAATTTGAGGACGATGGCGAGCCACGCCGAGGACCCGATGGGATTTTGTACTTGCGCTATCCGCCCATCCATCAGATAATAGTCTCTCTCGCATATCGCGTCTCCTGCATGTTCCCCGTTCACTCCGCGCCGCTGTCTGGATTGATCCCACGGAACACTTGGGTGGGAAGATGCAAGGAATAGTTGAGAGTTAACCACATCCAATATTTCCATGAGTTCATAACTCCGCTCACAAATGTACTGTCACAAACGTCAATCAGGGTATGAAATTTCAGTATGCCGAAATCTGTTGTCACTTTTTGCCATTGCAACGTTTACTGGCGCTTGCGGAAAGTCGCCGACCCGGCTGATCGCAGTAGAAAACGCACAACACCGTCTTTTCGGCCTAGCGAGCAGTCAGGAGTAAAAAAGAACACTTTAAGGTCCTTTTGAAAATTTTAACAGAATTTTTTTAGCATATCAACTTGCTATTCGAATCGTTCAAAGGTTGCGTCTTGGCAAATTCTCGGGCCTCGTTCAACAACGATCACATAAGTGGAGGGCTGGCAAAATTCACGTATACGCATGCGAATTCTTCTTCCAAACGTGCGTACTTGCCGCTGATCTCGGAAAGTTTTAACCCGAAAATCCGCGGTTCTCCGAGCCCCGCCAAATATTATAGGGAAACTATTCCAAAGCTCATCGTCGAATATTTCTTCTCTTCGCGCAGATCCCTGGCCTCTTTAGACTCCCTCTGCTCCGCTCTGCTCCGCTGTGCTCTGCCTTATGCTCATTCCACCCTCGAATTCACTCATAGTTCAACCGAATTTCCCATGCGCGAAGAAACTTCGCATGACGGCGCTGGAGTCGGAGGCCAAAGTGCTGTTTAGTCACGCGACTGGATCATCGCTTTGGCCGCGCCACCCACCCTTAAGGTCTCGCCCGAAAGTACCTCAAGGAGAATATCGCCACCACCGCCGTCGGTGACGTTGAGAATGGCCCGATATATCGGGTATAAACAGCCGTAGTTTCACCAAAGTCTCGTTTCGACTAAAGCCTACCAGCCGTTCTCAAGTATTTCTATCGGTCTTTGGGCGAACTTTGGAGTCGAGCGAATTTTGCTCCGAAATAAAAATTCCCATGAACAATATTTTAGCGCCGTTTCTGGTAAACAGTCACTGCGTCGATGGAGATGCAATTGAATAACTTATTTTCGAGGGAGATTTCAACTTCGTTAGGCCAAAAATCCGCGATTCATTACAAATTTTATTATACGAGGAAGATATTAAATGTGGAATGCTGAAATGTCGTACTTAAGAAAAATGTCTTCTTTCTATCCATCCATTGGCATCGTGCATCATAGTTTCATTCGCGAAAAGGCTAACTTGAACAATTTGTTTCGAAAAATTATTTTCTGAAAAAAATGAGGAACTAATAAATCTGCGCATAATGACAAGAACACAAATACTCACCAAAAGGTTCGCTCAGCACAAATTCTGAACCCATACAAAATATTCAGAACTGATCATATACCAAAAATGTTACTAAACTCAAACATAAAATTAAAACAATTTTTTTCCACCAAAAAAACGAACGCACCAGTATAAATAAAGAGAATAGGCGGTTGAAGAACTTGGGCCGATGGCCCGTCGGCAATAGAAGTGTATACTGTAAAGTTATCTTCTAATCGTATCAATGTTTGTACCATGCAAAATATTGTCAATAAATACAATTACTGCTATTACAACTAATAAATTTCTTTATATCCATCTTCGAACTTTGCCTGTACAATTTTATGCAGATAACGTTACGTGAAATCCGAAAAACGCTCCGCGATAATTGTTGACACTCAATGCGATAATGTACACTTGCCCTACTTTATTAAAATGATTTAAAAACATCCTCTGCACATGGTGCACGATACTTTATCTGACCGATTGATTGTTTTACTTAAACAGTTCGTAATCGTTACGTGAACGAGTTATTGCGTTACGTTGCGTTGCGTTACGTGAACGAGTTATTACGTTATTGGCCTTTAATTATTGTGAGTGAGGGCCGAACTGTGACAGTTGTCAATGGAACTGTTGAAACAGATGGCGAGCACGTCAAAGTCATTGAACCAGTCAATAGCTGTAGAAAGTTAACGGTGGCAATGCAAACACAGAAGGTAAATGCAATACGTTTTGGAAGATAAGTATAAATGCGAAATCAATCATGCCATATGAGAAGTGTTCCTTTGGCCGGCATCCGATATACCCCATTTCGTTTTCGTCTTCAACATGAAGTACACCACGTCACTGTTATGCCTTGCGGTCATTGCGGCATCCGCCGAATGTGCTTCCATCAGTGATGAGGCCGATCTTAAGAGGAGTACCGTAAGTCTACTACTCTAATAATGTAACAAAGAAAAAAGTAAGTAATGTAATGTAAAATAAAGTGAAAAGTAAAAAGTCTTCTGGGCAATAGTCGACGTAGTTGTTGACTCGTATTTTATTTTGTGGAATGATTGAATCGCACTCCTAAAACAACAGTGTAACATCTCTTATGGGATTGCCATACAAATTATTACGCTGTTCTACTAGGCGTACGAAATGTAGAATGCTTAAATGTAGAATTATTAAATTGAAATGATTAAATTGAAATGGTTAAATTGAAATGATTAAATTGAAATGGTTAAATTGACATGATTAAATTGAAATTATTAAATGTGGAATGATTTTCTTCAAGATTACGTGCGGCCTATTCCGGAAGATTCCCTTCGTCGGTGATGCACTGAACAGCATCTTCCCATCTCGGAAATCGCCGACGACAAGAGGTCCGACCGACATGATGGACGCCCTTCGCAATATATTCAACATTCCTGATCCAAACTCACTGGTTCCCAGTCTTCCGCCATTCGCTCATGAATCGTCGAGCAAGTCTATTCCAGAGATTCTGGGAATCTACAATGATCGGTCATCGGCCCGGATACGCGGATTGACGCCTGCCCTCCAACTGGCCAGGAATCGACTACAGGTGGCTCTAAATATTACAGGCGATTTGAAATCTGGAATCAATCAGGCGATCGCCGAAGCTTTACACAGCCCAAATCCACTCGCAGCCGTTCGCACGATCATCGGAACAGTCCTCAAACTTTACAGCACGGTAGCAGCCAATTGTCCTTTTCTGGTTGTTGCCAGACGAGTACTTCAGGAAGGTATTCGCCTAACTGAAGAAATTGCGCAATCGATCGGAAACGTATATTTCGGCATCACGACGACTATTGCTGCCATCGACTGATTCTACCATCGACACTACCATTGCTGTCAACAGCACTGATGCCGATTACACGAGCGACATTCAAGACGGCACCCGAACTACGCAGGACTAGCCGATTTAAAGTGCACTGTAAAAGTAAATGGTATATTTAATTGGACTGCAACTTGACATTTGCTTACATTACTTACATTAATTGAAGATTCATGTACTTTTTTGTAAAATAAAAATGTCTGATATTCAAATTGCAAATCTTTTGCCTGAAATTTACAACAAATTTTCATTAAAGACAAAATTTTACTGAAATATTGCAACGCCCAGTTGATTGAAATTTCGAAAACTTGTTATGTAAAAAAGCTTCCAATACAGTTCATTAATTTCGAAACTGAATTTTTTTACAGTGTGTCCCCAAAATATTATGGTGGGCGTTCCATTAACAGCAATTTGGCCTTTGGATATGTTTTTTAATGTCAAAAGTCCCCAATTAATGAACGGAGCATTGTGTTGTTTTACTTTGCGCATTATGGAATGGTCGCAAAAATTTACGAAATCGATAATTCGTAGAGTACAAATAAAATAGATTGGGACGTTCAGGCATGTGCTTCATTTTTTCGTAATTCCGATCCTGATCCGGTTATCCCGTAATCTTCCCAAGAGCCCTCCCTGGCTCTCATAATTCCAAATCCTCCCAGCTCAGAGTTTCATGTTTTTAGATAAAAATTGCACAGCCGTAACTCCAAGCCAAATTTCTTCACTGTCAGGGATAAAAAACAAAGAAAAATCCACAGCGCTCTTTCAGCTACAAAAAGACAACGAACTTTCACCAATACAATGTTATCAGACTCGTCCGATACTGCCATCAAATCCACCAGAATCAATAAAAACGAAAACCACAGTAAAAAAAACGTGTCAATTTTCAACTACACCCGTACGAAAAATCCTGAAAATGTATAAATAAGCGAAAAAAGAAAATGACACGAACGAGAACACTATTGAATGGCTTCAACAATATGTTCTCGCCTCATAAAATTGTCATCGTTCGTGCATAAAACATGAGACACGCTTTGCCGCGTCGAAATGCCCACCGCAATTCTCCCTGCGTGTATATATACATATATATATATATATATATATATATATATAATCAAAATAAATATGTACATATGTCTATAAAATACATACGCGTTGTACACAGTAACGACATAGTTATGCGTACGTACATGAATATATGTGGTGCAGAAGGAGCAGTTTCATGCAAAAGACTACACAGATTTGCCTCCACCAGAGTTATCGAAGAGTGTGAGACGTTCCTTACTGTGTGTGCACATAAGAGACCTAGTTGCCGGTGGCTATGTTAGTGCCCGAGTGCTCCGCGAGGATTCAACGATTCTTCCGTGTTCCCGTCGAGTGTACAGCGCAACCACACGGAGCCACAGAATCGCGTGTGAGAATACATATATGCTTTATCTCGTGATATCGCGCACGGGAAATCGTTGGATTCCGGTAGGAGAGAGCTCCAGTTTCCACTGGTAAAATACATTTTTTCGCCACAAAAAAGTATCTTCGCATTCTCGCGCGTCGCCGCGCATTGAGGCGGTACAGGAGGAGGATGAAGACGCGAAGAGCGCAGAGAGAGACCTGGGAGTGGCTCCAGCTGCCGTCCGTGATATTCCACATGCGTGACGCTTTTCCCGGATATTTCCATACATAAATTTCATCCGGTTGAAAGTGTGCAGATAGGCGGAGGTGGCTCCCTGTACATGCCTACGGTGGAGTGGAGGAAGAGTATACATACAGATAGGGGTGAAAGTGGCGAATATGGCCCACCCGCGATTAACACACGAATCAATGATATATGGACTGTGCCATATTCCCCACTTTCGCCGTATGGAATCCCATGGGTGGAATTCAAAGTGGGGGTCCTCCTCCTCGCTGCTCCTATGGCGTATGTGTATTGTACGTAGGTAGGTAAGACGTACAGCACAGTAGATGATACGCCTCGAGGCACAGGAGCTGCTCAACCGATCGTCTTACCGCGCGAAAGGCCAAAGAAAATTTTTCCCTCCGGATCGGAAGCAGAGAAATCAGCCGGTTTGACAGTTCCGGGCATTGTCGCTGTTTTTTATTGCTGTGTCGATGTTAAATCTTTGGTTGCGAGGATTTGGGAAGCGAATGAAGTTGTTCGGTATGCAAAAACTGTAATTAATTTTTTGTGGAGTTTGTTGAACGTTTTGGTGGAAAAGATAATTATCGGGCTACGAGGAGTCGACGAAGTTTCTAACAATTTGCGGCTGTCGAGGAATGATCGGGCTTGGAAGGAAAAACATCGTAGGTTTCGTTAGCGACTGGAGATTTTTACCTGCGTGCAACGCTCGATTCTAAAGATTCATAATGAGTTAATTTTGAGCCCTTTGGTGAGCGATTGATTAATTTTACTAGAGCTTTCGATTATTCGTGATATGAACACCTATTCAAAAAATATACGTAAACATGGTTTTACGAATATTTAAGTATTCGAAAAAAAATATCCACTCATGCGTGTATTTTTTTTCCGTATTGTTGTTTTATCTCGTTATTTTCGGAGCAGTGAAATGCAACGATATCCACTATCGGCTCGTATCACTTCGGCATTTATGAATGAGTTATACGTGACACACTGCGTCACACGAGCTATTTCGTCCGTGCTGCCTTGTCGCATGGGAGGCAGATTCACGAGTGCGATACTCGAAAGTTGACGTTTCGATAATTCCTTCAACCGAGCGGAAATATTCAAAAATGCCACATTTATCGGCGACACAGCGTAATTACGCGCGAATTCCCTTGGTGGCAAAAGCTCGCGCCGCCGATGGCTGACCCCACTTCCGGTGAAACCCCGTCCCGGCGTGGCTAAAGTCTCGAAATATCTAATGTTTCGGAACGCTTAATGTTTTGGAGTGGCTCGAGCCTCGGTGTGGCTAAAGTCTTGGAGCGGCTAATGTCTCGGAATGTCATAGACGACTGTTTGTCTCAAATCGTAGAACGTCTAAATTGGATTACCAGAGGTTAGTGCGTTCCCACGAATGTTTCCTATGAGTGTCTATGTAACTGTGTACATTTTCTAATACTGTTATATGTTATACAGGCGGTTATGTTAGCTCGCGCCCTCTTACTGATCGCATGGTTCCTAGCGCGTGGAAATCCATCCCGTATGGAATGGAAATTTCATATGGAATTTCCGAATTCCATTCCGTATGTTACACAGTAAAAAAAATAAATTGGTAAAATCGGAATGCGATATTTCGTAAAAATAATTTTATTAAATAAGTGACAAACTCGTTTGTCACTTATTTGAATATACGAAACTGTCCTTTTATTTCTCGTGACATTGACAATTTTAGTTTTCACTTTTGTTAGTAAAACTAGAAAATTAACAAATTGTGGACGTTTGTGGACAATAAGTCGTTGTAAAAAGTACAAACTTTTTTTTACTGTGCATGAAAACCGAAATTACAAAAATATAGCACATGGAATGGAATTTTTAAATGTCGAAGTTCGTTCTAGTTTCTAGCTTCACCGCAAGAGGGTGGCCCAGATGGGGCGGTGTTGACTTCAATTTTGGCATCCTTTTGCCCGGCCAGTCTCCAGACCTGTCTATAAGACCGTGGTTGGGACAAACATCAAAACCAGCAAACAAATCCACAATTTTCCCAAAAAAAAAAATATACATAAGTTTTTGGTTCCCGTTCATTATTACGAAGACGAATCGTAACAAAAATCGTTTAAAAATACGGCTTGGAGATAAAAGCATAACTATCCAACGAAATAGTGTCGAGCGTTTGAACTGCCATATTCTGCTTGGTATAAAATAAATATGCATTCGCGTATCAATAAACATTTATAAATTTCTTTTTTTTTTTTCTATGCGCGATGGAGAATTCGGTATTCAAAGAGTCGTTCCAACGTTACGAGGGTGCTAGTGAGGCAAACCAGGAAGAACTAACTGACGGCTAACAGAGGTTGAGAGCATGTTTAATGGAAAATAGAATTCTCCCATGTGCGAGACCGGACGATTTCGTCGGTCCGGCCCCGACAGACCGAGCCCCGTGCGTGTGTGCCTGCCTGTCTACCGTCGCCGGTTCTGCCCGTTGGGCCGTTGGTGGTCCGTCGCTGTTGTAACCTAATTCCGCGCGATTAAATGCGACGTCGCGATAATGCTTGTAAATTGAGCGAATTATGTTACCGGCGGGCGAGTCCAAACCGTCACAAAAGCGCATGCAACGGGAGGCCGATTAACATACGCATTACTCGGACACCGTCGCTCGCTCGATCTCGCATTCCGTCCATCCGCACTTCTCTTGCTCTCTGTTCAACTGGCATCACGAAATTTGCATTGGTACGTGCGAAATGAGAGATCCGCGCACCCCGAGTGTTACCCAAAACGTTCGCCGTTATTCTACTCATAGGGTCAAGCATTTTTTAATTGTTTAGATCGACGTTACAGTCGCACCCATTAAATTTAAAGAATCGAAGAATTTAAATAATCACCCATTAAATTGTAAGATCCTATTGCAACATTCTATCGCCTTCTGATTTACGGCTGTTTCGCCGGAAGCTGGTCGACTCTTGTCCCGAACATTCACCAGTATTTCACGGTTTCTCGATGGTTAGCGATGAATATCAAACCTCGATTGTTTTACGATGCCACGCAGTTTCGTGTTCCAACATTCAGCCAATCAATGGCTCACACATCGTGACTTTGATGTTGTTATATCCCAGGCTTGATGATTTACTGGTCGAGACACTGATTGTTGCTTTGTTGGTAATTGACAGTCATTGAATGGTAAAGGTCAACTCTGCAACTGATTTTATCCACGGAATTCTCAGTTTTGATCGACGAAATCTTCAGTTTCAATTGCCAACATTTTCAGTTTCATCCATGAAGTTCTTAGCGAGGTACGCAAAATGTTGCCAACCCGCCTTCGAGAAGAACTTACCACATGCATTGGGTAAAAATTGCTGTGTTCTCTGTGAAAATTACGACCATGTTGCCTGGTCGAAATTTACGATGTGACTTGGTAGTTTTTCTGAGAACCTTTTCTCAGTGTCCATGAGTAGTTGCGACATTTCAACGGGCCTTCACCACTCAGTGCTCGAAACCCAATGGGTTAAATTCGGACCATCTGGATGCAATCCGCCGAGAGTTGGCGGTCAATGGACTTTGCAATGACAACTCTCGGTGTAGCTGAGGTCGAAGCGATAACATTAGAAACTGTATCCTAATAACCTCTGGCAACGTAAAATCGATAAGCGATATCTGCCGTCGAGTCGAAGCTAAACAGAGAGCTTTAACTCCGGCGCGAGTCGACGGAGGGGTAAAATTTGAAGCCCGCCGGCCAACAACTGTGCTGTTTACCCTATATCGACGCGATGGCAGTGCCGCCCCAAGATATAGGTTCGTTCGGTTAGCTCGGGGCGATGCACCGGGGTGTCGCAGGGATCGGACACCAACGTAAATTGCATACTCGATTGCGGTCAGCTGAAGAGTGGCGCCCTCACCCTCGGCCGGCAAGCCCTGAGGCATTCGCGAGGTCGGCCAGTGTCGAAGCGTTGGGAATGATCCGTGACAACCACCTCTGCCCGAAGTGGACCTAACAAGCCAGTGACCATTGCTGCTGAGTTTAGCTCGGAGCTGGATCTGCCACCTCTGGGAAAACGAGCAGGAGCTCGATACGAATTTAACCTCCGCGTCTCCAGAGTCGCGCCGTTCCACCTCATTTTCCGGCTTCGCAATTTGTAGCAGGATGCGCGAGTCCTCCGCACTCGCGACTATGGAATCCGGCGATTGCTCTTATTTTCATTATTTTCTTGTCGATATCGTGTAAGATCTCCTGCACATTGTGCGCATTGACTTTCTTTAAGGTGGCATGTTTGTTGCCTTTCGCGAGGCGTCCAATATGAGAGTTGGAAAGCTCCTGTCGCAATATTGCTGTTTTACGAAGTGTGGAACAAAATGATGGTGCTTTCACTTGCAGCGGCTTATTGGCAAGAGCTGCTCGGTTCTGAAAACCGGTCTCGAGTTAGTTTATTTTGGAATCGATAGAAGCGTTTCACTGCCAATTTTATTAGCTTCTTTTGGCTCCTCGAAACGTCAATAATATTGGTAGTCGTCAAAAACACATTTGTTTCTTTTCCATTTATTTTATTTCTCGCCATTAGACCGGACGAATCAAACGACCCAAGATTCTCTTTGACCGGTTCGTTGCGTCGTACGCTCGCGTTAAACCTCATCCGTGTGAATGCCACAGAGAGTCGGAACGTTGAACTTTTGCGTGCGTAAGTATCTCAAAGTTGTAAGCATTCTTTTGATCTCGCTACCTGAAAACCCACTGCCACTGTGGTTGACGTTGCGCAAACGACGACAAAACGACTGCTATATTCATCGGGTGGAAGAGCTAATTGCCGGAGCTTCGTTAGTTTTCTACGCGCTCTTTCGTTGCATTCGGTGAAGCGCGTCTTTGTCACCAGTTAACGCGTCAGAAACACCACCTGACCCACCAAAGCTAGCAAAGAAAGGATTCCTCTTCGTTATACCCGAGCGCGACTTAGCGACTTCCGCGAGTACAGGCGAGAAACGCTCTTTCACGATCTCATGAAAAGATTCGACCTATAGTAACACACGGGTAAAAACCTTCCAATGAAACACCTCGATTTCTCGTCTGCCATAATGGATGTTTCCGTCCTGGAGTTTGCGATTCTATGAACCGATGGCCGACAGCAGCGACAAGTCCTCGTCACAACCGATGACTTGACGCAGAGACACACTTTCAGCCTCCGCGAAAGATCCGATGCATCTATCAGACGGCGGTCGCTCGAACAATAAGCTCTGCGGGAGTTACCGAATGACCTCCCATAATACTTTCGTTAGTGTCAGGCGTTGGCGCGAACCTGGATAACTCTTGTAAGAAAGAAAAAGAAACGCCGCAGACGCCAGGACACTTCGGAGCGGAGAAGCTTGAAGACGGAGAGACTTCTTCCTCGTTTCCTGATCCTCATGATCGCGTTTCCAACCCCGACCTCTCTATCTCTTTCCTCTTTAGACGCGGCATCCTTGGCGGCTTATTATTTTCCAACAAACGTCGACTTCCTGCTTCCGGTCGTCCCGAACGCCGTTCCGCGAATTGTGTTTTTATACCGTCTGGCACACCTGTGTGGCTCATTGTTGATCTCCCGAAGCTTCCGACTCAGCCCGTGCGCGCGAGGCGACTACTCTCGGTGCGCGGTGAAAAGAAAATGGAAGCCAGTGAAACTGTAATTTACCTTGCCGTTCATGTGTTTTGTGGAAAATAACAAGCTCCGCGCGGAGATAGATGCGACGAGAGGGAAGAGAATAAGTGATGAGTGTCAGCAACAAGTTCTCCGACCATCGAGATCGACATTCCACTTCCATCTTCATTCCGGCTTGTACCAACTCGAGGAATAACTCAAACTGGGTAATACCATTTGTCCACACGACTCGTTGCTTTATTCAACCTGCCGTTCTTTTGCGTCGTTTCATCCGCTCGAAGAGCGGATGAAGTGTTTATCGTGCGCAACGAATATGCTTCGTCGAAGGATGGAAGACGACGCAGGAATACTGATCGGCGCCGGTGAATTATTGCCGTTGATATTCTTCGCTGATGATCGATAGCGCCATGCAGACGACATTAGATTAGGGTGGTGTTTGTACGATCCTTTTCGCGTCAGATTTGTCAGACCTACGCGTCGCACACGTGCGCCCGGGCGGTGGCGAAGGAACAGGCGAACAGGAAGAGTGCAGAACCAAGGCTCTCCTCAATTATGGGATATTAAGTCGCACTCCGGTTTTGGAGAGGTTGCTACAGGTTGAGCTGAAAGGGTGTCTGTTTATGTGGTGAGAGATGCTTTGCCACCCCGCGGCACCTCCCGTTGATTGCGCCGCCGCAAGCACCTCAACGGAGCTCATCTTGTCTCTCCCTTTCGCTTTCTCAGACCCTCACTCTTTCAACGCCCCTCCGTCTGCGCCTGTTTCATTCCCGAATCTCCCCCGCGTTACTATATCTCTATTACCCTCGCTCGTTCACTCGCTGTATACCGAACCAACCTTGAACACATGTGGCCCTAGCAGAGCTTTGATTGGATGCCAAATGCGCGAGGCTTCTCTCCTCTGCTAGCTATCAGCTTCTCCCTCGCTTCCACAGTCAACTTGTCCTACAAGTGCGCGCCTCGGTTCCTGGCTAGGACGTATTTTACGGATTCGACAACTTTGATTACTTTGATTATGTACAGTAACTTCTGCCGTTGAAGTTTGTCTTAACTTTCTATTTTCCTAATTGTTTCCAGTAGCTCGAATGTGGTAGTTTGCACATTATTCATTTGATGAATTTGACAAAGTTACGGAAATGGAACCGCCAAGTTTTTACCATGAGATGCGTGGGACCATTTGAACCGGTGCGTTTTGCTCCTGGAACCTGCAATTTTTGTTACATCGATATTGTAGCTCGATAAACTCATCGCTCACATTCTGACCTATCGATTTCACTATTGATAAACCCAAACAAATGTATTTCCTAGTAGGTAGAACCTCGATGACGATGGGGATGCGATATGTGGTTGTCCAGAATTAATTCCAACATAGACTACCGAATATTCCTTATCCCCAGTTGGCACCATTAGAAATCATGAGAAAGTCTATCGAACCTCATCGGAAGGATAACAGCCTGTTCGCGAACAGTTGAAAGAACCATCGCCGAAAGTTAATTGTATTTTCTGCCTGGATCATAAAATGTCCTGTCGACTCTACTGCGATTAGTTTAACTGTGCGCCAGTCTTACGTGAACTCCGGTACGTATTTCTGCTCTGCGATGCCCACGAGTATACCGACCCTGCGGAGCTTTCATCGGTCCCTGTAGACGAGTCGGTGATTTGCTTTCGGAAAAGTTCACCGTATAAAGAGCCCGCTTAATCGTAATGGAGCCTACGACTCGGATTCCTCACTGAACTTCCCTTCTCATTGCTTTCGTCTTTTTTTTTCATCTCCCCCTTCTTCTCCCTTCCTCCCGTACCGTCCGTCCGACAATTTCTCTCTCCGTCGTTGCGATTATGGCCGACAGGCCCCTCATCGGTTCTTCAACGAGTTTTCATTCTTCAGCGTCAAAAAGTTTGCCTCTGTCGCTGTTTTCTCTCCATTCGCAGTCTCTATTTTCACATCTACCTCCGACCTTTTAAGCCTCGCTTAAGCAGGGGAAAACGGAATAGCGGGGCTAAACGGAATCGTGGCCTTTGTTGGCATGAAATCCAGGTTTCCGTTTTTCACCGTGGATCGTCGACAACGGCGATGTCCAATTGTACATGTAGAAAAGGATTATCTTAAAACAAACATACATTCATACGCAAACACATACACATTAAAAATACGCAAATCCAAAAGATTATAGCAATACATAGAAGAGCGCGTATTTTCAAAGGGTCTGTGTAAAGGTCGTCCTCAATCCTGCATTAAGATAAAAAGAAAGTATCGACGTTTGACAGGCAGATCTTTTATGACTGGAAAATCCTATGAGGCAGTCTGTGGCGATCAAATGTTTCATTACTGGTTGGTTAGAGTTGTTTACACAAGTCCACGCTTCGAGACACTCTGTAACTGCAGGGGACGCTAATATTAATAGTAATAGTCTAAAAATAGTCGTACTCTGTGCACAAAAATGAACCAATGAGAATTCGCGATACAAACGCTTAAAAGCTTCTCCTTCCCCTGCAACAAAAATACGAGAGTTTTTGAGTCATTTCCAATATTCATCAGTCTTTAGTGACTTGTTGCCGAGTCAATATCGAGAGTTAAACTAAGGATCCCTCGACACACACACGGACACTTCGAATTAATTTAACCGTGAAGTTTGGCAACATAGTTCATGCTTATCGTTGCCCTTAATGTTGAATCCTTCCATTCTATCAATTACACCAAACTAGTCGACTAATTTCAACTGCAACACGTACCGTCCGATTTACCCGTAACACGGGAATTTACAACTCTCATGGATAATCAAGCAAACTCTCGCGATATCTGGGGAACATCTCGCACTGTCCTACGTCGACCAATTCCATTCCATTGAGCGAAACATGAAATAGAAGATGCGCAACCATAGATGGTCCAGCACGTTCTCTCTTATCAGTCGACGATTCGGAGCCGCGACGATCGTCAACCGGATAAAAGATCCATGAAAGAAATCCGTCGCTTTCCTTGCGTTTTACGCGACGACCCGTAACGAGAAACAAGAGTTCTTCAATAACGTTCTCCAAAACGTTGGTCGTCATCGTCGAGCGCTTCGTATCGCGGCCGAGCCAGCCAAACGGTCTCGGTGATCCGGGAATACCCGGCCCTCGATCAGCCCACCGGAACCCTACGTGTTACGTTCTCATCTCGAGACAGTCAAAGGATAATCCGCGAAAGAGCGACCAGGGCGGTGCGGTCGGACGGACGACAATCGTCCACCTTTCCGACAGCGTGTCGACGATCTCCCAACATGTCTGCACACACTTCGAGGACTCTTCCAGTCGATCCTCTTGATATTCGATGCTTCCGCTTTAACTTTTCGCCGCCGAACGTGAGAATACTGCAGGGTTCGAATCAAGATTTATCCTTTCCACCTGAGAAGCTAGATTGATTATCGAGGGAGTTCTTTCTTTGAGGCCAAGACCGGGAGGACAGACACAAAGAGTCATCGCGAGGCGTGTGAGAACATCGTCCGACTCCTGAAGAGAAAGGAAGATCCGGAAGATCCGGCAAAGGGACAAAGCTCTGAAGAGAGGGAGAGAGGAACCGTCTGAAATAGAATCGAAATGGAAGATAAGAAAAGTGGCGTGGAGGAAAAAAAGGACGAACGGGAAGTTCAATCACCGTGGGTAATCCGAGACTACGTGTGCGTCTGATTGCCTGACATAGTGCAGTTCGCTTCGCCTGACATTAATTTCTCACTTTTTCGTCGGACAAATTTCTGTCCCGAGTTTCCGCTCGGACGCGATTCAATTCGATAAATAGAAACGCGTATCGAAAAGCCCCGCGGAAGCGTTCGAAGGGACGAGCGATCAACCGGCAGATCAGGAAGCTTTTCAATCCATCGCTTCGAGGATCGTGCTGCTCGTGGTATAATCTTTTTCATTACTGCTATTTGTGCCGTGGGATGAAAAGTGCAGGACGTCGGACTGTGGCGCATACAGGTAAGCGGGTACCGCGCCAGTACAGTCCGCAAGAGCTCGTGCAGCAGGTTCGTAACAGTAATCACATTAAGGCTCTTCTTCCTCCTCGGCTTCATTCGCGTAATCGAAGCGACATATAGCGACCGTGCATTCGGCGAATCCTCCGTCGTCCGGGAGCAAAGAATCGGAGAACGACGCGACAACGACGAATGGCCCGCAGCTATCCCGCGAGTTATTTGCGAAAGGAAATTTCTATATGGTTTACAATATCTTGAAAGGTCGATCTTACGCTGCAATTTTTCCTCCTCCATTCAATCACCCGATTTCGTTCGTTCTTTTGCAGCTGCGGTCGGTGAAAGCCATCTTAAGAGATTTTCTGTAGAGCTCTTATTTTATTTTTATTTTCTGTGGAAGAGAAAATAAATTTTAAGTTCTTGGTGAAGAGTTTTCAATTTTTCAGGAAAAAAAAAATGAGTCGCTAGAAAAATTAATTGAGAACTGAAAATGAAAGAACCACCGACGAAATTCGAAGTCAACGCGCGATTTGACGGACGATTTCGCTCTTTCTTTTTCAGCTGCGGACGGTGAAAGCTATGTTAAGAAATTTTCTATAAACCTCTTATATTTTTATTATTATTTTTTTGTGAAAGAGAAAATAAATTTTAACTTCTTGGCGAAGGAGTTTTAAATTTTTTAGGAAAAAAACCATGAGTTGCTAGAAAAATTAATTGAAATCTAAAAATGGAGGAAACACCGACGAGATTCGAAGTCAACGCGCGATTTGACGGGAGCGCGAGCCAACGCCAGGACGAAGCGGTTTCCGCGTCGTCGCTCGCTTGGTCACTTGCTCGATGTGTGTGTGAGTGTGTCTGTGTGCGTGTGTGTGCGTGTGTGTGTCTGTGTGACGCGGGAGAGGCAAACGGAGGCAACCATCAGCACGCGGAGACCGATCAACCGAAAAACGTCCAAACTCACAATCGCCCAGGGGAAATATTTCATTCGACATTTTTATTTTCGATTTTTCTTTTTTTTTTTGCGTTTTATTTTTGTCCCTCGATTTTTGTGTGACGCGAGGGTGACTCCGGCCGAACGACCGATAGCGACTGTGTGTACGACGGGGAGGGAGAACGAACGAATACGGGTCAGCATACACCGGCGTCTAAACGCAAATTGGAACGAAGCGACACAGAGGGGAAAAACGGGAGGAACGTACGAACGGACCCGTCGAGCGGTGTAGTAATCGAGGGTGCAGTGCGCCGAGCCAGTGGTCGGGGGGGGGGGGGGGTGAATACTGGCGCGCTGCTGCAGTGACGCAGTTAATGCAATACGTACTGCTTGGAATCGCGGCGCGGTCGCCTGGAAAATTCGTTCGGTCCCTTCTCATCGATCAACACATTTACAAGGAAAAAAAAGAAAACAAAAAAAAATGCGCGACAGTCCGAAAGTTGAGTTCGAACGAGAATTTCGAAACGCCACCGACTGGTCCAATCAATTGTGCCATATTTACAATTTTTACCCTCTATTTTTCCCGCATCGGGAAGACACAATAAATCGCAAATACATTCACTGATTCGGAAAACTTTCCTTTTTGTACGACGCTTCCGTAACTGGCTTGATCCAATAGTCCGAATCACAGCTTTGGGGTCCAGCGAGAGTCCACAAGTTCCTCTGTTCCTTCAGCGACGGCCAATAATCTTCCGCTGGCATCGGTCAATGGTGACGAAAATTTCACCGAAACAGCCACGCGGCAACATAAAGAGATTCGCAAATACACGTTTTCGTTTCCAAGCTCGGCTTAGCAATTGTCTTCAATCCCGCGATCGTGTCGGTCAAGGGAGAACCGGGGTGTCCCGTTGCAGTTGCAGTAGCTTGATCCAATAAAGAACAAGCTGCCCGGTAGTTATCGAAACGGCGGGCGAACGCCATGCATGTTTGCTCCGAAGCGTTGTACCGTGAAATCAAAAAAACAATCGCAAGCGATCAGTTTGTTTCTATGATTTTTTGCTTTCGCTTGATCGGGCTGGATCCGCTCGGGGATTTGTCTTTTGGCATGGAGGGAAAAAAGTTGGTGGGAGGGTGCTTTGAGTACGGCCGGACATCGCTTCTCGAAATGGCTCATCTAAGTTCCTCCGCTAGAGTCGCCTTCTGCCTATCCAAACTGCCGAGACAAACATCGTTTGCCGTTGGACGGCGCACGAGGGAAACTTCGCGTCTCCTCAGGGTTCTTCGCTTGGTTTCTCGGGACACCGGACTGAGGCATTTGCAGCCACTGAGGCATTTACTCCACTCCATGAAGTCACCAAGCGGAAGTCACTTTTCAGTGAAAACGTCGCAGTCATTGGGCCGCTGACCATTTTCGCTCTGATTCAAAAATCGCATTGACAATGTTCAGATAACTTCAGTAATTTTAATATACAAGTATTGCATTTAAGATTAAATTATTAAAATTCAAATAAAATGTATATCAATTATAATTTCATATACCGAGATTGTGTATTTCATATAACTTTGTATATTAAACGTGTTGTAAGTATCATAAAATTTTTAAAAGCGTATGCATGAGTGTCGAAGATATGAATGTGCGTCGACGAGAATCATACTTCTAGTCACTGAATTAGCTGACCGCCATTTAAGATGAGAGTGGGGCAAAATAAGATAGTGAGCAAAACGCAATTTTCCCATAATTTTTGGCTGCGACAGTGGGACAAAACTGTATCGATGGGGCAAAATGGAGAATTCATAAATTATCGGAAAATTAAGTTTTGCCGCACTGTTCCATATTGCCCCGCTCTCCCTTACGTACGAACGTGACAGCAGCGTCACTCTTGCAATCGTCATCTCGGATCCATCACGGAGTCTTCGCGTAACGTGATCGGAAAGTCCTTTACATCCAACGATCCAACTAAACTAAGTTTCGAAGCAATCGAAGTGTGTCTCTCTATAAAGAGAATGCCAAGGTAGAAAGACTGGAGACTATGCAGACGATATACGCTGGAGACTCAGGTATGCAAGTGGAGGAGAAAGCTCGAAAGCGCACTTGAAGTCAAACTTGTTTACTTTCTTTGATTTTTTTTTTGCTTATTTATCAATCTCAATTGCTAAATGGAATAGGATGATCCATACAGATCGCGCAATATAGAGAAATAAATTAACAAAATGGGCTAGTGGGACAAGAACGCAATTTTCCATGAACTTTTGGATGGTGGCGGTGATGGTAAGTGGGGCAAAACGGTGATGAAAAACCCGGATGTATCGTTGGGTCAAAATGGGGTATTCAAAAATTGTCGGAAAATTAAGTTTTACCCCCGCTGTCCCGTTTTGCCCCACTGTCCCATTTTGCCCCGCTCTCCCCTGCCAGTTGGCCAGCAGCAACTCTGCCCGAAATTCCAAAACGTCGCTGAGGAAGTCTTACGTCGAAAAGTGGCACGAGAATGGAATCAACGGACGACAAGGACACGATCCCTGCTCGGGAGTGAAGAACGCATGTCGGAGTAATTGGTAGGCCGGGGGAGCGCGTGTCCTCGCCAGTGGTTGCGATTTTGCATTGCCCGACCCGAAGGGTTCCTCCATCTGGACTTCATTCTGTGTCTGTTTGTCACTGCCGCCCCGACCCTCCCGGCAAAACCAAGGATGAGCCATCCAGTAGGAAATCCTGGTCTTCACCGAGCGGGACTTTCGTTCTCTTTTTTACTCGTCTCTCCGCCCTCCTCCCTTCTCCTCCTCTCCTCCTTCGTCGTTTTCTTCCTCCTCTCATCTCACAATAGCGCAGCCCTCGCACCAAATGTTTCTCTCGCTCGCGAGGCCCGAGAGGGAGGAGAGACCTTCATCTACCGCGTCTTACGTACCTGCATCTCCTTTCTCCATTCGCCCTTGCGTTCTGAATCCTTTGTTCCTGTTGCCCCGTCTCATCTCGCAGTTCTTTCTTCCTCTTTCTCCGTGCTTTTACCCTTTCCCCGCTCCGCCGGGAGACTCTTCAACCATTCCGGACGACTCCAGACCAGACAGGCCCTCCAATCTCGCGACACCTTACCAACGTATACAACCTCTCCTTCTCCTCCTCCTCCTCAATCCTCGCTAACTCCGAGAACCCCCCTCCCCCCCCCCCCTCCTACCCACTTCACAATTCTTCCCAATTCGTATCTCGAAACAAGTTTGTAAAATGCAATTTCCCCCGCCGGTTGACAAGTCATCTAATCGCGAGACCGGACTTCTTTTTCTTCCTTCTCTTCTTCTATTCTCATTCGTCGACGAGCGTCGCTGCCTTGATATATGTATACGTAGATTTCCTGTCTCTTATTTTCCATCCGCGATGCCTCCTAAGTCTTCAACGGCGGAATGGGCTCGCTCTAGCGCGTCCCTGCGTTGCGTGGGAAAGGTCGGTTTTTCCGCGCTCCTTCCTATCGCAATGAGACGGAGGGAGGGACGGATGGAGGACTCGGACGAAAACAAGGGTCTGTCACGTGTACTAACAATCCTGTCACACCCTAACTTTTAAACCTGATGGAACGAGCGGAGAGAGCGAAACGATGCTGGAAGATCGCTTTGCGGAGGCGAGTTTTCTGGTGGCACTGCCGGGTTATTTATTTCGCGGGGAAAAGGGACGCACTGAGATTCGGAGCTAACGAACCGCGGGTCTTATTTTCAACCCTTCTGGACTCATCAGCTCCACGGAAAAATTTGTAAATCTTTAATGAAATTGTTTTTTTTTCTTTTGCGTCTGGCGGGGAATTTCGTGACTCGATGCACTCTCTTGCTCCGAAAATTGCGGATCGGTTTTAGTCGAATGGCAATGACGCTGTGAAACAACCTTAAGGTTTCTTCGCCGTTAGCTCAAGTGCGAATTTCGCTGTCCAAATTTACGTATTTGTAATTGAATGACAAATAAATCTATTTAAATAAACATTAAATAAACCTCTCATTCGTGTGCAAACAGCGATATGAAAAAATTAATCTATTAATAAAAAAAACCGCCCTCAAAGTTTCTTCGCCATTAGCTCGAGTGTAAATTACGTCGTGCGAATTTCCAAATTTCTCATTAATTAAAGTTTCTAAATTTACCTTTTTGTTTGCTTGAATTTACCAAATTTTCAAATTTAATTATCTAAATATCAGATCCTGCGTAAAATGGAATGCCCGGTCCGCCATTGTGACGTCAATCTTGTATAAAAAATTTAAACTAGCACACCGGTCGTCCCGACTTCTGAATCGACATTACTTAAAAAAAAAAAAAGATGAACAACGTCCTCGAATCGTGACATTTAACATCTCGACCTCTCGTCCGCGTGCATGTACCGTAACCGTGTCCGTCTCCGTGTATATACATATATGCATATTAATTTTCCCGATGGTATTTCACCGGGAAATCCGAAGATTACACGCTAAATTAAACCTTACCCGCCGATTCGGTGTAATACGTACGGACGCACAAAGATCGACATCGCGGGCAATCGAACGAGCGAGGATGGAGAGAGAGAGGGAGTACCTTAACACTCCACCCAGAAAGAAAATCGTCTAACAATCCGGGGATTACGATATTCCCGGTGACCCAGGGGGAAGATGGTATCGACGATATTCCTTCCTCTCTCCGCCTCAATAGTTCATTCCCTCGTTTCTATCTCATTTCATCTCACACTGATCTCGTCTCCCGCGGCTCGAATCTCCGGTTCTCTCCCAGTCTCTTCCAATTTTCTCTTCATTCCCGAGGTAAGTTGGAGAGCCGGAGCCGCCACAGGGGAATTCGGCAGGAACCCGGCCGAGAAACGATGAGTTTCAACCGAGGAAGAGAAAATGAGTCGGGGCAAAAAAAAAAAAGACGAAAGAAAGTGGGCGAATAATATTGTCAACTCTTCGGAAAATGTTCGAGCAGGTTAACCGTGGAGCGGAGCGGCGTCGATCGTCGTTCGAGAATGTTTTCCTCTTTCATGCAAAGATTTTCGTTTATTTTCTTCCACTCTTCTCTTTTCCTTTAAATCTAAATGATGGACGTGCGATCAGCTAGTCGCGAAGTTCAAGCGACGTGAAAAGGGGAGAAAAGCGACGTATACGAAGAGATAATACGGAGGACAAAAGAAGGCAGTAGAACAACCCCATTACTGTGCAAACACGACGACGACGACGACGACGACGACGAAGACGACGACGACGACTGTTTCATCTCCTGCATCTCCTTGTAGCCTGGCATCGCGCACCCCATTGTCGCACCCGCAGATGTCTTCCTTTGCGCAGCTGCCACAGCGCTCTCGAGAAATAAAGAAGACGAAGAAGGCGAAATAAAAAGAGAGAAAAACAAATGAATCGCGCCCTCGTCGCGGAACGAGGTGTCACGGACAAAAACCGGCGGCACAGTTGAGGGCGCAGATCTTGCAATCGGGAACGTACGTTTCTACTGCCTCCTTCCATTCCCCCCTTTCCCCTCGATAAGTTTTCAAGGGAATAAAAGCGTGGAATGGTAAAAATGGGCAAAAACTTAAATCGGTCGAACTTCCTTCTTTTCTTTTTACCATTTTTTGCACTTGGATCTTTAAGCTTCGATTGAAGAGGAATTTTATGAACTTCAATCGAACTCGAAATGATATGTTTACCGTTTTTGCTGTGCGATGCAACGAAATGGCCAAAGATTGTCTCGCACTCTTATTACGACTGGATAACATTTATTTCGTTTAGGATTTTAAAAAATTGTTTTTCACTTATTCGACATGATGTTTGTTAATTCACACACCGATTGCAATGTGTGAATGCATTTTTGCTGCTTATAGATGTACGCACGTAGCGAAACTATATCCGTATCGCGCGCAATGGTAAAAATTGGCAAAAAAAACTAAATCGTTTGAAACTTCTTTTTTTTTCTTTTTACAATTTTTGGACTTCAATTTTTAAGGTCTAAGATTGAAGAGGAATTTTACGAGCTCGAATCAAGCTCAAAGTTACACGTTTACCGTTTTCGCTATCCGATGCGACGGAATGGTCAAAGATTATCTAGTACTCCTATCCCCACGAGATAACGCTTACTTCGTTCACGGTTTCCAAAAAATGTATATCACTTATTCGACATGATATTTATTGACCAATATTTTTGGCCAATCTGTCGGGGTCACGCCGGTCGCAATGTGTGAATGTATTTTTGCTGTTTATAGATATACGCACCTACCGAGACTGCACCCGTACACTGTGTACACATATGTACAAACACTGCTGCGCAGAGTGCATGTTCGAAACGAGACGCAGCAGTAGTTAAAGCCACCGAGCGATTTGTCCCCCCGGGTTATTCGGACAGATCGAGATAACCGGACGGGAGGACGCGGTGTGTCGGTGTCGGCGCGCGAGGGCATGCAGAAAGTGCCCCACAGCCTTCTGTATATCCAGCGATAGGTATACGTATGGGGAGGGGGGTACATTGGAGGCACTCGCGTATACAACCGGGACTCCCGTCGATTAGCATGCCACGGTGTCGAGATAAGCGGCCTAGCCGTGACGATATACTCGTGGCCGATCCTCCCTGGCCTTCCCTACTGCTCACTTGTCGCCCTCCGTGCTCGGCTCGTACCTCTGCCCCTCTTCCTCTGGCCCATTTCCCACCGAGCCTGGGCTTTACTCCCACAGATCCCATCACGGACCATAATCCAAGCGCTTCTATTATTTTGCAGTTTCCGACTATCGTCTAGACAGTACAATTATATGAAAAGGAAAACCTTGGTACCTGCAAATGCGGAAAAGATTTTTATTTTTTTTCCAATCGAATACATTTTCTATATTCGAAGGAAATTAAATTTTATTTTACTCAAAGGAATTTTGTTCAATGGAACGAATTTAATTTTAGGATCGAGAGTAAAAACTTTAAACTGTGTATACATTTTTTTAATTCAAATATATATATATATATATATATATATATATATATATACATATATATATTCTCGAATATCATATATTCGTGAAAATCGAAAAATCGGCAAATGAAACTAACCGTGAATTTTCAATTGGTAGAAATACCTTAATTTCCAGGCGGGACCTCTCGATCGACGATCGATCGATATCCGACTGATCGATCCGATCTCTGGGTAGTTGCTTCCTCTGGGAAAATTGACGCTTGCATGTGCTGTACATGAGTGCACAGCCCGCGGGGAATCGCGGTCGAATCGCGAATAGGCAGGAATTCAATCTGCCGATACGAAAAATCAGTCAAAATTGACTGGAAGGCTCGGGCATTCGTAATTTACCTAATTGCAATGTAGCTCCGCGTCTATGTCCTTTTTTTAACAACAGACGAGTATTTTTTTTAAGACGAGTTGAGTACTTTTTTAGACGCGTCGAGCACTTTCTTTAAAGCGAGGTGAGTACTTTTTTAAAGAAGAAGCGAGTGCGTTTTTAATCCATTGCGAATACTCCTTTTAGACGAGATGCAATCAATTCAAAGGTGCGTCGTTTTCTTAAGACGACACGATACGTTTTTAAATTGCTCCGTTTTGCGCCGCTCTTCCCTATAAATATTGTGAACTGATCTATATTATGAAATCCTGTGTAAGCGGAGCTTCATAGAAAAGTGACGAGCGTTCTTCTCATCGATCGCATGGAAAAAACGAGCGTTGCCTCGTCACACCGGTCGGTATAGCTCGACGATAGCCTGAATCGACAAATATGACCTTTTGATTGCATCCCTGAATGCCGCTATTATTTATAGAATTGCGGAAGCCGGCCATCACCGGGGCTCTCGAGCGATCCGAGAGTACGACCCGAAAGAGTGAATGTATACATTTTAACGTATATAGATATACGTAACTATGTACCACCAGCTACTGGCTTAACCGGCCAGTCAATTTCGTTAACCTATATATCTGCGACATATGTGCAGATAGCAAGAGTACGAGGCAGTCCGTTGCTATCGGCAATGGAACGAATAAGTTGAAAAAAAAAATAAAAAGTAAAGTAAAGAAAAAATAAAAATCGTGAAATTGCTCGACGTAAATTCGTTCGAATTTTTTTTATTTTTTTTTATTGTTATTATTTCTTTCTGTCTTTTCGTTCTCGTTGAATCATCTGGAAAAAATCCGGCAGCGAAGTCCGAAAGAGATATGAAAAGGGTACCAACAATGTAAATTCCATTTCTCTTTCGACATGAAAAAACTCCAAAGTAATTTTCAAATGGCTTTATCATTTTTATCGTTTTGTGAAAAGCCGCTTCCTCTATGAGAAAGTCCATAGATCGATTTTTGGCTTTCACACGAAGAAAGCTGTATTCATTTTGTTTCGTTAAAGGGGACAAAAAAATGGCCAAGTCAAGTTTCCTGTATTCGTCGTTTTTTGGCCATGTCTAATGTATTTCATTGTGTTGATTGTAAATCTTTAACTTATCTTACTCCTAGAGCGATATTTGATGCAAAATCACGTCTCGAACGTTAAATAAAGATTTTTAAAAAATCATAAAATTTCAACTCTTTGATCCATATTTGACAAATATAATCAAACCTTGTACAGTGTTAGTTCACTCATTTGATACATTTCAACTGCATATCTTTGTGTGTACTCGAATCAAACCTTTTTATGTAATTTTTTAAAAAAATCATAATTTTATCAAATCTAACCGCTTGGATAGAACATAGAGTTGACATCTGTCAATATCGATAGAACTCAGTCGCACGTATGTTGAACAGTTTCCACGATGTAAAATAATAAAATAGTAAGCATAGAAGCCGAAAAGGGTGTCACGCGGTTGGTCCTTTGTCGCAAAGTTCGTTGGAGTTTCAATGACAAAGGACGTGGAAGCCCGCACGAGTCCCAGAAGGCTTGTCCGTATAGTCTGTAGTGTACTACAATATTCGCAGTAGCTCTCGAGTGTCCCGGAAACCACGCTGAGACAGTGCCGATGCTAAGGCCTCAAAACGAAGAGCATCAAATCTGTCACTTTCAGAATAGAATTATTGGGTCGTAGAACCCTTCGAGCGATCGACCCTCTAGGCAATAATAATCCATCCTTCGTCGGTGCTATAATTCCATATGAGAACCTTCATACGAGCACCCATCTGTTTGATTCTTCTCTTCGTCCTTGTCATCGTAACTGTTCTGCGATTAAATTACGTTCAAAATCGCTGCATAATTTGCATCAAGCATACGCGTGTGAAATCATATCTGGCCATTATGAAAACATCTCCCGATTGGCATGAAAAAACGGTTTTTATCATTGGCTCGTGGAAAAATGGAACTTGTGCAGATATGGCATTGAATTATCAATTCTTATGCCGGATATGGGATTGAATGGTTCATTTTATGCCAAATATGACATTGACTTTGTACATACTTATGTTAAACATAACATTAATCTTATGCCAAATATGACATTGTTGCAAATACTTATGCCAGATTCGGCATTGATTTTCTTGATACTTATGCGAAATATGAGATTAATCTCTGCCAGATATGGCAGGTATGTCTTACATCGAATATTGCATTCTCGTTGATTCTCGTGTCGGATAAGATCTTGATTGTCATTGATTTTGGTCGTATTTATCCCCGATGTAGTATCGATCGCCTCCTTCGATCGATTTTCTTCTTTTACGCAGCTTTAAATACGAATTCAACGCGATTGCAAAGTTACCACTGGACAGAATTTAAAAAAAATCAAGACCAGCTCTTTCAATCTGCACCGAGCTTGAGGAATCCAGCGCCCAAGTGTTTCATGAAGGACGTGCACCAACATCGAAGATGCTCTATACGATACATAACGCATAATTCTTGGACCACAGAAGGGGAAGATCAATGAGGTCGGCCGTGGATACGGCAGAGACGACAAGGAGCGGAGGAGGATCGACCGAGCCGCGGGGGAATCCGGTTTCAAGGCGAATCGACGATTTATGCCGAGGCAAACGGTGCGATAAGCGGATGCCAATGGTGTAATGGGCCCGGGGCCGTAAGCGCGACTGGTCTCTCGCTCAAGATTTGCATCACAATGCCCCGTCATTACGACCACGGCCCAATCAAACCTCGTGCACACGTCGTTTGGCTACCCGCGGCCAACACTCGGGGTACCGGAGTGTTTATTGCCGATCCCACCCGCCATGCAAATTCTACATAGTCGCTGCTCGCTCACTGCGGGAGAACGTGTACATGCCTCGTGCGTGTACACTCGAGCGAGCTAGTTCGCACACATATCTCTTCCCCCCCCCCCCCCCCCCCCACCCCCACGCTTGTGAATCCGCGCTGCCGTGCATAATATGCATATTATCTAACCGGGTGGACCATTCGGGCTTTGCACACGTGCGTATACCAGTCTTCGGTGGTACGATATGATTCGTCCCTCAGCGGAGAAACCGATGCATTACAGCTAACCCATAGCATCAACGTCGTCGAAACGAGGGATGACCACAAACGTGTATCGAATAGTGATAAGAACTTTTGAGTTTCGGATTAAGGACTTTTGTGTTTCAGTTTAAGAACTTCCGAGTTTCACATTAAGAACTTTTGAATTTCAGACTAAGGACTTTTGAGTTTAAGATTGAGAACTTTTACGTTTGATATTAAGAACTTTAAGATTCAAGATCAAGAAATAAGAGAAAATCGGAAACACATCCAGCTTCTTTCTTTTTTGCTCATCGTACTGATTCTGTAGAAAAATAATATGGCTCGCCCCCGAATGATGATCCATATTACCGAACCGAGGTTGGTCTACGACAATCAAGAAAACCCGCGCGACATTATTGAACCTCATCAAGAGCAATATATGCAAGGTACTCAAACTACCTCGCTCTTATCAACACAAGTAAGTGAGTGACGACTCAGATCTATTTTTTAACCCCCATTCCTGTCAACAGCTAATAGCCCATCTCGCCACATCGGACCATACGCAACACTTTTACCCTCTGGCACAAGATACAAACCGCAAAAAAGTACTTGACAAATCGACGCCGGTATTGCGAGTCATTATCGCAGCCATCATTCCCGGCTTTCTTCTCACTCTCGAATTGGCGCTTCTGTCAGATATAAATGAATTGGCCCGGCGGAGCAGCAACATCGCCTAACCGCCTATAAGCGTTTACATTTGTAACGCAGCCCAGAGGGGTGTCCCAATAATATAAATTTTCTTCGTTATCTCGCCGAATGATACGGGATGGGACATCGCGCTGGGGGAGGGAGGAGGAGGAGGGAGGGGGGGGAGAGTTGGTAGAAATTTATTGGAGGATATCATCGAGCATCGATTATCGCGATAAGATCGTGACCGCACGCACAACGATCCATGAACTCTGTTCGGCCGCAATCCGCGCGGTTCTAGTTTCGGGCGCTCTCCAATGGTCGAGCAGTTATAGTTGCATCGTTTCGGCAGAACGCAATAAACGAGAACGAATCCCCCGACCGCTGTTAAGAGAGGCAGAGAGAGAGAGAGAGAGAGAAAGAGCGCCGAGCTAGCTCGACCGATTTCCCCACCGAGGGATGCATAATACGATTATTCATTGGAAAAACGTTATTTATCGACGCGAAGCCGTTGCACGCGTTTCTCTCGTTATCGCGTTATTTTTTCAATTTTTTTTTTTTTTTTTTCATTTTTCCGTAAAGCGCTCAATAAAAATCTATAGAGAGCGCAGTTATCTTGTCAATTGACTTTGCGTTTATTACACAGTGAATATTTGCATTAACGAGAAATTGTGAGTGTTTTTTTTTTAACGCGAGACAATAACGGGGTATAAAAATTCGATGGAAGTCGGTAAATATTTTAATGGGAAAGCGACAAAAAAAAAAAAAAACAAAGATTGTAACTGCAAATAGAAACCATCCGAGCAATGTCCACCCATCTGGAAACTATCGGAGGCGACTGTGGAAAAGCGAGAAAAATAAAAGAAGGAAATCAGTGAGAATAGGTAGCAGCATTCGAGGGATCGTCTTATAGCCGCAGTGATTGTGGAAAAGCGTTTTCTAGAGTGCGCTGCCAATTTCAAAGCTGCGGCAGACTGAGAAAATTAGATTCGCTGCAGTAGACGCACGTTCTCGGGTTTGAAAAATAATATCCATTCTCTCGTGGAAAATTGTACAAAGCTCTCCGGGCATGGCGACGCACGGAGCGACAAGGGATAGGCTCGAAATCGAGCGGAGAGGTGGAACGAGCGTGCACGACGAGTGGACAGAAAATCGGCGAAGATACGGATAAGAGCGGATTCTAACGTTTTTTTTTAATTTTTCTAAATGGGAAAATGCTTTTTTGCACTCTGGGACATGCAAACAGGATAACGTCTGAAGAAACCGCACAAGAGCCGAAGATCATCGAAGCAGTAACTTATCTAGAGAGCCCGATGGGAGAATATGCTTTTCTGTTGGGAAAATCAAGTGGAGAGATAGAACGAGCGTGGACGACGAGTGAACAGAAAAATCGGCGAGGAAGCGAGTAAGAGCCGATTCAAACGTTTTTTCATTTTAAAAAATGTGGAAATGCTTTTTTGCATTCTGGGGCATGAAAATATGAAAACTCCTGATGAAACAATACAAGAGCCGAAGATAATCGAAACTACGGCTTGTCTAGAGAGCCGGATGGGAAAATATCGAGCTGCGTGATGCTTTCCTATTGACATTGGAATTCTTTCTTAATCGGCATGTAATTGTGTAAGGCGCCATAATGATTTGGTCCAAAAAATCAGGTCGATTTTCAAAATTTTTTTAACGCGTCTATTAGAAAGACAAGTGTAAGAACTATAGAGATGAGGATTGAGCGAGTCACGCAATATCACATAGATGACCTGAATAGCATGACAAACGACGAGCGTACATCGACTGGATGATGAGAGTCTTAATCGGACTTTCAGAGAGAACAGACGTGTGACAGTTCGTAACGCTTAACGAGTTCATTCCTCTTTAAGGACATCGCGTCGGGATCCTCACCGCCTCCCACGATATTATCGCCTCGATGTGTCATATAAGCCATCGTTTTCCGCCTATCGGATAATTACGCGGATGGATTTTTCCAAATAATGGGAACGAAAGAGAGCGTGAAACTCGCTCGCGAACTCCGTCTCTTTCTGTCTCTTATCGACGGCGGGAGAGTAAGAGGAAGACAAGTCGTTACGAAAAGTCAAGTCGTATCAGCCCGAAGGGCGAAACGTGTACGGCGTGATCGTGGCGCAGGACGAAGAGTATAAAGGCCTTAGATTAGCGTGATCTCGAGTGATAACGGGTCGCCCTCCCTCGTCTGCCCCTTATAGTATTTCTATCCGACTGTATCGACGGTTTGATTCCATAAGGGCATACAAGATGCGTATAAGCGTGGCCTGTATGCCCTTCTGGCGTTAAGCCATCCATGTCTGTTCTCGCTTTCACTCCGTCAAGATTCCTTTATGTCTGTCCTTATCGCGTCTGAGCTTTCTTCCTCGTCTCGGAAACTCCTTATTCGACCTTCTTCTTCTTCTTCTTCTTCGTCTTCCTCTTCTTATTCTACTTCTTCGAAACGCCCCCGTGGATCTTGGCGGCTCTGGGCGTCGAAGAGAGTGCGACTTATGTATTAGCTACGGGCATATCGTTCGAAAGAAGAAGAAAAAGCGAGGAAAAAAAAAAGGAAAAAATAAAGTTTGCGCGCGAGTGAGGGAGGCAAGTCTATTCTATAAGAACCCGGAAATGTTACGGAAAATCTTAGCACGTTACCGCTTTCGCAATTACCGGCCCTGTAACGAGAACTACGTGGCTCTCCCGAAGCAGCTCTCCTCTTCCTTTCGAAAATATCCTATTTGAAATAACGACCGAGACGAGGGAAACGAGATGACGCTCTGCGGGATATTTTTTTTTCTTTTTTAACCGACGACTGAAAAGCGAGATGTCATTAGATACTCCGAGCTCTCTTACCGGATCCGCTGCTCATCTTCGAGAGTCACAGTGACGATGATTATAAGATCTTTGGGTTAAAAAAAAATTGTCTTTCGTGAAAATCGAAAATCGTGAATCAAAGCCGAGAAAACTTGAACGGCTGGGTCGGATTTTAGTGACCATAATGTTTATTTTATCGTTTTTTTTGTTGGCATAATTGTGTAATTGCTGCATCGTATCGAAACCTATCACAGACACACAGTTTTAGTCGATATTGCAGTCGCTCTTCCTCTATTCCGAGCCGCGCTCGGCACACTCATTTAGCTCAGGGTGGTTGGGCGCCCCTAAAAATGCGAGACACATCCCGGTATAGCTTTAGCTCCGTTTCTCCTCGCAGAGGAACAAAACATCGCACGCGCTCGCACGACATCGTTAATGCGGCCATTGTGGACGGTTAATGCGACTCCTGATCACCACCGCTACTGTGTGCAATGCACTTTACCGGTAACGTACCTACCGGGTATGCTGTAATGGATCTTATACAGGTATATATATTTTGAGTGCCACCAATTCGAAAGCTCGCAAGAAGCTGGACCGTTAAGTTTATTACGCGCTGTTTGCTAACCGCGCGCGCCATTGTCTTGAACATTGGTGTGGAACCCGACAAAGCAGAATGACGCGGCATCGAGATCACAGGGTTTCTCGATCGAGTGAACCGTGCGCAAGTGAAAATTTAATCGGTTGGCAAACGATCGTGGATTGCGAGATCGCGACAAGAGGAGCTTGCGGTAATGTCTCGAGATTAGAAAGGGACGTTGATGTCAAATTTAAATAGTAGATTAATGATTGTTAGAATCGAATTTTTCGACGATAAACTTCGTAAAAATGAATTGATGAGAATGAATTGATAAAAATGAATTGATAAGGATGAATTGATAAGGATGAATTGATAAGGATGAATTGATAAGGATGAATTGATAAGGATGAATTGATAAGGATGAATTGATAAGGATGGATTGATAAAGATGAATTGATAAGGATGAATTGATAAGAATGAATTGATAAAAATTAATGAAACGATATTTGAAAGGGGTATTGCGACGATGAGGAGAGATCGTTTTTTCCACCTGAAAGAGTTGGAAAAAAGTGTAAATAAAGGGCAAGTTCCATTTAAGTATATCCGCGGGTCTCTCCTAATTTTTTCCCCTCGGTTATTTTGTCCTCATGGCCTCTTCGTTGGCGTATTCAGGCGTCGGGCACAACAGCGTACGACCCGCGCCAGTGGTAATAGCCCTGTTGGACACGGGGGCGCGAGGGTGTGGCAGAAGGTAAAAAATAATTGGCCGACCCTCTTCCCGAAGCTGAAGAACCTCGACGGAGAGAATGAGGCAGTGAGAAAGATGGCGCGGCTTGCATCCCGGGCCTGCCCGACCTCTCCGAGCAATCCCCAGTTCAACCGGAACCTCGTTAACCAACAATAATGGAGATTATGAAAAATAAAAAAAAGACGCTAAAAAAAATCTTTTCCTTTCCCTCGGGTTGGCGTCAAAGCTGCTCTGCAGAGTGTTTCTCGTTATTGAGCCGGTGAGATGAGCCTCGAGCCTCCCCCCCACCCACCCAGCCCGGTTTCCTTTTTACTCCGAGACTCCGTGGGGGGACCATTAGATTCCGAAGAATGAGAAAGATTGACATCGTTAAATAAATATGAGATATATACAACAAACAGAGTCCTCAAAAGTATCCGGATCGAGACGCTGGACTCGGGTTACCCAATCAGCGAATCGTTCGGCTATCTCGTCTCATACTTTTCGTCGTTTTCTCAGTCGTCAAGTTGCTCTCTTTAGGATTTTTTTTCTTCATCGCTCTTTATTCTTTCTTCTGTCTTATTTCCACTCTATCCCCACGGAGCGAGTTATTAATTACGGCCTCATCGTCCACCCCGGTGCATAACGACCCCCCCGTCGAAACCCGGTCGCTCTCCACCCGTGCTCTCGTTTCGCTTCCTCGTTCTCGTTTTCTCCCACGCGGGAAGCCTCCTTCATATCGAACTAGCGTCGGGCACATTCTTTCCGACGGCGCTTGGTACCTTTTTGTTTCCTTATTCTTTTCTCCACCGCCGTTCCTCTCCGCTTCTTGCGATCCTTTTTGTCGCATTCTTGCTTTAACGAGGAACACCAAATGGCACGAGCGAGTCCGTCGAACGAACTCGACGAGGACTTCTTGACTTTCGCTCGAAAAATCGAAGGTGTAATTTGTCGGGCAGATGAAATTTTCGTGATCGTTGCGCTTGATCGAACGACGCTAATCAGAAAATAAACAAGATCCAACGTTGGATGTCGATGATCTTGCGACATATTTCCAGTAAGACGCGAATGCGTACAAGTGCTCCGTTCTGTGAAGAGGAAAGAGATGGAATAAGTTGATTTATCTGGATTCTTTGAATTCTCCCGTAACCCAATTCGCATTATTGCTTTAACGAGGAACACCAAACGGCACGAGCGAGTCTGTAGCACGAACCCAACAAGGACTTCTTGTCTTCCGTTCGAAACATCCAAGGTATGGTTAGTTGGCCGGATCAAACTTTTTTGATTGTCGCATTTGATCAAATGACGCTAATCAGAAAACAACCAAGATCCAACGAGACATGTTGATGATCTTGCGAGGTATTTTCAGTTTACTGAAAATATCTCGCTTACTGAAAGTAGCTCTAGAAAATATCGTATAGGTGATCCATTCTTTGAAGAGAAAAGCGATGGAATACATCGATTCATCTGGATTCGCATGAATTTTCACGTGACCCAATTCTGAGCCGCTTGTTTGTTTCCGCACGGGCCATTGTAAAAAGAAGTTGAGAGAAACATCATATCGCCGTGTTATTTCTGGGTTACTGTCTTTCATTTGGCACGCGGTCGCTTTTTTATCGATTCAATCGTGCGACAAGCGTTCGGAAATCTCCGGGAACGATCAGACGAGTCTCTATCTCTTTGACGACTGTCACGTATAAAGGAGGAAAGAGAATTCACCCGGGCAGAGAGAAATCGGTACGACAGAGAAGAGGGAAATATTTCTCTCGTTTCGTTATGCCCTCCCGCCCCCTCGCCATTCTCGCAACCGAGCGTCAATTTATACTTCAAAGGGTTTTATTCCTAAGGATAAAGGATATAGAAAGGGAAGCTAGGACGCGCGTGCCGAGCCTCCTTTCCTTCTTCGTCCGTCTTCTTGGTCCGTATTTTCTAACCTAAACTCCTGTCTTTTACCGATATCCAGCCGTATATGGCTCGGAAAATTCTCCACGTCCGCAAACACGTGAAGTGTGTTTCCCATTTCAGACCACTTCAAGCCATTCCAGACCATGTCAGGTTATTTCAGCCCATTTAAGGTAATTTCCGATCATTTTAAACCATTTCAGAGAATTTCAGGCCAATTTCAGAAAGCGACGAATATTCCAGCGCATCTTCGTTGTCTTTCTCTGACAACTATATTTCACTTCAGGCTTTTATCAAATATTAACAAAATAAGTTCAAATATTAATAAAATTGAGCTGAAGGGTCACGGTCGATGGCTCGTTAGCAGATATTGTTACCATACTTTCATGTAATCAACAAGACAACAAGACAATAATATACTGAATGATCGTGAACTGTTGTAACATGTTGCTAATAAATTACTTGTACTGCTACTATTAATAAAATAAGTTCAAAAAATCTGAAAAAAATGCATAGACTGCCTCACAGGGCATTTGGTCGCACAATACGCACGGTTTTTCAGTGACAAGAATCCAACGCATTTTAATCTCGTCAGAAAACGCCACCCAAACTCATTACCCCACCACGGCTGCTCCACGGTTATTCCCGTCCCTTCCTCTCTGCTCCCTTTCGTAATACTTGCTCTCGTCCTTTATCTTGATATACTTTCACGCTTCTCGCCATCAAACGGACTCCATTATTTTCCGATAAATTTGCCCGGCACTTCGGGCAGGAACTAAGGGGCTAGCTCACTACCCCTTGACCCTATCCTTCGAACATGGTAAAGGTTCTTATGGTGGATCCATATATATATATATATATATAGTATACGCACACGCTAGAATTCCCGTTCAATTGTTCACTCGCTTGGCTCTATTCGGCAAAGTTTTAAAGTGGTTTTTAAGTGTCATCGGTCCACGCGCGAGTGGTCGACTACGACGCCGACGACGATGCGCCATCGAATCGATGGTTCTCCTACGTGGCTCTTTTTTTTCTTCTTTTTTTTTGTGTCACTTTGCTTCTTGCTTACTTTTATCGATAAACTGTAAACGAGAAGTGTAACGAGACAAATGGATGTGTCGGGAATAGGCGATCGACTCTCTGTTTTCATCCGAACAGAGACTTTGGAGTTTCATGCTTTTTCTTTAGAACTGTGTGGAAGCAACCGTTATTTGAAATTTCTCTCATGAAGAGAAACATGATTTTTTGTGATTTTTTATTTTTTGATATTTTACTTCGTACCGAACAGGTTGAATATTTTGTATATTACTGTGAAGCAATCTTTGTGCGGTACATAATTGAGCCACGGTTAATTTTTGGATATTATTGATTTAAAAAAAAATAATTTAATAATAGAATAATAAGGAATAAATGTAAACATGGAATTGTAAAGTAGTTTTAGAGGGTCGGTTGATGAAAGGAAACATTGGGACTCGAGTGTCGTCAGGTTCATATAAAAAAAAAGTACAAATTAAGAGTAAAAAAAAAATGTATATTCATACCAATTTTTTAAATATGTAATGAAAAGGTCGAGATTATCGAGTTTAAATGGCGGACAACTTCTCGATAAGAATATTTCAATGGAGACTTGCTCGGAGTGTGTTGACGGTTCAGGAAAAAGCTGTTAGATGGCACCATCGGTACGAAAGCGGACAGTTCGCAGTTCAAGCTGGTGCAGTCGGAATCTATCGAGATCGCCGCGTTATGGCCTTATGGATTGTTCGCTGATCGACATGCGGAGCGAGCCCAAACATATCAATAATAATATTTGGAAATCACCGGAAAGGCTCGTTATCATTACGCTCTTTTTGCTTATAACCGATTAATTTTTTTATTAAATTACCTTTGTGACGATACCATCTTCAATTTCATAAAAGGTATTTTATGAATGAAATAGTGTAAATCGGGGTGATATGTCTATGATTTTCTAAACACTAAAAATTCGAGATTTAACGTTAAAATAAACCTTTACATTTTGGCCACAACCAACCCTGGAAACGTTGAACTGAAGTGATCCACATAGAACTTTCGATATTTTCGATGCGTGATTCAATTGCAGCTCTATAACTAAATATTTGCGATCGACCATATCACCCGGACACTACGGGTGATATGGCCATAGAAATAATGGTGGCCGATTGGGCCTACAGAAACATAGAGGGATAATACAAAGCATAACTTAGTTTATGCTATGTCGTCCACATGAACTACAGAAAGAAAATGATTATCTCCGTCAAACGTTTCAGATGCCAAACTAAAAGGACAACGATTTTACTGGCCATATCGCCCGGAATTTTCGGGAGATATGGTCACGTGGCATATCGTGCAGACGCTTGCACATGCAATCTTATAATTTTCGGTGCATTGTACTAAGAACTTTGCAAATGGCAGTGCCATTCATTTGTCACTTTAAAAGATATTATGGGTCGTCATGTCACCAACGTGACCATATCACCATAACTTACCCTACGACCCTCCCTCATTGAAATAATTCTGAAGACACTCGCCACAGAAGTGTCTTCATTAAGTTATCTAGGTGGAGTCAAGCATGGACCACTGAAATTTTGGACACCGTAATTTGGCTCTTCATAAGAACTTAAGAAGACATTAGCAGGACTTGTTCGATCCTTTATCAAGCGTTGATGTTAACGCTCCAAAATTGCCACAATGGTCGCTTTATGTCTTCTCGGAGTTTCGGTATTTCCTGTCACGATAACAGATGTAGCGCCGTTTTGCTATTCCCCAGGAGGGAACTTGCGACCAAGCCTGGATCTACGGATTCCGTATCTTCGCGTATTCGCACGTGTGCACAAACCCCCAGTACGCCTTCGATGTAAATAAGGTATTGACCCGGATAGTTCGGCTGAACGGAGCCCGGGAATCCGGCTTGGTTGTGCGACGGTATTGAGGTTCCGAATTTTGTAGGATACACACCATATCTGCTAGGAACGCTACGGTTGTCGGTGGCAGATCGGTAACCGGCCAGGCCATAGTCATTGGCCTATGAATCTCACGGAATTGAGAGGAACACAACGATGCCAATGCGCGATGACGAAAACTACTCCCGAAGTGGCATTCGACTCCAAACCTCGTCTACTTTTATAGCAGCCAACGACGAGGTTCGATATTCGTCGCAGCCCGAAGTCTTCGAAACTCTGCGAATCGGACGCGGGCTTCGAGCTTAAACTCTTGTGTTATTTTGCAATTTCTCCGATTCACATTGGCTCTCTGATGCGGACGCCCGCAATGGCACTGCAATGCCAAAAGCCGTTCCTCCCTCCGAGCCCGCTTTTCATGCCTGCACACGTTCGCCGCTGAGAGACACGTATGACCCGGACGTAATTTCAACGTTAAATCGTCTATCCCAGTCAAATTCAACGTGGAAACGTGACATTGGCCTCTCACTCTCTATTCTTCTGTACAGACTTTGTTCTTCGCGATGGCTTCCCATTATATCATTCTGGATATAAATGGAAACAAATCTATACGGTAGATTTAAAAAAACGGCATACATTTTTTTTTCTTTTTCACTCCTCAGTATAAAAAGAATTACCTTATATATTTCTGTACGGAAATAGTGAACAAATAACCATTTATTTATCATTTTAATAACAGTCTGGCGCCGATACAGTCACAATTTATGGTTTCAATTTGGGAGTGCAGTTATAATATCTATGTATTAATTAATAAGGTTGACTTATTATGTCGTTCCTTCGGAAGACGTCGCTCGAGTGCTATTAAAATGATAAACAAATGGTTACTATTTTATTCTTTTTATAGCGAAATATGTCGTGCAATTCTTTTTGCAGACGGACATTTTTTTGTTGTTTTTCTTAGTTTTCATTCTGCCGCTATCTGCGCTTACGCGTCATTCAACATAACATGTACGCAACTCTGACTCTTTCAAGCGAGCTTTCAACCCCGATGGCATTGCCGGGACAGTTGCACGCTCTCCCGCGTATAAACGAATGCGGCCCCTCCGCCTAATATATGGCTTCTTGTAATTGCCCCCCTCGATAAATTAATATGATTTCGCACGCATGTGCCGCACGATATATAGACCCATTGTTTCAGTGTCGAATGATGGGCGCGAGCTCCGGCGGCCTACGGCGTATTTTTCGCTGCTAAATATCTCTCTCTGCGTGCACCGTCAGCGCGGGATGCCGCGTGGAACGAAAATCTATGAAAAATATATGGGAATGTAATAATGAGCTTCTTTTTTACTTTTCGGCAAAGTTATCCAACAATCTCCCATATTCGAGTAAACCCATTGCTATTTCGAACCTGGGTAACTTTTATTTGTTATGTATTTTTGAACATCAAAACTCGATGAGGAAGCTCTGTTCACATTTAACCATTAATCATTATTTTATCTTCCAAATATTGAGTCATAAGTGCACTGTCAAAATAAATTGTAAATTTAATGTACTCGGACTTGAAATTTGTCTACATTACTTATATCAGTCGAACAGTAATATACTTTTTTTTCAATTGAAATACCAGATATCAAAATTATAAATTTGTGGCTTGAAATTTGCAAAAATGTTCATTAAAAATACAAATTTTACTGTACAATTGCAACGCACCTGTGCTTGAAATTTCAGAAACAGTTTATGTAAAAAAAGCTTCCAATACCGTTAATTAATTAAAAAAAAAAAAATTTGTTACAGTGTATAAAAATTGGTAATATTGCGCGAAATTCGAGGTTGCTCCGGCTGGGCTGGCAAGGTGGGGGTGGGAGAGAGTGGTGGATGGAAGAACGGCAAAGAGCGGGAAGTAAATTAGTAAATTATCCTCACAGATCGGGGCTTGCCAAATGGACGAGAAGTGGGCGCACATGTGTGAATGTTGCGCCGGTGACGGTGCCGAATATAGAGCCGTTGTGTTACGGGTGAACATAGCAAGTGGTAGTACATTTTAATGGGGTACCAGGGGGCGGAAGGGATGGTTACAACAAAAATTATCGGCCGGATAATTTCACGAGTGCTGTGGCCGTCCCGCCTGGCATTAGTTATCGTCCGTGTATTCCACTACCAATGAGCCCCCCCCCCATTGCTTCTCCCATGCCACCCCATCCCAACGTCCCGACCATGGCGACTTCTCTCTATCCGGGGTAAATTGAGGGAATAAATTAAAAATAACAGTTTGGTCATGTGGCTACTGGTATTAACGCGACACTGTAACCATATGGGGGTTGTAAGTAACAGGTCACACCGGCTAGCGCGCGCAACTAATATATTTTAATTATACAACATAGATATAAACCTCGTGGTAATTAACGAAAATCGTTCGAAATTATAATATTTATCGTATTTGTATTATCGGTACGTAATCCAAAATTAACACCGGAATGAGTATCGCTTTGTTGTGGAAAAACATCTTTGCCTGGATGCTTACTCAACATTGATGAGAGACAATAAAAAACCATGATTTAACCAATTTTTACAAGTTTTGAAAATAATGATTTGATATCTGGCTGAAGGACTTAGGTCGATGACCAATGGGCAATATATATATATATATATATTTTTTCACAACAACCTACGGTACGTCGTGCTATGTTACAAAAATTGTTCCATCTGGCATATTGTTAATAAATCCGCTATTATTAATACAACTGATTTGATATGTTAGGTCAGAGATTTGCGTTTTTGCAAAAACGTAATTAACGCGATACGGTCAGCGTATGGGGGTTGTATGTTACAGGTCAAACGGGCTAGCGCGTGCAACTAATATATTTTAATTATACAACATAGATATAAACCTCGTGGTAATTAACGAAAATCGTTTGAAATTATAATATTTATCGTGTTTACATTATCGGTACGTGGTTCAAAATTAACACCGCAATGAATATCCCTTTGTTGTGGAAAAACATCATTGCCTGAATACGTACTCAAGATTGATGAGACAAAAGAAAACTTGATTTAACGAATTTTTACAAATTTTGAAAATAAATATTTATTTACACAAGTTTATTGTCGATTGCGACGCTTTTGATGCTTGACATGACGAATAATCCGGCGTTCGTCGGCGAACCCATGGCGATTTAACGATTGACTAGCTCGTTATCGGATCGTTGCTTATACCGGTAAGTAACATTGCGGGAAGCCTCGCTAAACGTCGTCGCCCTTAATGTCGGCTCTAACGCGTCGTTACATCAAGTCGTGCTGATACCTACGCCTCCCTGCGAGCGTTCGCCGGCGAACGATCAATTAACGACGCGTTAACGAGAAATTACGGTCGGGCCGAGTGGAGTGGAACCGAGGAGAGGTCATAGAACGTACGTAGGGGATGTTTCCACGATTTAATACCCGCTCGTATCATCAGCCGGTCTCTCACCCTGTCAAGATATTTTTTTTCTCATATCAATATTTGTGCCAAACTTCAATATTTTGATGAATAGCGTCACATTTATCATTTTTCGATAGGAGGAAATAAATCGATTGCAGCACCAACTTTATTCAATTGTTACGAGCAGAGCTGTGCAAAGTACCGAAAAGTTCTTAAAGTACTGAGTACTAAGTACCGCAAGTACATTGAGTACAAAGTAATTTCCGTAGTTAAATTACTTTTATAAAATACAAAGTACAAAGTACTTTTTCTTGTTAATTCGGAAGAGGCGGAGTTTCACAAGTACGAAATTTGAAGAAGAATTTTCAAATCAAACGACCCTGTTCAGGGCCAACATTCTTTCGAAACGTCCAAGCCCTTCATTTCGAATTCTTGGTAACAGACTAATCGACTGGACTACGACGACTGGACCTTGGGGTAGTGAGTGGAGATCGACTGCATGTATAACAACTAAATCTGGGACGTATGGATCTAGAACAGTGGCCGAAGGTGAGAAACGTCTCGATTTTATGCATCAAAAATCGGATTTTTGGTATTTAAATGGAAAATATTGGGTTGGCAGTAAAATAATTGTTATATTCGTCATCAGCGGGAAAAAAATATGTCGAATATAGCTTTGATACAAAAAAATCTAATGAACAACGATTTTTCAATGTTTGAGCCACTTTTGGAAAACCGTCGATTTTCGTGATTTTCAAACGATAATACGTCGGCTCCCAATTGAGCTATGAAAAATCCGAGGTGCTCATCGTCTTCCACGGGAAAAAAATACATAAGATAAGGTCTTGTCCGAAGTTCTAGAAGCATTTTATCGGACAGTTTCAGAACGTTGAAAAACGCGAAAAATGGACTTGAAAGGGGTAGCCTTGAAATTTTTTGACGAAATGTTTTTTATTTATTTTTTTTAATGAACCGCCACGTATTTCGTCGTATTTTTTCCCGCTGAACACGAATCCGCTGGCTTTTTAGGACTATCGCGGGGGATATCGCCACGTGGCATATCGTACTGACCCTTTGCCCATACAATCTCACAATATTCGGTGCAATAATATCATATCCACATGCACTAAAAACGTTGCAAACCGCAAAGGGTCGTTCGTTTCTCACGTTAAAAGATATTACGTATCGCCATATCAACCTGACTTGCCCCAATTTATTTGTCGCACACTGTGCGAAATTTCGCAGACCAAGTCGCAGTAGGATGTGACAAATCGACTAAAATTTCTGACTTCGACAGCGCCTGCGAATAAAAAAAAATCTCTCCGCCCACCAAGATTCATTTCACCGAGAAACAATTTTGCTCATCGGTCCCCTTTGTCCATATTCAAATTGGCTCCGGAGACACTATTGTTACGATTCATAATTACTTTCGAAACAGCGAATCGAGGGGAAACTGCGGAATAATAATGTTCCGCTGTCTGCTTCAGAGCCAAATCTCGCTGAGATCCGATCTTATCGCCGATGGCACATAGCGCGGTGTTATAGGTCTCGAATTGAGAATAAATGGAAGAGGGCTCGGGTGATTATATTCTCTCGGTGCTATTTCGCTGTAGTGTAGCGCGATAAAAGTAACGGATACGGTAATTTACTTTGTTAATGAACTTCGAGTTGGCAAGAAGCGTCGCGCGCTCGCCACACACCGATACACGGAGAGTCGACAATGCCCGCTCCGCGCATACCCTTAACCACTGTGTTATACCGGGCACCCGGGACACGAGAGCCCCCTCTCGATGCTCACTTCCCGGTGATTCTGGCCTCGCTCGAAAGACCTCCGAGCCAACTAGAAGATATATCGTCCTTGGAAATTGGAATACCGAGCGAGTGCTTCGTCGGTAGAAGCATCGTCGCGAGTGAAGATTCCTTATACGGCGCTAGATATGCGAATAGACTATAAAGATAGCGGTTTTGTGTGGACGGTAACGCCGAAGAAAGTGCAGCTTCTAATACAGAACCCGAACAGAAGCGATGTCTTTCGTGATCAAGAAAATTTGTTGACTCTTCGACGTGCTAAAAATTCCGTTTTTCCGTGCAAATTACTAAAATAATTTTTTTTCAACATTTATTTAAAGATAAATAAATTCACTGAAATTGTACATAAAATTCCTCGACGAGTGTATGCGAGGTTAAAAATTGCTGAAGATGTTTTTCGTTGTTTCTTTTTGTTTTTTTTTTTTTTTAATTAAAAACAAAAAAAAGGAATTTCTCATTGAATAATTTTGTGATTCTCGAAATAACTTCGTATCTCGTCAGGGAGAGACGTCGAAATGAATCACAGATAATTATCGTATTGAAAATTCGTTTACGTAGCATTTTTATGTAGCGAACCCGCGAGGCGACGGGCGACGAAGAGCCGTGATGGGGAGGCCAGTAGAAAGAGTCGCGATGGCGACGCGGGCTCACAGTAGTGCGAGTCGCGCGCGAGAAGAGGGTAATTTTATAAAGAGATTCAATTGCCCTTACATCCGCGAGTGAAATATGAGTCTGGAACCGGTGAAATAAGAGCCGATTGGATTGAAAGAGTATCTCACTACTGCCTCTCGATAGCTCTATACTCATATAACGCCCGCACCGTCGAGCTCACCAGTACTTAGCGTCTACATCGCTCTAGGCTTTGCAGAGAATTTTTCCATCTCGCTGTCTTTTCATTTTTTTTTTTATTCCTCCTCTGTATGCAAATCTGAAGCTGTATGGGGCATTACGTGCCAAATCGACGCGAACCACGGGTTTTGTCATTTTTTTTTTGGGCTCCTTTCAGTACATTGATAAAAGGTATAATAGAATTCGCGGTCTTAATTTTTTTGTATTTCTCAAAAATCAATTCCGTCACAATCGTTCAAAAATGCGAATTACTAAAAACTTTCTCGTCGACTTTTTAATTAATTTTTTTTTCATAGTAAATTCTTCGCTCGAAAATATGCGTTTGCTAAAACGGAACTTTCTATAAAAATAGAAATGAAAATTGGTAGAAATAGGGCTCTGCCAATTGTGCCCGGAATGTCCCATACACATACATGTATATAGTAGTAATCTACCGTCAGGAACTTCCGACGACTAGGAAATATACCGGTCGAGTAAGAAACTGTTACCGTGCCTCCGATCTAGCTGGAAGGTCTACACCCGAACCGCTTTCCGCTTTCCAACTTCATCTCAATAATTCCTACTCGGCTGCTCGACCGAAGACAAAAGAGGTTTCCCGAAGACAAAAGAGGAACCGAGATGAATCCCGCAAACGGCTATTCGAACTCGTAATAGACGCTTGCCGCATAGAATAATTCGTCACCCAACCGCCGTATTATACACGGGACTGTCAATAGTACGTTTAGCTTTGCAACTTTCCAATCCTGACACATTCACAATTAATAATAACAATTAATAATAACAATAATAATAACAATAATAATAACAATAATAATAACAACAACAATAATAATAATAATATTAATAACGATAATAATAATAATGATAATGTCAAAGGTCATATTCGCATAGGAAGCGCGGGCGAGAAGCTTCTGCAAAAAGGGAAACGGAAAGGTTCTTCCCTTTCCCGGATTTCCTCTTTCTCGTTCGTTTCGCAGTGGAGAAAGCGCGGCTTGGGCGGGCTCATAGATTGCGAGTCATAAGCTCGAGAACAAAGCTCCCGTGACTGAACCCCTCACGTACTTCTCGCAGTCGTTGCCGGTCCGAGCGAGGGTGTTTCGGGTCTTCTCGAGAAAATGACCAAAAATGAATGAATCCTCGTACGGTCAACGGGATTCGCGACCGTGTACGCGGTGGTCGTTCTCGGATAAAGGAACGTGGCGGGATACTTTTAGAGCATCGGGCGTCGACGAAGTGAGCACGGTTATTTCACCTGATTCGTATATTAATACGAGTTTCCCGTGTTTCCGCGAGTGCACAGCGATATCGCTAGCGCTCGGACGAAAATTTCGTTAGATAAAATATTTTATTATAATTCGCAATTGAATTTACATAATACAAGTATCCTCGATTAGTTGTTCTCGATGGATCCCTGGCCGAACTCAGTTGCGAATTTTCCTTGTTCCGTCGTTTTCTTCAAGTGCGTGAGGGTGTGCGCGCATGTGCATCCAGAAAATTAATTCATTTCACTGGCGCCCCGCAAATAAATATTTATTTGGTGTAAACAAATACTGATTTGGTGTAAGAGATATTTATTTGGTGTAAACAATATTTATTTGGTGTAAAAAATATTTATGTGATTTCAATAAATATTTGTTTAAATTGAATAAATATTTATTTGGTTTGAACAAAAATTTATTTCCGGGGCGTCCGTCAGATAAATTATTTTTCTGTGTGCGTGTGTGCATGATCCATGCACTTTTATTCGGTATTTTAATGGTTCTTGTTCGTATCGCATCGTACCGAGAGGGAACAGCGTTTCTCCGGCGTATTTCTCCGCTCTCGAAGTTTTTACATCAATTCACATTTCCACGCCGAGAGGGGTGCACGTTCGCGAATACATATAAGTTTATAACGACCGGAAAGATTCACTGAGAATTATTTGAAAAATGATTCGAAAAAATGTCTAACTTGCCTAATTAGTTGCTAACGCTCCTCGCCGCTGTTTGAACCGAGAGTCATTTTTTCCCCAGTATTACACTGAGTACACTTTATTCCCTTAATGCCATACGCGATGAGATCGTTAAAAAAAAATTGAGAGCGAAGGTAAAGTTGGTACTGAAACGGAGACGGAGAAGGGTGAAACTCCCGGCTGTGAATAATGCGCAAACGATATACTGCTGAGTTGAAAAGAGAAGCAAAAATAACGTGGTCGAACGTGCAGAGGACTAGCATCGAAACGCAGCGTTTCGCTGCAGCCTGAAAGTACATGGAGGAGGCGAGTGAAGAGGGGTTCGTCGGACGATTGGTCGTCGGCCAGTCGACGCTATTGATGCAACGAGGGAGGAGAGTACCAGCGAGAGAGAGAGAGCGAGTGAGAGAGAGAGAGAGAGAGAGACGGGGAGAGAACATTTTGAGAGGGATGGAGAGAAATACAGGAAAAGAGGGAGTTCATTACGCATGGAAAAATAAACTAAAGGAAACTCGGTTGCAGAGTTAGCAGAGCGCGCGAGAGCTCGTTCGATGCATTCAATGTGGCTCTCCGCTATATTGCCATCTCTCATGCGCTTAACGCTTATATCGTTTGACCTATCCCTAGGTACTTTTTTTCATGCCGTCGTCTCTCTGTCCCTCCTACGGTCCGGGATTCATTCTCGCCGGTTGATCTACTACCTTTTTTCCTTTCCATCGGTGCCCGGCAACGGATCCCTCGTTGAACCGTGTAGCTCCCTTCCCCAGGCACTGCAACTCCCTGTTTCACTCTTTGCCATTCACCCTTTTTTTAAGCACCCACCCGTCAACTTCTTCTTACGCATACGTAGCGTCAATCAGTCGTGTAATGATTTAACCCTTGCCATCGCACTCGCGATGTCGCGAAATTGATGTCGTTGCAAACTTCCGACCTGGCCGGGCACCCGCGAGACCTTTATCGTGAATCATCAGGATTAGTTCGGTCAATTGAAAGAGAACAGCTATAGTGTATATGTATGTACCAGACACGATTCACAGGGGAATTTCTGGCCGAGGTAGTCTCACTGATGGAAGATGCCAATTTTTTACCACCGCGTACTACTGTGTATGTGTGCTGTTGTTGCTTTTGTTGCTGTCGTTGCTGTAGACCGGGCGAATACCGTCCAACCTAACAGAGAAACTTAACGACTTACTTTATAAAATGAAGTTTTTTAAGATTTAAAATTCCCTAAACAGAACGTAGAATATCAGTCCTTTGGATGGTTTGCGTGTTGTTGGTCCCATTACTTATATACAAAAATAATCTAATATTCGTAAATCTGGTATCGACCTAAAATCCTAAAATCTGCATAAAATCTCAGCGACGAATTGATCTAGCCGGTTACACTTGACGTAGGTTGTCGGTGGTTTCTCAGAGTTTTTATGACTATCGCCTGCCGGATTTCGTATAGTAGAATCATGTTCCGTACATATGAAATGGATTCACCATGTATGATGTATGAAAAAAAAAATCGTTTTCTTTAAGTATATGGCGACAGAAAAAATAAATGAATAAATCGTTTTTGTACAAATTAATTTTTTTTAAATCCTAGAATTCAATGAAAATCCTGAAATCTACGCGAAATGCGCTAGACATAGGGGCAGTCGCGAGTCAAAGAGAGAAATAATGAGAATAGAATGTAAAGAAGGTCCATTGTGTCGGAGATTCAAGTTCATAGACACGATCGGCTAGTATACATGTTCGTCCGGGAGGGTGCCCGGAACCAAGTGAAGAGCTTGCCCAGCCACGGTCGATCCCTTTCGCCCACTCCATTCAATGGACTTTCAATCTCTCGATAGTGTTGGCCCACGAGTTCGTGAGGGTGGAAAGAGGAAGGGAGAATTGCATACGTTGTGAAAGGGGTGCATGACTCGTTGGGTACTGCTTTGTAGCTTCCATTCAATTCCTCTTTGTCTGTTACTCGCTATACTGTTTCCCAATGTAAATTATAGTCGACGCATCATTCGGCGATGGTGTCTACGCGAGCTCGTGGTGGTAGTTTAATTCTCGTTTAACCGGCTTTGTCGATCACTCGACGATTCAATTATTCATTAATTTATTAGACTTATTTTTTACATTTTCATTCCAACGCTCATGAAATTAAATATGCAAAAATGTTATCGAAAGTATTATTCCCATTGTTTGTTCGATAGTTAATTACTAACGGCAGGTCGCAAGCGAGAGACAGCTATTTTTTAACATATTAATTTTTTTATGACGAAGGGTGTGAAATTGGTCGCACTCGGCTTCGGCACAACCTTTGTCAAAAGTCCGATTTTCCGCACTTGTATTACAATAGTACATTACGACACTAGTGCGATAAAACTTTCTGACGAGTGTGAGCGAAGCGTGCGTAAAACTGCCATTTGCGCACCCAGTGAAATAAAGTGAAATTATAAACTGTTTAACGCTTCACTGCGAAAGACATCTGAAAATTTACCCCGGCATGTGTATTTTCATAACCATATGAGTGGTTTGGAACAAATAAAAGATGAAACGAAATTTTTATACACATTTTTTTCAATTCCGTTTGCACAGTCGCCCGTCCATGAGATATGAAAAAGTGCGACGTATTGTTCGTGATGCATATAATTCCATAATTTCTTTTAAAAAATTTGCCAACGTCGCGCGAATTATGTATTGAAAAATAAAAACATTTAAATGACCACTTCTTTTCTACAATTATGCCCGATGAGCTTCGTGCGAGGTATGGCTCAATTTCGGTGCCAGTGACTCGGCGAGATTTAAGACTTCCAGTCAGTATCCCTAAAACCCTATCTCCATCATTGCCCCTTTCTCTCTTTCTTTCAACGTGCCGACTAGAGCTGGCTCGAGAATGCGCCTCATTCTCGAGGCGAGAGAGAAGAAAGCATTATTTTTCTCGTAGATGGCCTCCCCCGGGTAAGTTATTCGTTCGGTTCCGAGCTGCGAAGAGCCTCCTTCGAGACACGCCAGAGGGTTGGCCAGAGGAAGGGTGGTTGATACCGCGTTGCGGTGGCGAGAAAATTCCTGGGACGTAAGAAAACGACGACTTCTTTGCTCGCCGATACGTTCCGACGTTTACAATCGAGTATGTATCGTCGGCGAGGCGACGTGGCTCGAGAGAGAGCCGCGTTACTTTTTTTTTCCTCCCCTATCATCGCCGAAAGTGCCGGTTCGAGGCTGTCGATTCTTCGCAAACATACATTATGCAAGGGCAAATGTGAATTCGACGCCAAAAGAATTATCAAGTGGGATTCTTCGGTCGGACAATCGACAACATTTTTATTAAACAAATTTTATAACTGTGTAACACAATCAACCAAAACCACGACATAGCTACAAATCTATTGCTTGTAGGTCTGCAAATATGATTAAAAAATCATATATTAAAACAAGTGTTTAGCAAAAACCATTAATAGAATTAAATAATAATAATGGGGCTGAAGGACAAGGTGTATAATTATTATTAGGAATGAAATTGTTATAAGAAGACAACTGTATAAATATTAAGCTTTGGCAATAAATCTCTTTTACTACTACTAATAATACCGCGTCCGCAACATTGCACCCAAAAAACGGCCGCTTATACCCATCCATCCGTCTCATACCCGAAAGCAGCGGAGATAAAGGAAGTATGCGGGTGAAGCTTCGAAGATCCGTTTTATCTATCGAGAGTCAGCAGAAAATTCAGGCTATCTGAGATTCGCTCGTCTAGATCTGAAAGGTGAGTATAAAGTGCATGTGTGTGTATATACATATCTCTCGACAATATATAAAAGTCTTGCCGACGCCACCGCCGTCACCACCGCCGTGTCAAGAGTCGGAGTAGGGGTCAGCTTCATCATAACGACAGTAACGGTCCCTTTTTATACAGGTGACTCTTTCCCCCTTATCGTAACGGACAAAGGTCAGCTCCATAATACACGGAGCCTATATATAATATAATATATAGGCTATGATATAAACTTGTTTGTAAAAACCAAACCCAAAAAAGAGGGAACACAAAAAAACTCAAACCCAAAAAAAGAGAGACCTCCCCACCCCTTCCTCCTCCTCCTCCTTCCCTCCGTCAAAACGCAAAAATAATTATAAAAATAATAATTCATGAAAAAACTTGGCGACGGAGCCCAAAAAAAAAAATCTTAATGAAAAAAAAAAAAAAAAAAAAACAAAAACAAAAACCAACCATCATAAAATTAATTTTGGCACCTCAGCCCGAAATATTCCAAGCCTCCTAAGAGGGGTGGGAGAATTTAATCGGGGAAAGGCTTTATGTATAAAGACAGTAAAAGTTCCAAAAATAACAGTTTCTTTTATTCAAGAAAATATTTGTTAATTTTCCAAAAACAAAAGCTTCTATTTTTTCCGCAAAAAAATTTGCTCACCTTGATAAAAATCTCGCTCTCTTTATGATGAATCTGACCCCTCGATTCTTGTAGACGGCGACGACGGCGGCGGCGGCGGTGACGGCGATATCGGCGAGATTTTTATATACGATAGTGATGTATGTAGTGTACATATGTATTTATTAATATATATATGTATATCCGTAGACGGCTCTCCGGGAAAGAAGGAACGACACGATCGGCTAGCATAAGGAGTAACCTAGTTTTAAATCAATCGCTCGCTTCATATGGACCACGCAAGAGAGTCGAGGAGCGGACAAGGAAAAAGGAATAGGAAGAAAAAGCGAAAGACGAAAAGAGAGGATGGTACTACGTTGGGTACCTATGCACTTACACGAGACTTTGGTAAAAGGTCTATCTGGCACAGCAAAGGCCATTTGATGGCGCATCGACGCGAGAGTTGGTTCGCCTTTCCAGATAGTTCCACTTGCTGGATAGCTTTGTTCCCTTCCCGTTTTCTCCCTTCATCTCGCTCTCGCTCGCCACCCTCCCGATCCCTCACGTTCTCCTCTATTCGCAAAGAGGAAACTGTTAAGAAGAGGATGCGCGCGTCCCGACGCGCAATTTTTACTCCGGCGTTCCGCCGGAACGCCGTACGAAAGAATCTGGAAAAAGATTGAGCTATTGCCCGGGGGCGTCGAGGTCTTTTTATCTTTTCGGACCTCATCTCACGTCTTCACTCCGCCGTCTTTTGTGTACAATCTTCTATTCGAGAAATTCGGGAACTCCGAGCGAGACCGATTAGAAAATTTCCACGACAATCTCTAATTTCTCTCCCCAGAGCAACTTTGTTTTGTAAGCCTTGAAGACTTTGCATATTTTCCTCCCGAGCCAAATTGCAGAATCGCGTGACTAACGGGAGGAAGTTTTCGTGTCTTCGATTAAATTGATTCATCGCTTCGACCCGCTTCTTCGTGACAAAAAGATCCCTCGAACTCGTTAACGAACCACCCCGGCCGACCTGGAGTTTCTTATCGTGAAGATGTGTCAATGAGATGACACAAGCCTTATCCACAAAATTTTAAGCGAACTCGTAGCAAAGTTCCCACCCCTTGCAAACCATCACGTCCCTTTCTCCCAGTTAAGCGAAGTTTATTCATCCTGGCGAATTCCCTTCGATTCGGAAATCGGAATGAACTTTCGGATGAGTCAAAAATCGCTCCGGTATTGCAACGTCTCGGAATTGTTTTTTTATTTGCCGTTCTGCGTCGATCTCGATTAGATATCTTTTTCGTCGGCGAAGAAACGAGCGAGCGAAGGCCGGAATTGGACTGAAAGTCTGGTCTTCTTCCATTGGACGCTGCGAGGGGGTGGCTGGTCTTCTTGTACGCAAGATGACTTTCCGAAAACCCCTTCGGTCTTCTTTCCTCGAAGTAAACTCGCCATTCCCCAAACTTCTTCGTACTTTCGAGTTAAACGTTAAATTTCTTACCAATATTGACTTATCTCGACTAATCCCGAAACCGAAGCTCCGTACCTGCGCGGAAGCTTCAATCCCCCGTGATGCTAAACTTGAAGCCCGAACGTTCCGATACTGTATCGTTCGTCCCGCCGATGAAGCACTTACCTAGGAAGCCGGCCAGGTTCGCGTATACGCGGAGAAGCTCCACCTTTTAATTCGCTGCATTACTTTTCTCGTTGTTTATCAAACTCTATGAAAAATATCGGATCTGCAATGAATCACGAAATAGTACTTTGCGATACAAGTGCGGTAAAGCGAACTTTATACGCACGCTGTGAAGCGAGTGCGACTAGTAAGTCGGACTGTAAAGTATCACAGTCAGCGTACGATGTTCGCTACACCGCACTAGTATTGCATAATATTTTCTGGCACGAATGCAGGAGCTGCTGTAATTAACAAAGTCCGAGCAGCGTGCAATAAATTCCAGAAATCGCACGCAAAAGTAAATCGCACGCTAAGGGGCGGATCTGCGCATGCGCAGGGTATTTACACACCTCACAAGTGGCTGCACAAGTGGCTGCAAGCGCCACTTACGCCACTCTCGGCGGGCACGGAAAGCCACTGATCAGTAATGGTCTCTGTTTGGTAAGAGCTTCCGGTCGGACAAACGAATACTCTCGTTTTCTGAGTACGGGATAAACGCCGAATTAATTCACTGTTCCTTAGTATTACCTTCCTCGTCGTCTCTTTATCAAACGCTAGAAAAAATATCGGATCTAAATTCAATGACGAAAAAGCCACTAATAAAAAATCATCCCCGGGCAAACGAAAGCTATTATTTTGTGCAGGATATTTTTAAGATATGAGATAAACACCGAATTAATTTTCTCTTCCCAATGTCACAATTTTGAGAAGTATTTTTTTTTATTAATCCCAAGTCCTCCAAGAATTGGAAGAGTACAAAAATGGCGTCAAGTAACGTTCTACAAGCTTGTATATCTATAGGGTCGTAGATCGACGGTACACCGGCTTCGGCATCGTCGTCATAGGCTGTAGCGAAGGGTGGATATAGCAGGGAGTGAGGGAAATCGGTGAGCGTCGAAGAGCGCCCGGGAGGGATGAGGGAGAGAGAGCGGCCAGGACACCCTTCCGGTTCTCCAGCAGCGGGCAGGCAGTAGCAGCAGCACAGCCCAATTTACCTCCGAGCGCAGCCACCCTTTTGGCCCACCCTCGTCCACCCGGGGACCGGCGGGAGGGTGGGTTCGAGGGTTTATATATATACTATATATAAAGAGGGTTGGCGGCAGGCGGCGGTACGTAGCGCATGCCCATCCGGGAATCGAAGCCGAGAGGAGGCCGCCGACGTCACCGGCGAACCGGCGACCGTACCGGATTCCTCAGTGCGTTTGGCGAACGGTTCGCGGACGGACGTGTTCCTCCCTTTTCGCGAGCTACTCCACAATACCGTACATCCAGCATTACTTTTCCTATTCGCCTAAAGAAAATTTTTTTTTTTTAAATAAATAAACACAAAATAAGACCGGAATAAAGAACATCCGCATCCATCTGTCTGTCTATCCGTATAATGAATATCATACGAAATTACATCCCAAAAAAAAACAACAACAACAAAAATCCTTTGGAGAACGATGTAAAATGCTAATACTTTGTATGACACAAATAAAAGAGGACAATAAATAAATAAGAAAGATCGTCGGACTCGTCAACGAGAAAAATCGTTTGACCAGACGCAAAATAGAGCGACGATACGAAGGGTTGGTTTGAGAGATACAATTTTTTTTTTTTTCATTTTCTGTTGATTTTGATTTTGATTTAAATATATGAAAATAAGGGAGGAGAGATTTTGACGAAGAAGTAACAAGGTTTCACTTGGGAAATCCTCGACGAGGCCTCCCGCGTGTATCGTCGACTCTGCTGGGGTGCTCGCGTTGTTTTGTCAAAGATCGAGAATCCAATTTACGGACTCTCGTACGAATGTCACTTGCGTGAACGACTTTTATTTACATTTTTTCGGTGAAAAAAAAAAAAAAAAATCATCGTAACACGAGGACAATAATCGAGTGGCGGTCACGAGTCTACGCGAACGTCGGGGCTGCCGCCACGTGATTCCCAGCGAGGTTGACGCCGCATAGGACCGACTCTCTACTTTCGCGATCGACGTGAATATAGCTAAAAAAAAAATCCTCCGAAAATTTTACTGTCAAATTTTCTACCAAATATTTTTTAATCCCGAACAATTCTAATAACTGTAAGAAAAAATGTTAACCTTTCCTCCGATCAGTTTCGTGATTTTCTCAATATGAAGAGATAGTCTCAAAGTGACGAAAACTGCAGAACTGTAATCGAAGGAGGCTCCGAAAAAAATTAAAAAATTAAAAAACTTTGAGCCCAATAAAAAAAAAAAAAAAAATACATTGAAAAGTGAAGAAAAACAATCGAACGATATCGCAAGAAATCATCGCCGGAGAAAGCTGCGTCTTCGATCCCAGAAGTTACGAGGTCCCTCGGAGGGAGGAAAAATTTCTTGGTCGATTCACCGTGAAAAGTCAAACAGCGAGTGAGCTCCGAGAGATCTTCCATCGTTATAACCGTCTAGACGTCTCGGCAGTTCCGCCGGTTGGATGCGGAAAGTTCCTCGAGTCGTCCTTGAACCGGTACACGGTTCGGCGAGTCAACCATGTTTCAAGGACGCCGAGGCTCTCGACGAGGTAGACACTGAGACGCTCGGCCGTTCCCGATTGCGCCAAGAGGGACGAGCCAAAAATCGGTGACCCGAGATGCGGCAAGTCGTCTCGAACGAGGAAACAATTCGCGCTAAAAATATATGAGGTGAAAAAAACGAGAGACAAACGAATCGCACAATTTACATTTTTCCCGCGGGCTGTGAAAGTCATTGACAAAAAAATCGCCTCGCGGCTGATCGTCGTTTTTGTTGACTCCGAAACGATAGTCCTGTAAAAAAAAAGGACCCCGGTGAGGTGCAGTGCGTGATCCGCGCGAACTTGAATCCAGGAAATCCAGCGCGGAGAAGCCGTGCGCGACGAACAATCCTCAACGTCCACCCCGAACACTCGACGAATCAACGGCCGGAGGGAAAGAGCTTAGATCCGCGACCCCTTCCTACTTTATTTCCGTGCTGGGTGGGTGTCTTTCGTCAATGAGAGGGAGTGGGGTGGAGTGAAGACTGGGAAAGTTTCGCTGAGAAACTGAACTGGCGAGAAAGGAGAGACCGGGCGGACCTCGTGACAACGTGCGACTGGTGAGTCGTCGAGTCAAGTCTTTCGCACGTGGCGGCTCATTATTGTTATCGCCAAAAAATAATCACTTGTATTCGCTTTGTCATCGACGATCGTCGATCGTGGGGCGGACGGTTTGGGAGAAATTCTATCATATAAACTGAAAAAAAAAATTACACACAATTGCTGAAATTTTGTAGACAGGAGGAAAAGAAAAGAATGTTGATGCATTTTCGTTTCACAATCTCATGTTGCGAATTTTCAAGGTCCGAACGTTCGGAAATTCCCGAATGATCCTCAGACTTTTTAAGGAACTTTGCGAATAATAGCTCGGAAGCGCGTGAACAGTATTGATCGATAATAAATTAAGGTCGAGGTACAGCGTAAAAAAGTTTGTACTTTTTAGAACAACTTATTGTCCACAAAGGTCCATAATTTTTCATTTGTTAATTTTTCGATCGCGCCATCCGGTTCTAGACTTACGAACAAAATTACAACATAAAGTTGTTAATGAGACGGGAAGTAAAAGGACAGGTTTGTACATTGAAACCTTAGCAAACGCGTTTGCTACTTGTTTATCAAAATTGTTTTTGCGAAACTTCGTATTCCGATATTACGAAATTATGTTTTGCTGTGTACCAATGCTCGGATGGTTAAGAACACCACCAGGTTTCAGCAGTTAATAAATGGTCGAGAACAAATTTATTGTGAAAATGACTAAAACCAATGTCAAGCTCATAGTTTCTACTTTCCAAAACGCGTCGTTTTAATTACAAAAAGATAAATATTTTTTAATTAGGGAAGAAAATAACAAGGTATTCAAAACGTACTCCGGACGTGGTTTTTTGGAACATGCGAACACAGTATATGCCAATGTTTCCGACAATCATAAATTTCGAGAATTCTGGTGCACAAACTCAACTGGTTCATATTAAACAAAATCATTGATTTGCCTTTGTCGTTTAAATTAATGAAAAAAATTATACTTACGCGAAACACTACTGAAGATAAACTGCGTAGAAAGCTGACCAACGTAACTTCTTCGAACTGTCCGATTATTGGGTCGCGTATGTAGTACCATTTTCCGGACACCCAATTTTCCAATTTCCAATTTATAATAGTCTGTCTTTTAACAAAATGCAAGGATAGACAATAATTTAGCCTTAAAACGTATATAACTTTTCTGCGCATCAAATAATGTATGTAGATACGATTACAAGTGTCAAGTTGGATTTCTAATACTTGAGTTCGGCATAAATCAAATCTGCATAGGAGCGACCAACGAATGGGACGTGTCCGAGCATTCGTACTGTTTCCTTAGATGCTCATTCAAATATTTTCACCGTAAGTTACGAAATCGTGAAAAAATCGTCATTCGTCGGTTAGGTTTTTCGCTGCAAAGTCTCACGGATCCGCGTAATTTAACTGTACTCGTGAAATGTTAAATAATGGCTCTACGGTGGCTTTCACTGTGCCCGCGAATGGAGTAGCATTCTCGCGTCGATCTCGGCTTCCCGCTCGTTCGATGAGATAAATTAAATAAAATACAAAGAAAATAAAAGAGTACCGCAACGGTCGAAAGAGTGGCGTTTGCGGAAGGGAGTCGTGGAAGGGTGTCTCGAAGCGGTGCGGGAGTCGAATGCCGTGAATTTATTGCTCGCCGGCACCGCAGACTCCTCGCCAACTCTTTGAACCGAGCTGTCGGCGTTGTTTCAGTGCTTCCCGATTCTCCTCTTCGGTTCACTCGCTATACCAGAAGAAACCACGTGTCATGATGCGATGTAAAAAAAAAAAATAATAATGGAGCAGCACTCTCAGTTTATGGAAAAATTGAGAAAAAAAAATTAAGGGATTTTATTTATTTAAATCAGCAAAATAAAACTTGTTCACAAAAATCCCGCAGTATTATTTATTGGCAATGATGGATCTGATCATGTGGAAAAATTCCCGGTTTTGAACATAAATTATAGAAGTTATTTTTTTTTTTCAATATAATTTTTTTAATATACAACTTATTCTCGAAAATCGATCATAGAAAATTTGTTATACTGAGGCTTGAGATTTTTTTTCCACGATTGCGTTACCGTTACTACGATCGTTTTAATCTACAAAAAAAATAAAGATGAAACACTTTCTTTTGTCCAGAAATCATTGAGCTTCGACGTTAAAAATATTATAAGAATAGTAACAGTTGAAACTAATTAATGGTCCTGTAGCTTGCGGATAGTGCAATCGCTCGAGGAATATTCACGAGAGGGTGGAAGAAATAAAATATACAATGCGGGTCGATGGTTGTGACAGTAGGGTTGAGTCCATCCCGACGGGGATTTACTCTCGATTGAACAAATTGGCACCAATCATAAATAATTGACAGACAATCACGACAACGTAGGACGCAAGAGCGGGGATGAAGTTTCAGGGTTTTCGTCCCATTTGTCCGGGGGATTGATGCGCGCACGTCGATGAGTTCTAGGGTTGGATCCTAGGCGTGTGGTATTCCCTCGAGAGATCCTGCGAGCGATCACTTCATTAGTGAGCCCTCCCATTACTGGTTTGCATCTTTTCATCTCGGGTCGAATCCTGAGAACTCCTGCGTTGACAATTCTCAACTTCCACTTAATGAGCATCGGCATTTTTCGGAGTCCGGAGAATCTCTTTGAGAAAATAGAAAATGGCGTCGATGTCCCAATCTTTATAGCAAATTTTTTATCGAGTTACCATATGATTTACTAGTCTTCACTATTCGCCCCGTCGATTTCGTCGGAAAACAAAACGAATTTTTCTTATAAAAAAAAAAAAACAAACAAAAGGTTTATCGTGAAAAAATGAGGCACCTTCAATCGTACACTCCTTCATTCTTATGGAAATAAATCCTCCACGGCAAAAAATTTAACATAAGTTCACAACTGCGTTCGATTTTACACCGCAAACATTTTACACTTGTCCAATCCTCGGATCAAAAAATGTACACCGCCATTTTCTTACACCACAAAGAGTTTACGTATTCAATATGTCATCCATCAGGAACTTTAGACGATTTCATTGTAACACTCACCAAAACTTACAACTGTAAAACATTACACATCCAATATCCTCGACATGCGTAAGCTTACACGCGTGCAACCTTACACCGACGGAGAGGAAGAACGGTCTTCGAGAGGGCCGTTGGATGAGCGCCGATGTTATTCTGCATGTAAGATGAACCGACTGTTGACTGTGATCACTTGGTAGCCCGCCATGTGGTTCATCTTAACTGCAGAATAACAGCGGCGCTCATCCAATCACCCTCACGAAGGCCGTCTTTCCTCCCCGTCGGTGTAAGGTTGCGCTCGTGTAAGCTTACGCACGTAAAGTGTATTGGATGTGTAACGTTTAACACTTGTAAGTGTTGGCCCGTGTTACAATCAAACAGTGTAAACTTCCTAATGTATAACATATTGAATGGCAACTTTTTGTGTTGTAAGCAAACGGCGGTGTACAGTTTTTGATCCAATGATTGGGCAAGTGTAAGATATTTGCGGTGTACACGTGAACCAAGTTGTGAACTTATGTAACATTTTTTGCGGTGGACGATTTATTTCCGCAACGGTGTACAATTGAAAGCGCCTCGACATATTTACTAAATCATCATTTTTCTTTAATTCAACAATAAATACTCACAATATTGAGAAGATCATTTAATAAAATAATGTACCGAGAAAATGTCATAACATTTTTATCGTTTTTTCTTCATTATTATTACATGATAATCTTCTGATTATTTTTCTGTCTGCGCATCTTCTCTGTCCGATGATATGCTTGATGAAAAAAAAAAAAAATGATATACCATAACCAATCGATTTAGGCGATCCGAAAAAAGTGCGGTGCGTTATGCCGGGATTCGAACCCGGGACCTTACGCTTGTCGGTCGACTGCTCTGACCAGTGAGCTATGCCAGGCCGGCTGCGCCATCTATTTCGAATTATCCTCATTAATGTTATTTTCCGCATTGTTACAATACGTACACGGTAATAATCAGTTTAATCACGATGTAAGCTCCGCCGAGCAGAAGGTTTTCGGTAAATGCATAAATTCGTCGAAAACCCGAGACGGATTATCCTCGCGTAGAGTTCCGTGCATTGTCCATGAAATTTTGCCGTATCTCCCCTTAGTTCCTCAACAATTGTGCCACGCCGTGAGAAATAAAATGCAGCATGCCAGCGATATGGATATGTCAAAAGAGAGATGGTGGAGAAAAAAGTAACAGAAACAAAAAAAAGGTACATTCGTTAGTACGACGGGACAGGATTAACGCTCTTGCTGGCTACGCAGCCGTAGCTTCTACCGTTGGAATTAAAAAGAATTTAAAAAAAATGGATAGAAAGCACGAGCTGACGCCTGCATCGAGAAAAAAGAAAGTCTGTCGTGCAGACGCATTAAAAAAAAAAAAAAAAGAAAATGAAAAAAAAAATTAACATGCATCAATTCACACGGCTTGGTGCGGAAGTGTGTATGTACCCTCATAGAGGTGTTGCGAAGCTGGCGACGAATTCTACTGAACTACTGTGACAGGACACGATCTCCAGTGCAGACGTAGTGGTGGCTGCAGACGCGGTGGTGAAAAAAAAAAAAATATATTCTCGCTAATTCCACTCGAGCCTTTTTCACTTTGAATAATACTTTGGCCGGTGCGCCGCTCACGCCCGGTTTTTATCATTCCATGCGTAATGCGGTCCTCAGCAAAAATTAAAATATACGCGAGTACCGAGCGAGCCCAGCGCGAGGGAGTTTTTGTTTGTAAGGTGTTATCAATTTTTCGTTAGATTTTGTTATGTTCAGAATTATTTTTTCTTGAAAATTGCGATTCAGTGGAAATATATGTATATTTTTTTTATGGCAGTGTCGATTTGCTTAGTAAATAAATAAAATAGGTATCGACGGCTCTAACGCCAAAAGGGCGAACAGACTTTTGTACATTGAACAAATCAATTTAACAGTAACGTTGACTCACGCATATGTTTTGATGAAATATTATGTAATTCGACACAATCGACGGAATTTCAATAAATACCAATAATTAGACAACGCGACGGGACTTCTCGAGAGCTGACTAATCCGATCCCCATTAGAGCCTCTCGCGATCGATCGATTACCGTGCGCGATCGAACCTCTCGATCGATATTTGTCGCGTGCGGCGTTTGCTCCCGAATTCTCTCGCTCCCTTTCGATTGGTCAGCGCTTTCTAATATGGCTGTACCAAATTCACACTTGTTCGGTCCAATTTAATAATAAATATAACAATATACAGAAACGTAATGGTAACGATATCAAAAGGGCAATAACGGCGACGATTATGAATTGAGCGTTTGCGCATTTACGCGATAGAGCTTTCTAATTCGGCTGCGAAATTCATACTTATTCGTTGGAATTAAATTCTAAATATAACAATACACAGAAATGTAATGTAAAGGTAAATATCGACGATTATGAATTAAGCCTTTTCGCGTATACGCGGTAAGAAACACGCTGTCAATTTTCCGGTCGCATAATATAGTAGCAGTAGTGAATATATTGACAATACATAATATGTAACAATTTTAGATACCTAACAAATGTTGACCTTTTCCCGTATATCGCATATTGCCAATCGGCCATTGAACGCAGTCTTTCAGCTTATATTTTTAAAAAATTTAAAAATATTTTGAAATTCTTTAATATCCGTTAAAAACTGCAAGGGCAGCCTTTAGTCACACTTTTTCGATGCGTTTCATCGTCGAGCAACGGCTCAAAAAAGGATTTTGGGATGTAGCCAACCATCCTGTCGTGTCTATTTTTTTCCGTAGCATACGACAGGAACCTCTGTTTTCCCAATTTTCCATCGGGAAGCAAAGAAGTCGCTGCAGAAAATACAAAAAAATTGCCTCTGTTCGCAAAACGGGATCTTCAAAAAAAAAAAAAAAACTTCATTCGCTGCCCGAAAGTTATATCCGACGTATTTTATCTCGCTCGGCAACAAATCTGCCACTTATTTTATTCCTACGATAACTCTCAACCCGGAAATCCACGCCACCAGCGAGAAGAACGACGTTCCGGTGAAGTATTTTCAGAAAATCGGTCCTCCATTTTAACTCTGCGCAGAATTGCCAATGAACATTATCCAGGCATTCGAGCAGCGTTCGATTCGCGATACGAGACAGACTCTTCCCGTTTGTCCCGCAATGTCAAATTAATGGAGAAAGTAACCACGAAGTGAGAGTGTAAAACACGGCTCGCCGGAACATCAAAAGATAGCCAGGCTGCGTCGTAGTTGTGGACGGACTTGTGCAAGGCTAATTGTTTTCTGAAGCAATACGCCCGGGCAGTGAGGATGGAACGGGCGATGAGTTGGATCTATCCACTGTCCGTGAGACAAAAAGGTCGAAACGAGCCGGCAAACTTGGGTTTGGGGAATGAGCTCGAAAGAGAACCGAAGCATCCTTATACTTCCTTCCTGAAGAAGGAAGGAAGGCTGGATGAGGAACGGCGGAGGGGAATATGACGAAGAAGAATTGTCGAATCGGCGGTGGGTCGGTGGTGTGGGGTAAAAGTTACCGGACAACGGAGACGAACCTGAGGGGAAGTTACCCCGAGAAGTAGAGAACAACGGATAGCGCCATGGAAAGGATGGGACGCTGCGGATGCCGCGCGGAGCCCTCCGGAGGACGCCGGAGCCCCGCCAGAATTGAAGGTGAAAGAAGAACGGAAGTGGAAGAAAAGAGAGAAGAGATGGGAAGTAGACGCGAATTTAGTTGTCGTTGCAATAGACGAAAGAGGTGGAGTCGGCGGGGAGACGAGAATACGGCGAAAGCAGGAAGGGTTCGGGAGCTAGGATGAGGATCGAGGACAATGCTCTGGTGCGCGGGCGCGCGAGCGCCAGAGAGGAGTAAATCTGTCCTGAAATGAGGTCGACATAATTACACCCCTAGTCATAGCGGGATAGCTATAGTGCCTTGGGTACAGAGAATGGGTAAAGATGGGAGAAACCGGGATGGCAGCGGAGGGGGATGGTCGCCATCCATTGTCTCACGTAGATCGACCCCGGGCTCTGATTAAATACTTGACACATCCCCGTCGTCCGGGATCCCAAGACCGAACGAGCGGCTTTCCCCAAGCCGATCCGGGCGGAAGCTCCGCTTCGTGCAAGCCGCGCGGCATAACTTTGTTCGAATTGTAATTACGAACCGATCGACGCACGGCGGCGCGTCGAGCTCTCTTCAGCTCTTCTGGGCTTCGGCTCTTCTGTGTGTCGTAAGTTTCAAGAAGGGCGGATGTTTTGGTGTTGTATTACAGGTGTGGCTTAACCGTCGGCACGGCTCTGGGACCGTGCGGGCTGCCGAGGCTTCGATACCGGTCAGACCTCAAGCGGGTATCGGCCCGAAGCCGGCACTGAGTCGGAAGATCACATCTGCCCGACGTCGGTACTGAGGCAAAAATTGCGCTTATGATTTTCAAATGTCTGATATATAAAATGAACTGATATATAAAAAGGCTTTGAGGTGTGTTTATTTTTTGTCAGGAAAAAATAAATGACCGGGTCAAGAGGGAACTTCATGCGCTTAGAGCCTTTCCCATAATGTATCTTCCACTTCGAGTCCATAGTAGATTTCACCGAGTTCCGTTGCTTCGACATTCATGCTTCTAAAGTCAAGATTCGGAGGTAGGCGCGAAGGTTGTTCTCCTCGAATTATGGGAGCTCAACGGCAGCCTCTCTATTGCTCGTAAGACGAGGCTCATATTTAATACGTTTCGTGGTTAATGATGGATGAAATATCGTTCCGGTATTACGCAGACCAACCTGCAACGCGAGCTACCGCTTGCGTAGTGCACTATATGTCACGCTAAGCTACAAGCTATTCGAGGTTGGAGATTACATGAGGGATTGGCTCGTATGAAACTGGAGCGACGGTAGAGGAATGGAAGCGCAACTTTTTTTTTTCTTACTCCTTCGGGAATAAAACTCTTCTCCGATGCAGCCCTTTTCAAATCTCGCACGGCGTATAAACACTTTTTTGACGACGTTAACGTGACACAGAGAGATAGGAGACGACATCAAGAGATTCTGCGAGTACGTCGGATCCACACGTGGCGTCTTCCGACGCTGTTTCGATCAACAACCGAATTTAAACTTTTGCACACTTTTCCATCCTTATTCGAATGTATGCAATTGAAAAATTGCCAATTCGCGCCAATTCTCCCCGGGGTTTTTCATTGCTACGTCATTTCTCACCATTTACACCGTTTCCTCTCTTGGCCATGCGCTGCAATTTTCTCCGGTTGTCCAACCGTGATGCACGGACCGTCTGCGCTTCGCTGAAATCGTTTAATCCAACGCCGAACAGGTCTTAAAGGGTCTAACGAACTGAGAAGTGACGCTAATTGAGAGAATTTATATAGGCTACCGACTTCGTTGCATGCACACTGAAGTATCTCTTCATCGTTGAACGAGCTAGTTGCGAGAATGTCGACTATGTAAAAAAAAAAAACAACTTGATGTATTGCTCTCGTCGGGCTTCCAGTTGCAACAGTTTTCCCAGTCGCTGCGATGGATCTTGCCGCGTTCGCGAAGCCAAAGCTTGTAATTATCAATGCTCATCCGTTCGACACGATAAAAACAGAATATAAGCAGGCCACTCACCTCATCCGCTCGACATCCAGGACTTTCGTCGCATGGAATCGATTTTCTGTCTCGTCACTATGGTAGACTTCATTCGCCTTGTTTAACACGATATGTCTCTGACTCAGACTACATCCCGTGACGAACCCGTCTTGCTCTTCATTATTCTCCGTATCTAAATCTTCCGTTTCGTAAGTCATTTGTACCCACCACGAGATCCGCGCGTAGCATCCAGAACTTCGACGGATATGCAAGAACCGTTGAAATCAAAATTTTCCATTTTCCGATATTGGGAAAACGTCTTTTCTGCAGCAGTGCGTTTCCAAGTTATCTTGATTAACGGATGACGTCTTCATTCTGGACAGCAGCATCTGGATGATCGATTTTTGAACACGTCACTTCCATAGCAGACTCGCAGTGCCAGAATGATCTCGTTTGGCCACCACGTTATTTTTCCCCAGTAGATCCCGACATCTATGACGTTTGTGTGGCAGAGCGCATCCAGCTTATCGAGTTTTGGCCATGACGTCTCCATTCTGGACAGCAGTATCCGGATGATCGGTTCTTGGACACGACATTTCCATAGCACATCACATTGTTTAATGCTACATTTTTCTTACTCATATTACATTTTGTAACGATTGCGTCTTGTTCTTCATTATTCCCGGTACCCATATCTTCCGTTTCGCAAATCGTTTGTACCCACTACGAGATCCGCGTATAGCATCCAGAATATCCAAACGATAAGCTAGATCATTGAAATAAAAACACACAAAAAACATTTTGGGCATGACCATAGCGGGTTCATTTCCATAGCAGACCACGGTGTCAGGATTATCTCTCTTTGGCCACGACGTCATTTTTCCCCAGCAGATTTCGACGTCTATGTCGATTATGCCTTATCCCTATATCTGCGGTCCAAATCGCATACATTGCGGATACCTAGTACACAAGAATTTGGTTCAATCCGATACTGCGGAATTCTCATGCTTATCTCTAATGCTCGGCGCCCTGCCGAGACTTGCACGCGCGCCGTTCAAGAATGAGCACACGTTCGTCGGTGGAGTTACAGTGAGTCTGAAATTCGCCTGCAGCTGCTGCCGCCACGGACCAACAGTTCAATCTATGCATATGCATATGCATATATGAATCGTGCCTTCATCCCTAATAATACGATCACCTGTGGAACTATTCGGGCTTCTGTAAAGTTTATTATCAAAGAATAACAAGATAAGGTTTAATAAGATTGAACACCACATCCACGCAAAGGCCCACCGTACATGCATTTTATAACAAACTTGGCTTGGCTGCTACCGTAGCGACACTAATTCTTGTACATCCAATTTCGTGTGAAATAATTTCAAGGAAGAGTCGGCACAGTTTATGAACAACAACTTTAAACGATGATCGCTATTTTCATGAATTTGAATGATTTATAGCTGGTCTAAGAAAACACTCTTGGACAATGGACACGAATTATATGTGTTTTGACTCCTTTGTCTCAAGGCAATTTTCACTTCAATACAAATGTCCAGATGTAGCAGGAATTCTCGATCTCCTCTTACAGGTCACCGTTTTACCCTCGCAAGAATTTCTCACGTCGATCCAGCTCTTACAGACGGCTCTCTTCAACTGCCTGTCGATTAGCGAATACCATTAAGCAGCTCGGTTGATTTGCATTCAACCTTCTAGTATCGATGGATAGAAGAAATGGAATGTCTTTGATTATTTTCAACTATCAAAATGTTTAGACATCCCTCGTCTTCTTTCAATTCTCAGAAATTTAGACTGTTCCCGAGATTCAAACGCGTGTACCTCTTCCGGTAAATCTCTTCACTTACTTGGCATGCGGTCGGCGGGTATGCACCGTGTCGTCTGGTATATGCCCCGGTCCACTTTTGATGCTGTTTGCCTCGAGATTCGCCACGCTCCCCTATCTATGCATATGCATGCACCGTGAGAAAGCCCATTCGAGCTGACTACGCGTTACTTTCTAGTTTACTCTGTGTACAATGCTGAGCCATCCGGCGACTCACCGGAGACACAATATTCTCCGAGTCATGGGAAGGACTGAGGGAACAACGTTTCGATGTACAATTCGCTAAATTGTGCACAAACTAGACCTTCGCGGTGACCCACGAATCTGGATACCTGAAACGGCTACGCATTTCGTACAATATCGGGTGTGCGGACATGTTTTTGTCAACCCATACGTAACTTTATTTGCCGATATGAAGTCGATGAACCAAACCTTCATGAATGACCTTTTTATTCTTCATTCGTTGAAGTCATTTCGCCAAGAAGTCAATGATTCGATAAGTCTTTTCATTAAAGACGGAAGTCGTACCTCAACATTTAGCAGTTTTCGGTACACCGTGTATGCACCCACGAGTATGTGTACGTGAATATACGTTTGGAAGGCTAACGAGTAGGGGCAGACCCGTCGACTGTGCACAGCGCACCATCCGGTCGAGAGAGATAGAAGCACGCACCCAGCTAGAGCCGAATTAGCATGGCTATCTGCGTAATATATTGGACTGTATCGTTGAACACGTCCAGCGAGCGTAGCCCTCCGACCCAGCGAACCACGTGATATACCGAATCCCCCTACCGTTTCATTGGCAGCATCTCTACTGGGCTACTGGTCCTTGACACTCGCTGTATCCACTTTCCGCGTTAATCCGTTCGGGCACCAGTACACCGCATACCCTGTCCCTTTAATCCGCTCGTGGATGATATAAAAAAAAAAATCGCACGCCTGACGCTCGAGTCCCGATTGCTTTTGTGTGTACCATGACAATCGGCTATCCTTTCACGTGTAAATTATATTAATGCCATTTAATGCTATATGCACCAGTCTCCGTTCCTTTGATCACATCGTTTCTCATTTTTGTCCATGTCCATGGCATGGATGAGAACCAGAACAAAAAGCAGACTTGCGAGATTCTTGAAGATCTTTGTTACCATCGGACGGTAAAACAGTTTCACCTTTATTGGGAGAATTGTACTGCTGCGAAAAGAAATTTTTATCCGATAAACGATTAAGAAACAATCTGTGCGGCAAGGCCTTTTGATTTGACGAAGAGACCATCGAGATGAATTTTTTGACTGGTGTTGACGGAATCTTTTGACTTCGCTGGTCCTCGTCCAGTTCTTCTTGTAAGTTCCTCCGGCGCCAGTAGTGAGATGACCGCCAGTCGTAACGGTTTCGACTAGCTTGAAGATATTAGATCCAATTTGATGAACAGTCAACATCAAATTCCAAGAAATCCAATCGGGTAGGAAGAACCGATAACTAATCAATATACGAAAGTCGTTAAAACTGGTGACAAAATAGCTTAATAACCTCTCAGGAGCTTAAGAAATGGTGAACACTGCCGCGAAAGTCGCTGATCAATTATGACTACCATAGACCAATTTCTCTTCTCATGAGGACACATAGAAACAGGCTTGGAGGTAGTCCAGTAAGCGTTCACCATTCAAACTTTCAGCCTCCGCGAAATTTCAAGCGTTTCACCGAACTATGTATACATGAGAAACCAAATAGTTGCGGTGATGCAGAATCACCTACAGACTCTGGTAGGGTTTCCCATGGAAGTGTTAACATCAGTGCTGGACATCGGATGCACGGCAAAACTGGTGAACATGTTTTGGTCCATATACCGTTAATTTACGTGCTAATTGGCCTGGGCCATATTCACCACTTTTCCTCTTACCTTTTCATCCAACCTATATTCACGATTGAGTCCCGAAATTAAATAGATAGATCAGCTTTGACAAGCTGGCAAAGCAGACTCGGGAGAGATGGGAGTGAAACACTTTGACAAATGTCCGTACCGATTAGTCGGTGGGCGGTCATGATGAACATCCTCCGTGGATTCTCGCTGCTCGAATCTGTTCCGGTAAACTGAATACCATCCACACATACGTAACCCGACGGGATTGGATAGATCTTAGTGGATAAAGGGCTGTATTCACCTCTATCGGAGATGTCTCTGTAGCGATGATGTCTTTATGTAGCCAACAGATTGCACCGGGAGTGAACAATGCGCGTCACAGGAAGATATCTCCGGCAATACCGTGATTATATCGTGATAATGAATCAACATAGGGTACACAATAGGATAATGTGAACATTTTTTAAAAATGGCATTCGGTTGTGTTACAGATTTTGCTTAGAGGAAATGTACAATTGAATGCGCACTTCTAATTAGGGTCCGATGATGCTCAGTTTTTTGACAAAACGTCAGCATAAACTAAATGCAGACCGAAAATTGCAGCTAACTCCCTCGTGCAGACGTAACATATGCTATATATTGATGTAACTTAAAAAAATAAACTATCATTTATTCGCTAGACGTCTTCCGGCTGTAATAAAAATGATTAATGAATTGATGTTATTAATTAACAATAATGATAATTAACAATAAATGATTAATAAATAACGCATTATTTAACGCATGATTAATAAATAAAGCATTATTGATAAATAACGCATTATTTCATTGTTTTCAAGGTGACTTTTATCCCTGCAATTTCCTGCTCGCCGTCGGGAGTTTTTTCGTTGTCTTTCAGTTTTCAAGAGAAAACAAATTTTTAGGACTTGACGTGCCATTTTTACTTTTGATTTGCTTAAAAAAAAAAAAAAACTAATTACAGATTTTCACACAAACTGTGGTGAATCACATTCTGTCAAGTAATATCTCCAATCTTTTTATATTGCACCGAATATGATTAATCCAACAGTGGGAAACATCTTGGGAAATTGGTGAGAACTGCGAGGAAGGAAAGACGGAAGAACGATAGGTAGAACCGATGATGAGTCCTTCTCCGGCAAACTCTCGCTCGGCGACGGAAATTGCTTCGAAGGGAATGGGTAGAAGAGTGATATAGATTTTTTTTTTCTTCGCCTCAAAAAGTATGTACACACCTATACACGAGAGTACGTAGAGAGGCCGATAGAAACTAGAGGTTTACAGCGGACGGTGTCGAGAATTCGATTCTATAGTGCTGGAAAGGAGAGACTCCGATTGACCCATATCCTTCGGCGAAACTCCACCGGAGCATGGACGTATACAAGTCATACGCACACACATACCCACACATCCACGCACACCCACACACCCACACACCCACACACCCACCCATCGAAATACATCCACACACACATGCACACAAACGCACGCAGGTGCGCGCCACACACACACACAGGCACACACACAGGCGGGCGCGCGTTCACACACACGCAGACACGAACACACACACGCGCGCACGCCCACACACACATACACATGAATGCGCGCACACGCCCTCAACACAGAAACCAGAAAGGGTTTATACAAGTTCGTTCAATGAAACTACGGTAAATTGCCGAGTGCGAGTGCTGATGCACCAGGAACCAAGCGGAAGCAATTAAAAGCCAGCTCTCGGGACTCTTGCCGGTGCCTCCATGTGGCTGTGACACTTCGTCCATCGGCACGCGGAAAGCGCACGAAAGGGTTTCGAGCCTGTGTGTTTCTGTACACTGCTGAAAGTGCTACGATCGAGGAAAAAGGAACGAAAGCCTCATCTGCAGCCATGGCCGCGGATCCCACCAATTGTCAAAAATGCTCCGATAGTTCACCAACGAAAATATCATTCGTTTCGAGTGCTTGGAAAAATAATAAAAAGGAACCCAGCAGCGATGCGAGTTCGATGAATGAAAATACGAACAAACATTTTTGCATTGTAACGTGTTTCCTTTTTGTTGGGAGGTAGTGGATTTTTTTGCCCATGTTCTCCATTTGTGTTGGGACTTTATTGTAAGCAAAACGCTAGTGTGCGTTTAATGAGAACGCTTGTTAGCAGAAATCTCAGACCGTCGCACAGCACTCCGATGAGACCCTGAAAAAGCCTCATGGGACCTTTATAAGAGTCTGATGTAACGTGTGCAATGCTATGTGTGTGACGCAATGCTTCCAAAATGTTTAACGCACTGTTAAAAATGTCTGTTCGAAAATTCATAAAATGCATATGAGGTTTTATGCATATACATTATATGAAATTTCATTGACACGTATGTAAGAATATTGCGTTAACGGTATATTCAAAACAATATTATTTGTATAATATTTGTAATGATAACATTATTTTTATATAGGGCCGTCATTATTTCCAATGCCATCACCGGTCATTTTAATATGCAGATATTGCACTTAAGATTGAATTATTAAAATTCAAATAGAATGTATACGAATTCTAAAGTCATATACCGAGGTTGTATAAAACATTGTATATTAAATGTGTTGTAAATTTCATAACATTTTTATCAGTGCGGGGTTTGGTCATTACGGCTGGTTTGCTAGGCAGATAAGGGATAGCAAAAATTAGGCGTTTTGACCTGCCCTCCTCTAGCGAAGATACAGATTGATAGATCTTCAACGGAGCATGGTCTGGATCCTTCCTTTGGCCTCTTCCGGGCTTCCATCAACGTTACGCGTCCAGCTAAGTTCCCGGTGATTTACGGGTGGTGATGCGCCTTAACAGACCGTCGGTTGAAAACACGTTGAAGATAGACATCGCGCCGTCTTCCGTGGAACAAACATCGGAATGCAAATCGGCCCCCAGGTGAAATGGGACCCGCGGTGGCGTGACGCGGTAGTGTCGCATCCAGTCTCTACGTAGACTGACAAAGCGACGTAATCACGATCCTCGGCGGGCAATTAGTCAGAACCGCACCCTGGCAACTCTTTGATTACTTCGATTTTTCTCGTCCACCGAAAGAGCGTCCATTCTCGTCTCAATCGATGGACTCTTTTGCCATTCTCGCCGAGACAACAGAAAATCCTGACTGTTTTCACAAATTACTTCTCATCTGTACAATAGAAATTTTCGGAAAATTTCCTCGGAATTTCTCTCTCTAATTTTCTTATTGCAATAGAGCCATAATAAGTTCAATACATTCATAATACGATTATTACATTTTACGTAATATTAAATAAAGTATTATTATTAAGAATTGACGTTCTTCGAAAGTTTCCGAATCTTACGAAGAGTTATGATACTCCTCTGTTTCACAAAAAAACGTCGCTGAACGCGGGATGGAGGGTGAAATTTATGCATTTTTCCACCTCGTTTCTGAGCACGCAGAGGATCCTTCTCTTATTCTTATTTTTCTTCCTCTTCCGCTCGCTCGCTTTGCATCCACTTTCGTCATCGCCGAGCGAACTATCGCGTCCCGACAACCGCGACACTCACTTACCTTCGCGCACTTTGCAGACGAAATCCGTACGATGGTCGATATACACTGTATAAAACCCTAGATGCAGCGAGCGTAACCACCAGCGCCCCACACCAGAGTTCCGCCGGTTTTCCCAGCGTCGCTCCGTCTCATCGCTTCCACAATTTGTAAACGTCGATTGCTCGCTGGACCAATTTTTTTTCTCACAAATCGAAAGCGTATCTAATGGAGCTTCTATCGTTTTATTATACCCGATTTAACCCGATTCAACTACTCCAACAATAACAAATACAGACTCGGCACATTCGAAAAATTTATCCAAAAGTTACTACGGATCAATAATTAATCCAAGCCGACGCTCGATTAATAGAATAATACATTTGGAGCAAAAAAAAAACCTCAATTCGTTAAACCCATTTCATTTTCAACTCCCGATTGCTCGCTAGGGCAAAAAAAGGGAGTTATGCGTTTCACGCAGATTCCGCTGTTTTTTTCTTTTTTCGTTGTCTCCAGTGTTTGTTGGAACGGATTCTTAACAGAATTCGGAACATTAGTTCTGTGGACTTGAGAGTGTTTTTGTAGCGATAAGTTAGGGAAATAAATGTGAAGGGGCAGAGATGACTAACTTCAAAAAATCAGGCCAAAAGCCTATTCAGATATATCGAAAGGTGTCCGCCATTATTTACCATTGCCTTTGTGATTATCTGTCGTCAGTTATAAAAATACTGTCGACTGTGTGCTATATTATAGTGCGTTGAACTCGCTCAAAGTGTCTCTTTTTTGAATCAATAATTTAAGTAACTAATTTTAGGTAACAAGATCGGTCAGAGCTAATTTTGACTTCGCTACGTGATTCTTTAAATCCAGCCTGCCCTGTTTTGCCCATTGTTGGTACTCGCGGACTTTCCTTTACCGAGACTTCCGGTGCGGTACCAGCAAAATGTTGACAATGTCTTGTATAGTGAAAACTTATATGAATATGAAAATGTAGATCTTGCGTTAATTGTTTTCCAGACCAACTAAGACGATGAAATTAGACTGAGACCTTTTGATTTGAATTAACAAGATCGATCCGAACTAATCTTGACATTGCTGTTCGATTCTTCAAAATCAGCTGAGCCTGTTTTACTCATTGTTGGTACTTACGGACTCTTCCATACCGAGATTTACGGTGCAGTACCGAGAAATTTTCAACAAAGCCTTGTGGATCATGTGACTTTGGCCTTCTAAGGTGTCACCGACTGCACTCGAGAGTTTCAGTAGTGTCGGTGACACTGCGAACGCAGTAGAGAAGCCGACAAAGAGTACAAACGACAGTGTATTTGTCTAGTATTGGCTGCAAGTGAACGCGCATGTTGTTAGACGCGGGTTTGACCTGGTCTTCGAGGGTAAAGCATATTCGACAGACAAAGCTTTTGGCGTTGTTCCCGTGCTAATGACCCCTTTGCTTTGGTGCAAAAGCGTTCATCGAATCGTTAATCCCAGCCTGTCATACTTATGACAGTGTGCCGCAAAATCTGACCACTCTTTAGTGATAGAAACGATTTGGTTAGCAAATAAATTTTAAAAAGTCCTAACCGTTAAATGTATTGCAGTTGATTAATTCGTCCGACGATTGGCTGTCGAAGCTGAAAACTATATGTGAAAAACTTAAGTTGAGTTGAAATCAAAAGATTTTTTTTTTTTTATAACAAGTTGGTACTTATTGTTTTCTTAATTTTTTTCTACGTTTATTTTATTTTATATTTTTGTCTATCTGAAAGAGGGGTCTCGAAGCAAATTTTTGCCAATGACGATTTCAAGCATAATAGCCGAACTATTTCCTCCCGCTGAACGCGAAGCAGTATTTTATTTTGCTCGTACTTTTTCACATTACTGAAGAGTTTATTCGGCCGATTAGACCGTGGGGTGAAAAAATAAAAATACAAAAAAAAAACAATACAGGGAACTATAGGTTTGTTTTCGAATTCCCGCGCGCCGACCGGTACACCCGCGCGACAACTTTAACGAATTATGTGATAATAAATATAACACCGCAGTCGCGTGGGAGGTGTGAGTGAAATTAATAGCTTGCGCTTGATACATGCACGAGGCCCGAAGCTCCGCCGTGTTAACGCAAGAATCCGCATTCACGAGGGTCTTCGTGATCGGATCGCCTAATTTTAGGGTCAAAGCCATTAATAGTGGCTCGACGACGCTCCTCTTCGAAACTGGAAACGCGACGCAGAGGAAAGGGTTAAGATATTCGTCTGACAAGGCGAAAGCATCGTAAATTTTACACCAAACAAAAAAAAAAGAAAACACAGAAAAAAGATCGTTGATCTTTCGAAACCGAGAAAGCCTTGTCTGACCATTTGTGTATTCACATAATTAACAAGTCTCTTGATGACGACGATGACACTATGAAAATTCGTTCTAACAAACCCATGCGCAAAGACGAATCGTTTGACATTCTCGAGGAGTCGTCTAAGCCTAAGTTCGAATTATGTAATAAAAATCTCATCCGAATTCCCGACCATTGATTCGTTTTCAAACAACATCAATCGAAACACTTCACTTCCGGCATTTTGGAGTTTAACTGCACAGTCTCTAAATGTCTAATGACTCTAAAAAAAATCGTTTTTTTAAGTACTTAGCGTCGAGACGCTGCCGCATCTCTTGATATAACGATTCACGGTATAATCCCAAATCAGCCTGCACCAAGAGAGATGCGAGACGAAACGGCGGTATGGGGTGTGGAGTCGTAACGGTTTAAAATGTACAGGATGGACGAGGACGCGAAAACGTACTGCGAGCGTACTATCAACGCGGGCGCTTTTAGGGCGATGACATCGAAGCCCCGGATCGTCGAGTTTGTCCCCAATGTTTGCCGAATGCAGTCAAAGTGCATGCGAATTACCGCATTAGCCTGGACGCGACCTCTCACTGTGCGCCAGCAACGTTAAAGCAGCCAGCTAGAACATGGCAGGAGAGACGAAGGGCGAGCGGGTTGAGGGGACTCGGTTGGTATCGTTCGTAATTAAAACATTCTTGTCCCGACGATGGCGGGAGCGCAGGATGAGAGGGGGGAGGGGGCGAGAGGGGGGGGAGGGCACGAGCGACAGTAGGGACGGCTGAAACCAGTACAATGGTAAATAGGAAGTTGAATTATTTTTTCATTATATTTGACAATCGGACGAATTATAGTTAAAGGGCGGAAATGTTGGATAACGAAGGAAATTGTCAAAAGAATTCACGGGCGATTGGCAGGATTTAATTTTTTACGCCACATTATGAATCAGTTGATTTTAATTTAACTGTGCGATGCAAGATTTCACACACAGAATGTGGTATAGTTTTTTTTTTATATATAATACATTTTTATTGTTCTTAGCACTATAGTCGCTGACAGGCGAAAAACTTTAAGGGAAATTGCGCAAGTACAAACGCGCCAATAATAATTTCATGATTTTATTTTTCTTAGTTTAAACGTATGTAAATGACGATCAATTAGGCCATTCGACTTTTTTTTTTTAAATGAAATACTAACGTCGAGAATTTATCCCTCTCGTTCTCAGGCGAATAGGCACATGTCAAATTTTCGAAATCATTAATGTGTTAATAACTTTTTTTTTTCTAAAAGAACTGCCGCCTCTAATCTTAAACAAAATGCAAACAATCTTCAAACATTATTGCAAAATAAGAAAACTAACGAAATTTTATTTCATTTCTTAATCTCCAAAAATGTATTAAAAACTTACTCGGACAGAAAAAAATGGTTGTTCGAGCCTAAGCGAAAGGGTTGGAATTTAGCTATTTCACATGTCTTATATACTGCGAGAAGGATATAATAAAAACTACCCCGAATCTCAGAAAAAATACTGTAGCTCATGGTAATACATAAATAAAGCGCCACTTATGGCAGAAAGTCCCAGATTTTCCAAGAATTCCTACCATAATATCTTCGATACTTTTCAAATAATTCCGTCACTACTATTCTGCTTTTTTCAACTTACTCGACCTTTGCAAATTTATATTTTTCATCGTACTATTTGTCATCACAGTTTTACCTTTCTCAATTTTTTAATTTTATATTTTGTAATTTTCATTGTGCAATTTTTGCCGACCTTTCTCTGTACTCGTCGTTGTATCCTTCGGAGCAAGGCGACCATGGGTGTCTTTCTCCCAGGACACGAATAAACGACACTATCTGTCTAGCTACTTCCTGTCGCAGATCGCCCTCCCAGTTCCCTGCAACTATGCGCTACAGTAATATCTCCCAAGCGACATAGTCATATTCACCAGATCACTCTCTCAGTGTACCATTTCTCAAGTACATTTCGTAAAATCGATTGCGCTTTAAAATTTAGGTGATACCATGTAGCTTTGTTCGCGATTGCACCGTCGAAAACGTAAATTCTCTCTGGAGCAACGAGAGAGCGAGTGCACGAGAGGGGTACGCAAGGGGGTAAGAGAGAGAAGCGAGTGCAGGAAATTCGCATTCGCATTCAGCGAAGTGAGACCGGTTGCAGAAGCACGCGCAGCGAGCCGTGCACATAGTCAACACATAAATACAATCCCATGATTCTGACAGCGCCAAGTGCAGCACGCAGAGCAGCAGCAGGACCGTGATGGGTGGTGGAACACAACCGGGCGGGGTTGGAAGGGGAGGGGACGGAATGGATTTTTAGTGCGTGCTCAAGCAGCCGCGGCAACCACCCGACGCGTTCACGAGGAGTGCCATGTTTTATAGAATGTTCAACTCGCATTTAAAGCCGGGGACAAGTCGCTCGCGCCACCCGTTGAGAGCGGCACTTAAAACTTGAAGAGTGCGGCTTGCCGCATTCGCACCGGGCACGGGACTGGATAGTGCACCGAGTCCCGTTGGATTCCAGCGCAGCCCGGTGACGATCCACTGCAACCGGACATTGTATACGCGTCACTGTTCCCACCCAATTGGCGGACTTTCGGAGCTGCATTTCAATCTTCCGCATCCCTCTCTCCCTCCACTGGCGCAATTTCTCTCCTTCAGTGCGCAGTTTGATCCCAAAGTTTCTCACCCCGTCTTCGCGGAGACTTTGCGCCCACGAAGGTGGATTTACTTTGCGGACGGTCGTCACTTTGTCCGGAATGATTGGTTCTTGGCTCGCCAGTAGCAAAATCGATCGCTCCGGATCTCGACGATGTATCGAGGTGCGATGCCGACCTAACAGATAGCGTCACAATTACTTCTTGGAGTCCGCGGACCCACGCCTGGTCCTTCAGGATTAAAAGTCTATCGGCAAAACTCCGTCCAACCTTCATCGTCCCGTCCTGCGGTTCATCCCTCGCATCGGCCGATTCATTCGGTCCGACAGTTCCTCTCCCTTCATTTTTCCAATGAGAGACTCGAACCAACGGGTAAAGGAAATAAATGCACACGCAAAAAGCAGAGCATCACGGATCAACGTACGACGAAATGCAAATCGGCGAATAGCCGAGGAAAAACATTTTCATCGGACGAGATGGCTGGTCCGCATCGGCCGAGTGGGCTGCGCCGACGAATTACAACATTGAACCAACAACTGGCGTCTCTCGTGTATCGCGACGCGGTCGTTGCTCACTCGAAAAAGTGCGACGACGACGAGGAGCAATATCATTCTCGTTTCTGTCGTGGCTTTTCGAGCATCCGCGGTTACTGTAACGTCTCTGGCTCGCGGACGCTGACTCTCATCCGGCATTGTTTTACGTTCGAGTACCCTTCTCCACCCCCCTCTTGAGCGAATGGCGCGGTGTATGTATATGTGTACGTACATCCGGAGAGCCCCGCACAGAGCGACTGTGTACGCGCGCCTGCATCGGCAGCGCATCCCCTTCCTCCTCTTCGACATTCATCCTTTCGTTCGAGCCACCCTCCGCTACCCCATACACCGCCGAGAATTCATATTCCCGCGCTCCTCGCCGCGGGGTTGGCGCGGACCGGAGCTGCACACAAGTTGCCAGCCACCCGGCAGACTCCCCCGCGCCGCCGGAGGGGGGTAATACTTCGCTTTGTAATTTAATTAGAAGAACCGCAGCGGAGCTTCTAATGAGAGGGCCGGAATGCACGCGCCGAGGAAGAAACGCGGGAAACCGGAGGGTTTCCTCCTGCTGCCTTCTCCTCGTCCTCGCGACGTTGCCATCGCCACACCCGCTCCACTTCGCCGCCTCCTCCGGACCAACCCTCCCTGCCTTTCCTCTCGTTCTCCGTCGCATTTTTACCTTCAGCCGCCGATACAGCCCATCGCTTCTCTCACCCGACGATCGACCCTCTCGCTGTCTCCTCCGTTCTTCTTTTAATTCTTTTCCTCGCCGAATTGAGGCTGCAAGACGCGGAGGACTCCTATTTTGCTGCACTCGCCTGCGCGCTCGTTTCACATCCTCGCCATCAGACGTAACATGTGCCCTGCAGGTCTTATCTTCGCCTCGTTTTTATCCTGCGGAAAGCTCTTGGCTGCCTTCTATAGCCGGGGAGCTCTTTGACGCTCCTGGAAACAAAGAGGCCACTCAGATTGAAATTCGTTCGCGGACCAGCCAGGGCCAACGGGTATTCGGAGCCTTTTTTTTTTCGCGAACCCTCCGAGAAAGTCGATTCAGACCGTTGAGTACTATCGAGTTCGACGTTATTCTTTCTATTACGGAGAGACGATAAGACTGACGGTGAGGGCTGGGGAGGTGCACAGTCGGAGAGATTCTACTTCGATGCTTTTCACTCTTTCTCTATGTCTTGGAGTTGGCGCTCTCTCATCCTTCGCCTCTTTCATTCCATTCATTTGATAGGATAAGGCCTCGGCTACCTCATACCATTCTGTCCCGATGCTACCCTCACTTTCACTCGGTCTCTCTCTCTTCGCTTCTCGGTTCGTCCACCCATTCGCCTAACTCGAACGCTGCGCGTCTGCCAATGAGCAATATCCTCGTATTCTTTTGTCGAATTGAAAGGAATCTTCGTCTTCCGAGGGAGAAGATAAGCACGGAGCTCCTTCGAGGATCAAGACAGAGAGGCGATCTTGAAATCGCGATGTGTCTCACGTTACTGTATGGTAATAATGGTCAGTGTCAAGTGTCGATGGGCTGTTCGAGAGATATTCAAGATTCGCGACTCAGAGATTGAACATGCTTTTTTAGAAGGCGAGTCGCGCTACGTATGAATACACTGGGAAAAAATAACCGTGTTAAATTCAACACAGCTTCAACACCGCGATGTGGTCCATATAGGTCCGTTACTTTGGTGCTAAAAGCAGTGGTGAAATTTGGTGTAAAACATGCGGTATGATATCAGTGGTACTTGAAGAACGCACATTCGAACACTGGAAGTGTGTACAGTAACACCGAACCTTACTACTAAGTGAGTAAAACAGATTTAAGCGCTTGAAGCAGATAAATGTCTTAATATAATGGTAAAAGTCTTAATATAATGAATCGTAACTAATAATTGCCCAACAAAATAATTACTTGCGACATAGGGATAATTATAAATTCAGCTAATCCGCATAAACTCTTCGGAATGTATGGAATATGCAAGGTACGAAAAAACCCTCTATGAATAATATTGACAAATATTCCGACGTCAAATAGTTTCGAAAATGATTGAAATTATATTGAATTGAATATTCGAAAATTATTGAATATTACGCGGTGAAAAAGTATGCTTATGCTATCCTCCTCATTCTGTGCCGTAGTTTGCACAGTCGCTATATTATAATAATAATGGTCAGTATCGAGCACCGATGGATTGTTCGAGAGATCTTCAAGATTCGTCTCTCAGAGATGAAAGCTGCCTTTTTTAGAAGGCGAGTCGCGCTGCTGATGAACATTTGACGAGGCGATGGTAAATCTTCTTGAATATGAGTATGCAGGATTTTTTACTAATTATCATCGCTCCTAATTACAATATATACTATAATTACACTCACTCCCTTAATTTTTATGAAAACGTCTGCCAGCTCTTTTCCGCGAATTCGCATACCTTCTTCACAATACATGGAATATGCAATTGCACGAAAGAAACCCGCTATGAATAATATTGACAAATACTGCAACGTCAAATAGTTTCGAAAATGAGTGAAAGTTAGGTTGAATATTACGCGATGAAAAAAGGATGCTAATTGAATCCCCCTCGCTCCCCGCCGTAGGTTGTCCGCTTCGTAACAAACGGAAATCAATAGAGTCGAAAGAAAAAAAAATCGCGATCCTGGAAGCGCCCGTCTCGTTGACAGAATAAATAGCTTTTGACTTGGGCGGGTGTGAGGGAGATGGAATACTTAAGGAGAGTCTCCGCTTTCATCGTCCGCGCTCGGAGGATGAAGAATCCTCGCGGTCTGCGGATTTGAAGAGCGAAACCCGTGACGTTTGTCTATGCTAATTCTCAACGGGTGCGCGATCCTGGCCGGGCTTGAGAAGCCTCGTTCGCTTTTCTATATCTCAAAAGGAGCGTACCAGATGATTTCGCGAAGTCAAATCGGTCGGCGGAAAGACATCCGCCCGAGAAATGTTCATCCTGCACACCCCTCCGCTTCCTCTCGACCAATCGAGCCTTACGCCTCTGTCCGACTTCGCGGCTGCAAAAACGGAAATGAGACAAGAGTCTCTAAGTATTCGCAAGGTACGCGACATACGTCATGACCATCCAAACGTCGTTCCTCGTCTTGACGGCTCATTGGAATATTTGACATTCCTCGACGAGAAAAGAAAGAATATGAAAAACGAAGATCTTCGTCACTGAATTATTTCTTCCACATATTCGCCTTTCCGGTATCTGATCTGGGTCACTGATCAGAAACACCGGGGCTCGATCATCTTCGTAGTCTCGTTCGATATTTTTCACCGGGGAGCTTCAACGGAGTGTTACGTGACCCGCCAACCGACTCCCGTGCGAAAAACGCCTCGTCATTGCAGCCCTTAAAGAAAAACTCCTACCGACCTCGATGGAAGACTTCCCAACGAATCTGGATTGAGGTTTTGTGAAGACAAATCGTTTTCATGAACCAAAACTCGTCGAAATGATTTCTTATCACTGCATTCCTGGGAACACAACTGTGCAGTCACTCTTCGATCTTCGCTATCCTCGACCAGATTCAGAACTTCCGTTTCGCTACGCGCCAGATCAAACTCTCTCCCCTTCTGTCCCAGGTCTATCTTCAACAGATTCTGCGAACATAGTTACGGAGGCAAGATCGCGCGAGCATGTTACACCCGACATCCAAGAGAAACTTCCATTGATCTCTCTAATGTGAACAATCAAGCATAATACAGATAGGTTTCATACGGCTAGCCTATAAGACGTTCGGAGAGATGGGAGTTGGGTGGATCGTAAACGAATTCTTAACGACTGTAACTTAGCGAAATCGCGTGACGCGGGTTAAGCGAACGCCCGAACTGGAAGACGAGGAAACTAGGAATGTGAAGAAGGAGAACGCCGAGGCACGATGGCGGTGGTTGGAGGGATTATTAAGTCAGACACCCCCCTACCTCCCCCCGTTAGCCCTGGTTGCCCAACACCGTTGAGCCGAGCTGGCTCTCCCGTATCGCGGATCGCGTCGCCGGCTCGTAATTTAAGTCAGGTGACACGTGGCCAGAATTACTCCCTAGGGTAACACTAAAGAACCCGCTCGCTCTCTCATAACGTACTGCCACGTCTCGACGAGCTCTCGGTGAGTTCGCGCTGAGTGAAACGTAACGGCGCTCTTGCTTTCGAGTCAAAGTGTCGGCCCTTCAGGTCGGAGACGGGGAGCTCGCCCAACGCCCCGGATATGAGCGATGCCTTGACAGCTGGGAAAAGGTTGACTGCTCCCAAAGAGTCATAGAATTTGCAGATCGACGATAATCGCTGCGCGGCATTTTACTCCCGTCTTTTGCGAGTTTTCCAGATTTAAAGCCCGACATCTCATTCCTCAATAGCGAGGAACTCTTCGCAACTCCGTGGATACGCTTGAAAAATGATGTGCATGCAAATCCATCAAGAACCCAACGAAAAATCCTGACTCTTCCTGACTTTGCCGCTCCATTTCCGATGGGGCGAGTCGCGGAGCTTATTCGCGTTTTACAAACAGCTCAAGCCTCATAAAAGTTTTAACGACCGGGTTGACACATGTTCCTATCCCTCTGCGAATATGTGTCTTTTCGCGAATACCGCCGTCGGTTGACCCCGACAGACCGCGCGATACATATTTTACGTCTACCTCGCGCTATAACTATATTATCCGGCCTATACGAACCATGACTTCTGTAACCGTGCTGCAGGTAAATCATCGTTGGATATATCGTTCTTTGGTTCGACTCAGCGCACATCGAGATTCGGGACTCCCGCGGTCCTATCCTCTCTCAAAAACTTTCATAATCGAACTTTTCTGAAATGTTTATGACGCTTCCCGCTCCTTTCCCGGCCCGTTCTTGGCCTCTCCCTTCGGCCCGCTCCGTCGTGTTTTATGTCTTTCGTTTCTCCGCTTGGATTCCGGCAACGGCGGAGGACCACGGCGGAGCTTGAGCTTCGATTCTGAATTACGATACGACGCTTTGATACGTCCTGTCCCCTGCCCGTTGTCCCTGCAGACAACACTTTTCCTTCTCTCGCCCGCGAGCCATCGAACCCACCTCGCTCTCCCTTGTCCTTATGGCCTGGCAGTTTCACCGCGTGATTTATCCGCCATATCGGAGACAAATTCGCGACCGCCCGGACTAACACCATCACCACCAGCCAGGACTTCCATACAGCCGGAAATCCGAACTGGATCCTCTGCGGGGAGTTTGATTTTTTCGATCACGAAGTTGCGATAAATCTTCGTTCCGGCAACGATTCCTTTTTCTCCGTAGATTCTCTCACTACGTTATACCGAACTCTAAAGTTCGGTTGCAGTGATACTGCGTAGTTCGTGTCAGTTCACTAGCACCTGGCTGATCTCGATTTTTGAAGAACGTCCCAGAGTAGCCAAGCGTAGCGCAGGCAAAGAAGGGCAATCGCTTGTCATCAAGCTTTGCTGTTTCTTTGCCAGTAATATTGCAACAATAGTTTCTAGGACACGATTGCAGCATATTGGTAGCGAAAATCCAAAAACGTTAGCTGCTCATTTGTTGTTCTTAGCAGCCGTAAGTTATGTAATCATTTGTTTGCATAAGAGTTTCTAAGATTTCACACAAAATAACCGTGACCCAACCAAATTAATCTTCGCAGTGTGTCGCAAAACACCAGCAAGCCGCGCTGTAAATTTGCTGACAATATGCTCCCAAGAAACTTTGGCATTGAATGTCGAAAATATCATGTGCTGCCCATTTGCTGGCGGGTTGCATTTTTCGTTAGCTCGGTTCGGGAACAGAGAAATCGGTAACTCGGCCTCACCGTCGGGTTCTTCTTCTTAGGTAACACCACGTATAGAAGCTCTTGCACTTCACCCGGAAAAAAAACCCTCGGTCTGTTCTTCAGCACTTCGCGGACTTCTGAGTTGTCGATATCGCACTCGGACCTACGCTGATTCGCAAAGATATCTCATCAGATGCTCGTCTCTGCTTCCTTTCCTCGATTTTCACGCCACCGGACAGATCCATGCTTGCCGACCTTAACGCTGAAGGGGCCTTAAGAAAAATTAATCTCGAGAACTCCTCATTCGGTACGGTCGCTGTTAATCTCGTGACGCAGGCTGTAAAGAGAGACATGTCTATAATCCAACGAGAACAAAATTAAAAAAAAGTGGTCGAAAACGGTAGCCATTAACCCCTTGTGACCGTGATTAAAAAAATCACCATATATATAGGTATATATATATATATATATATGCGTGCGAGCATCAAGTGTGTGATGTTCAAAGAAGAGATGATGTACGGTTGGAAGGGTCGATGGGAAGATTTTCATGGAAACACACAAACCAGCAGCCTGCTCTCACCCAACGCTCCACTGCTCTTTGCTCGCGCGCGCTCCTTTATTAATTATTCACCTCCTAAAGCTACGAGGATCCTAGAGCGCGTAATGAGCATCGCATACGCCCGCCCGTACAAGCTCTACGAGCTTTATACACGTTCACGGTCTCATCGCTGTATACCGATGAGACCGTGCTACAGGCGCTATACACACGCGAGACTTCGCTACACTGAATAATCTAAGCATACCTCTTGCCCTGGGCTTTACTCTCTTTCTGTCTCGTTAAGCTTCCACTCGTCTCGACTCTTTTCTCAAGCATACACCGAATAATTTAGACTTTTATAGTCTTATCTTATTTATTTACGATTCCATGACGTATCTTTCGTTGTTCGTTCTGATTTTTATTTCGCGGAGCGATGTTACTCCATTTCAGGTTGGTTTGATCATAACTTTTACTGCGGGCTGCATGCACTTCTCTAGGGTTTCGTACCACAGTAGATGACAGCGTAAGTTGCATGCTCGAAAATCAAGCCGACTAGGCACGAGCGGATATGTTGGATTTCCCACTACATGCTTCAGTTCATGCCAACTCTTTCTCTGGTGCAAAAACTTGGATCAGAAGCGATTTGTTAGGCAGGTAACAAAATGAAAGGTGTATTTAGTCTTCCTATGCAGATGGACGAAGTCCCAGAAAAAGCCGACCCAACTTACCCGTTCGTGCTTTTTCCAAGTTATCCGAAAAAGTTATCTGGATGCAACTTACGCGGTTGTCCACTGTACGAAAAAAAAAACCTGCGGTTAAATGCTCATGCACAATTTAATTCTGGATGACTACATGTCTCCGATTCACGGGAGCATTTAGTTTCCAGACCTTGTAAGTGTTATACCACTTGCTAGATCGTTATAACACCTCAACTTAAATGTTGCTTACCTCTTTGCGTATCAAATTCGTTGCAAACAAGTCAAGTAACACTCAGATGAAGACAGAGTGCAAACATCGGTGAGGTATTCTAGAACTGGGTCAAATTAGACGCGACCAATCCAGTCCTTTTTGCACCTTTCGCTTCATCGCAAAGATGTCGTTCGATAGGGATTGATCGATCGCTGGAGCGCGATGCGTCAGCGTGACGAGGGAGTCATCGCGGCTTCCGAGACTAATTAACACCGTGGTTGGCTACCATGTGTGGAATAGGAAAAAAAACAAGGACCTACATGGTTGCAAAGCCCCAGCAAAGCTGCTTTTGAGCTCCAATTTTATTCATGCGCGGTCATGTTTCCCTCTCGGCTTGTTTGAGTCGTTTTTTTTTTCGTTGATCCCCTAGTCGGGAGCTCTGATACACTCACTCCGCTGCTTATTTTTCTTCACTTTGTTTTTTTCTCCGCTCCTTCGCCTCGTTCTTCCCGCAGATCTGCGGCGTAGAGCGAATGCCGAGTGCACGGTGAAAGAACAATGGCGATTGTTAGGCGCCGCCGCCGCGCATGGAACGGCGGAAGGAAAAGAAAAGATGGAAGGCCCGCGGCCGTAACGATGTTGGTTTATCGCAAGTCGACGCACGACTGAAGGTGCCCTCTTACATTCTGCAGGAACGGAAATGTCCGTGCGGAAGAAGACAACGGAACGGGAGGGAACACGGAAGAAGAGAGTGAGGACTCCGGGCAGGACTGAGCAGAAGGAAGGAAGTCCTCCGGCAGGACCGCGGAGAACTCCGGAGAACCTTCCCAGGAACTGAGCGCTCGCGCTATCGATTATCAACGAGTGTTCGCCTCTTCGTCTTCGTCTTCATCGTCGTCGTCGACACCGGCTCGAGTTCAAAGGATTCTCGACTCGGAGGAGCGCAGTAAAAGACAGGTTAAAATGCGGTTGCGAACACGCACCGCCTGCGTGTATCGTGAGCATGTCGGAGTTTCAAGAAGCGAAGGCGAACGGCGAGGCGCATTCGAGGATTTGTTTTACTACAGTTTTATTAGTCTTCCCGTCGTGCAAGGTTTATTGCGTTTTCGTTGTCTTGTATGGAAGTGATTGATGCGCTGCTATAAGAGTTATTCAGTCGCAATTATTGTGGGTACATTCGTGCAGAATATCGTGAGCATTCGACGGCTATTGGCCTGCAGCGAATTCCGGAAGAAAAATGGCACACAAGAGGTTGTCATCGAGCAGAACCTTCCTATTCAACCGCCTATTCAACCGCCTATTCAACCGCCTATTCAACCGCCTATTCAACCGCCTATTCAACCGCCTATTCAACGGTCTATTCAACCGCCTGTTCAACCGCCTGTTCAACCGCCTGTTCAACCGCCTGTTCAACCGCCTGTTCAACCGCCTGTTCAACCGCCTCTTCAACCGCCTGTTGAACCGCCTGTTCAACCCCCTGTTCAACCGCGTGTTCAACCCCCTGTTCAACCGCCTATTCAACCGCCTATTCAACCGCCTATTCAACCGCCTATTCAACCGCCTATTCGACCGCCTATTCACGGATGGTACAGTGGAAAGTAGAGTGATTTTCACGATGCAGAGGAGAGAAATAAAAAAGCTGCTAGCAATGGCGTGGTGACGTTGCGAACAACATACCGCTCGCAACAAATCGAGTGCCTTTCGTGTGTGCTCCATAAAGAATGGAGGCTCGTATTCCGGAAAAGCGAGGAATGGCACTTCGCCAGAAACTACTATCGACTATCGTACACCCGCACGGCTGTTGGCCCACCCACCTCGAGGGACTTTATCCCACGTTTGTTTTGCGCTCACTCCTTATGCCGCCGCTACTGCTGCTATCCGGCTTGCAGAAGATTCAGTGTACTCAGCTATTCCACAAGCTTTCGCAGGCGACGATTCTAAGCTACTATACTATACCATACATTATCAATTGGCGAGATGCTATTGGGGTAAAAGGAGATTCTACATCGGCTCATGCGCACATCGAACGAAGCAAAATCATTTAAGTAATCACGCGAGTTTCGTACCGAGAGTAGTTTGAACTAAATATCGTCCAAACATTTACTTACACTCATCTTTGACTAACTGATATTCTCTCAGAGACTACCTCTGTGCGTCTTTACTTCTATAAGGTAAGTCGGAGTGATATGGCCATGATTTAAAAAAAAAAATGAAAAATGGAGGTTTAACGTTAAAAAAAACCTTAAAATTTTGCTCGTAAGTAACTCTAGGAACATCGAACTGAAGTAATACACTCAGAGCTATCGATATTTTCTTCGCGTGATTTAATTGCAGCTCTACATATAAATATTTGCCATCGGCCATATCACCCGGACACTACGGGTAATATGGCCATACATGAACTACAGAAAGACAATAATTGCCTCCGTCAAATGTTTTACATGCCAACGAAAAGAGAAAATGGTTTCACTGGCCATATAACCCAAAAATTATGGGAATATAGCCGCGTCACATATCGTACTTATCTTTGCACATACAATCTTATAATTTTTGGTGTAATCATATTGTATATTGTATCCACATCTAGTAAGAAATGTCCAAACGGCAGCGCCATTCGTTTATTACGTTAAACGATATTGCGAGTTGCCATATCGCGCGTGACGCCATATCAGCAGGGCTTACCCTATCCATGGCTGTGCGGCGATGTACCTCGTATAAAGAGCTGGCGTCTTGACTCGAGAGAAAGACCATTAATTTATAGTTTTCGAGCTCACTATTCGTCTGCCAAGACCTAACGGTTGCTATAATTGAACAAAAAACCACGAAGACGGATGGAAGACAAAGTGGACACTAAAGATCTAAATGGGTACGAGTCGTTGATAATTATTCTCAAATACGGAGTCCTCTTGCAGAGTACAATATGTATAATACGTGACGCTGCAGTCGAGCTGAAAGTCCGGAACATCGTCGTGGAGTTGATTGAAGTATTAGAGGGCTTTCCGGCTCGCACACGTTAAGCGCGTATGAATTAGACTCTTCCCTCAATCGCGACGCTTTGATGTCGTCCGTATGTGGAAATAGCGAAGTCATTCAAGGGACGAGACTGCAACCATAGAGTCGGACACAGGGACGGTACCTCGATTTACCATATTTTCAATGTTAATCCCGTGGGGCCAAATAGAAGTTAGATTAATACGTCAGGCCGGTTGAGGCGCATTGACGCGGACATTAATTAACAATCCGGATGGGCTCTTCTTCCGATCCGTCCGTCAAACAAAGAGTTCAGCCCTCTCTGCGTACCCTTCCTGTTACCCATTGTTGTTGACACAATCCTGCAATTCTCGGACGGGAAATTTCCACATTTTGTTCGGACCAAAGCCCAGTGAAAGGGGAGTGACTGGAAATTCCACCGAAATTGTGATCCGTCGATGAGTAAAATGATGAACTACGAGGATCTTAACCTTAACAATTCGAGGGTGTTTATTCCAAATCAGGACTGGGTAAAAGCTCCAAGTTCCTGATCTCTAAGTACTCTAAGTCTAAGTACGTAGACTGCTGGGTAAGCAAGATAAAAGTTATGAATATGGCCCAACCTGAATGGTACGTAAGTCAATGATATGTGAAACAAGTCATATTCACCACATTTGCCCTACTTGTGGGACTCCGACACTAGCTTACAAAATGAACCACTCGCTTTCTCTTCTGTTCTGCTTCAATGCGCATATCGGGTACTTAGAGCGTTTGCCCAGCTGTGTTCCAAATATACACAGCTGGGCGAACCTTGACCATCAACTAAATAAACTAACTGAATGAAATTGGCCAGAGGTGTTGATATTTTTCTGATAAGCTTACACAGACTATCCGATAGTGAATTCTCCTCAAAGTCAATTTGATTATTCATGTAATAATTTAAATGTAAAATGCAAAATACTAGAAGTGAAATCGGTTTCTCTTGTAGCATGTACGTGAAAAAATATTAAGATTCTTCGAATTTTTCGATTAAAAAAATCATAACAGTCCTACCGAAACAGTTAACCGGTAATGCAGTGTTGACGTCTAAGAACATAACGAGTCTTTTTTTTCCACCGTCGCCAATTTGCGGAAACATTCCGTTAAATGTTAAATATTTGATATGCTAAACCGATTGTAATTTAACATAGGCGAGTCCGGTATTACATAAGCATTTTCGGTCCCCTAACGAATGAGCGCTGTGAAACATTATGGAAACGAGCTGGTTTCATGGAATACTTTCGGTGGTCATTAGCGAAGCGAAAGAGGCGGATTATTCTGCCTGTCGATTGAGACCAAAATTTCGGGCAAATCAAATTTTTCTCACTCCCTTAACCACTCTCTCCCCCCTCCTTCGAGTCAGCACCGGCTCGCGCTCGCCTCCCGACCCAACCCCGGAATTCCGAATTGAAACGCTCGTTTCCGTCAACGATTCGTCGATATTCCGACAATCGAATATTCTCCACGGAATAATTGACTTTATCGAATTAGCCAGGTTGCATTGCCGAATACCCCGCTCTGCCGCGGCCTACACGGCCACCGCGCACCGCCGATTGAGGGCTGGATGAGGGAGGGCGCGTGTTCCACCGAGAGGATGAACAAAATAAACTCGCGGACACCGGCCAACCTCGCGCTTCGTTCGCGGGTAATCGTAACGCGCCCCCGCATCGGCAAATTTCATACGGCAAAAAAAATCAAAACAAGAAAAAAAAAGTGTAGATTATTTCACTTTGTTATCCACCTGCAAAACACAGCCGGCGAATGAAATGCAATCAAGGCGGACATTCGGACAATGTGCAGTCCGTAGATACCGTGAATTGCTCTATACGATCACGGGACTCTAATTTGTCATTTTCAGAATAGAACATTTTTGAAAGATATTGTCGATGAGGCAGGCTACTTACGATTTATTTAAAGAATTTTTTTTTGCAAATCGACTTCCATCCCATAGCGTAAAAAATCCATGAATAGAAAGTAATTTTGTCTCGTAAATCACCCAAGAATTTGCTCTTTAACAAACGCAACGTCATTTAATCGGGAAGGCAAATAAACAATTATGGGTGGGGAATTTCAATCATTTTTGGATGGAACTATGTAGCAAAACGAGACCGAAAATCCGGATATATCGATGTGGCAAAATGGGTCATCCGAAAATTATTGGAAAATTGTGTTTTGCCCACTGTCCCATTTTTCCCCGCTCTTCCCAATCTGTTTTATCGGCGGTTGATGAACTGTCACACGATATCAATGAGTAACTGTATGTGTATGATAATTTTTGAGTATTAGTGACTTTTTTTCGAGTGTCTGTGAGAAAATACTAGACAGACGGAGAAACAACCAACCAAAATCACGGATTTCTTCTTTCTTCCTCCATTCCCGCTACGACGGTAAGCCGGCTGATTAAACTCGAAAGTTTTCCTGGGCAACACCGCGGTAAGATCCAGCGACGATCGCAGCGCTGCATTCCGTCCCAGGCGGTGAGGAAAAAAAAATGGGTATGAAAAGTGTGACGTACAGGAAATGTCCGGCTGAAAGCCACCGCTTTCCTCGGTAGCTGCGCTACGCCATCGAAGCCGCTGCGTCTTGTGTGCGCGCAAGTGCACCGTGTGTCTACTCTCTTGCACATAAGTTTATCCCAACCATATCCGCGTCTTCGCCAACATGCGCATGTGTGTATGTGTGTGCACTCTGTTTTCCGTTTCAGATCCGCTGGTAACTTGGCTCGCCCACCGCACCAGACTTTTTGGTAGTTTTGGCTCCAGCCGGTATCATCTCCCCCCTTTCTCCTTCCCCCAATAGTATTACCATCGAGCCATTGCTTTTTACGGCTACGATCGGTCCAAAATTTATTCGAAACGCTCCGCTGATTGGCGTTTTAAATTTCTCGAGCCATTGAGCGTCTCCTTGATTTGAGAATGGCGAAATAAAAAGAAAGGTGTATGGAGCGGGTGGCTGAGAGTTCGAGTGCAATCCGACGATTTCGATGGTTCACCGGGTGGAAACTACATTTGCACCGTGCGCCCAGTGAAACTCATTTTCGAAACCTTGCAGTCTTTTGAATCATCCGAAGACTTCATTTGTGTCGCTTCATACTCGATACCTTTCAATCTCTCCGTTCAACTTCTTTCCGCAAGTCTGCAGCTTGACAATGCCCAAGAGACTTCGGGTTCGAATTTCGTCCGAGAGGGTTAAGCCTTCAGGGAGGCGGAACTTTTTTTGGGAGAAGAAAAACGCGTTTCCTTCTTTCGATCGGTTACCTTTCTCTGCGATTATTTTGCGATAAATTGCTTTCCGTGCCACTCTTCTGTGATCAGTTACTTTCCGTCCCATTAGCGAAAGGACACTTTGAGACACCTCTCTGAATTTCTTTAGATTCTTTTCGACACTAAATTGTGTCACTCGAGCAGTTTGAAAATTGCGAACTTAACGCCACACGTACGGAGAGCTTTTATACGATCGCGCCTTAAGCCTCGGACTATTATACCGTTTAGTCTACACCGACGTACCCTGGTCGTCGGCACTCTATACTTTCGAGAGTGCGCCACCCAACTCTGGGGCAATGAAAAAAGTGTTCAACTATGATATACGTACCGCAAGCAGGCTATGTACCCAAGCTCTTCAACCCTACTTCGCTAATGGAGTCGATATCTTCGTATCTTAATATCGTCACCGACATTCCCGTCGTTCCTCCCCGCCCCTCACCATCCCAGCCACTTTTCAGTCGTGCTCTTTCCCCCAATCCTCACCTCTCGCCCTCCGCGCAGAATTCACTTTCACATTTTTCCAAGTGACGCTGCCAGAGGGCTCTGGAAATAAGTGAGCCATTTGGGCTAACCATTTTGCATAAACATGCTTCGCGGATCCCACAAGCTCCGCATGGATTTCCGATACACAGATCATGCAATAGTTATTTGTCTGGAAAAGGAGTCCGGAAAGGGAGTTCTTGACGATTGCGGCATTCACACGAGTCAGAAATCCCCCTTCTAAGCCGCTTGAATTCGCACAAAATTTCCTAAGAAATTCACGCTTTTCATTTTTGGAAGCGTGCGCAGAAAGGCACTTTCTCGCACTAGTGCGAGAAAAACACCATATTGTGTTTGTAGGCATGCGCACTATTTTTCTCGCACGGAATGCGAAAAAGTGCCTCTGTGCACTCACTTCACAGGAACGGAAAGCGAAATTTTACGCGCATTCGTTAAGTAATAGTAATTTACGATAACTTACGAGTTTGTAGCATGAGCCAAAGCCGAATGTTGCAATCACACGAGTTAAGGAGTTTTTCGCACGAAATCGTGCCAAATTTTACTTAAATGTGGGTGCGTAAAACTGCCATTTTCGCACCGACTGAAGTGAAAGTGTTTTTGGTTCTTCAAATAATGTTTTCGATGGTATATTTTTGGTTTTTCAAATGGATATGCCACATCTACACGATTCTACACTACGCTATTCGATCTATTCTTCGTATCTACGTCGTTCGATCGAACTTTCGCTCTTACCTATATTTGATTCTGCTCTGCTGGAAGACGATGACCAAGGATGAATCTCTTCAACTTTCTATTTCGCCCACAACACCGTCCCTCCTCTCTCTCCGTTGCCCTTCCTCATCTCCTCGTCTCGTCACAACTACGATAATGTTCTCACAACGGCAGACTCATTCCGTCGTGCGCTTCTCGTCGTCACTGCGAAGGCTTCTATTGCGGAAAAGACATCCCCGACAGCGTCCTGGGTGGTCGATTTTACACTCATCCGTCGTCATCGTCTTCGTCTACGTCTCTCCGTGACCGCTGAGATCTGTTCCTCCCTGCGCGAGACGAAAATAGAGCGTTTCGTCGTCGGCAGCTTCCAGCCGCGATCACTGCGACATCCGTCCCGACACTTTTCGGGGTACGTCACGGAACTCTTGCTTTCGCCCCACTATGTATATCGGACCGGGTGGTCCGTTGCTTATCCGCTCAGTCGCTATTCGACTTTACGTCTCATGTATATAGGTAACATTTATTAATAACGTGTGTATATATATATATATATATATTTTTTTTTACGGCCGAGCGAATTCAACCACACACGTATTTGATTTTGGAGGGGATATGATTAATTCCGATCAGAACTACTTATCTCAAGAACGAACTGTCAAAGGTCCGCTCTCTTTGAAAGTCGGATCAAGACTCTCGTCACCTCGCCAATCGATCATCTGCACGTTTGTCAATTGTCAAACACCGAGCTATTACAGTCACCTATATGTTCATACATAGATATAGATCTACAATATATTCATACAATATATACAATATATACATACGATATTCGTACAAAATTCGTACAAAAGGTAAAGATCCCTTTTTACGTAACCAGAGATTACATGCTCATGTGAATACAATGAAGTTCAACCTAGAACTTAGAAGTAAATTGCTTCTACAACTACAACTTAGCCAACCTACAACTCAGAAGTAAGACCTAATTAAACCTGACACAAACGGAGCTACATTTACTATATTACTTTATATTTATATAAATATAAAGTAAATATAAACAGGTCCTCTATGCTATCGAATTCATTGGCAAAGCGAAAGACACATGTAATTAAATGATAGTGCCCGTACTTATATATATATATATATATAAAAGGAAGTGACATATATACGCCTTGAATAATCTATACTCGGAAACAGTTCTTAACGACAGTGATGAAATTAATTGCGAAGTAATTCCGTCACTTGCCTTACGCATGCGCAGTGACGACATTCTGCAGTCGATAGCTTGGAGTCGGGACTGAAGGGGAAGTTAAAATGTTGGCACGCGGTCGGTTCCGACCGGTTCCATTGTGGGGACTTCGACTGTACATGGAAAGCTTGCCGGAGATAAGCGAGCGGGCTTGCCAAAGCGGGCGTGAAATCGCTGCAGGAATATCGGAGAACAAATCGTCGGACTTCAGGCCACTGACGGGGATGAATCGTTTGATTAGCACTCGTCGATATATCGGTATGATGGAAATATACGACTAGCGTCGGCGAAGAAAAGGAGAGGAAAAAAAAAAATGAAAAAATATATTTGTCCGCGGGCTGTCGAAACAGACTGAAGGGTGTGATCAACGGCTTTGGGTTTGTCGGCGGCGCCGTCAGCGGGAGTGCGAGTGAGCCCGAAAACCGGAGATACCGGTGCGTGAAATATTTTGTGATTTATAGCTGCATTACCAAGACGTGTCGTGGACAGTATCGGTGACACAGAAAAGCCTTACAAAACTCCGATGTACCTAATGCAAATGAAACTAAGCTATGGCGACTGATGTATATAATGCGCATTGTGAATGATCTATTAGACGAAATCTTTAATTTTTGTAGAATAATTCGAAGCAATACAAATTTAAAGAATTTATTAATTATTTCGACGTTGCTAAAAAAAAAAACAAAAAATTAACGATAAAATAATGTGGAGTATGTATTAGATAGAGAACAGACACAATATATCAATTTTGCTTCCTCATAGTGAAAGCAATATTTTCGTTAAAAAAAAATCGAGGTTTTAATGTCGAGGTTTTATTCCAAATAGTCTAAAACTGCGTGTATGTCTGTGTAACAGATTTGTATAATTTGTAACGAATATAGCTCGGTAACGGTTCGAGAACCATGGCCCGTTGCCATTCGCGAAGACGGGTGGCTTTAATTAAAAAGAATTCCTGTTTACCTAGATCGGCACTCCGGAGTGTCAATCACTGCCGCCTCTGTCAACGAAACTTCTTCAATGTAGTTTTAATTACTCGCCACTTTCAGTCATTTGAACTTTTCATTGCTAATTAAAGATGCGTACTTTCGTTAAAGATCCTTCAGCGTCTGGTAAGACGGATTTCGGTGCTTGACAATCAAACATGAATTCAATGATCAATCGAAGCGATTGGTAACAAAAATAAGCCATGGCACGATAAGCCCAAACGTAGCTATGGTGTGTTTTTACCAGCACCGATATTCGTATTTGATGTACTTCGTATCGTTGACAATAATTGACGATAGTTGAAAGAGTACTTCAGAAAAATTCTAGATGACCTTTTGTCGCATCGTTGGATAATTACGGCGTGTTTGTTTCAAAATGTAAAACGGTGAACATTTTTTTAAATGTCACCATTGTTATCATTTTTATAATTATTTGACGGTCTTTATCGGATTCAAGGCAACAAGTTTCGAAATTTAAACAGTTTCGAACGTCGTTGCAGTCATGAATAATTTCATCTTTACGATCAAATTTGACTAATCGACCGTATAGAGGGGGATGACATTTTTGTTGTTCTTTTGATCCTTCTCGTCATTATACTTGTAGTCGCCACTGGGGTGTTTCTCTCGTAGCCGTAGAGGACCTTTGCTTCCAGTCTTTTTTTTTCCTCTAGAAGCACTTCCGACTGGGCTGCAACGACGATCCCAGAGCAGCCGGAGAAAAAGGCTTTGCTGCTTTATAAATCGCAGAGGCGCGCTTCAACCGGCTCGCTGACTTCAACCGGCTGCACCGACGTTGATGACGACGCTTAAACTACCTCTTTGTAAACACTCTGCGAGAAAATAATAGTTCCCCTCGCCCGAGGCGGCCGCCACCGTCGGAGATCTGCCCAGCAGAAATAGCATTTGCGTGAAAAAAAAAAAAAAAAAATCTTTCATTTTTTTGTTTCTCAGTTTTTAATAAGAGGGCGCTCGTGGAATAAAAATCGTTAACCTCTTGACCCGTTGACCGTATTACGTCGCTTATATTTTTGCCGAAGTATCTCTGAAAATGTTTTATGATCGACTTTTAAATATAAAATCATAGACCACTTTTTTTCTGAACCTGATCGAATTGCCAGATTCAAGCCGGTTGCTGTTTTATTCAAAATTGGAGTCGACTACGCATCACCGTGGAGAACTCACAGCGATCTTCGCATCAATTCAATTTACCGAGAGCATTCGTATAACGTCGCGAGGTAATTTCAGTGGCTCGTATCAAAGACATTTAATTGAGAAAATAAGAGTATTTCTCTCTCTCTCTCTCTCTCTCTCTCTCTCTTAGTTACGCGTATAAAGTGCAATAAGCGACGCGAGAGCGGCACGGACGATGTGTTGCAAGTATCAGCAGCTGCAGCGGCAGCTTCGGTGTGCACCGAGACTCCAGGTTGTGCGTCGTATCTAACGTAGCTTAGTACCAACCAAGCGTGGACCACTCAGCTCGCCTAATTTAATCGCTAACTAATAGCGTAATATCCAATTTGTAACGTAGGCTTGTGCGTGCTCGCTCGCGTACTACGTTTGCTGTATAGTATACGAACCCCAGAAGCCACTCGGCTCTTCCTAAGTGGTTACCGGAGAGGCTACGGGAGAGCTGCAAGTTCTCCTACGTATCCTCGGTATAATATAGGAAATGCGCTCCAACCGAGCGTGTTAATTCGAGATCCACGCTCGCTGCATCATAATTCCGAGATATACACGTGATACCGTTCCGAGCAGGCAGACTCATACATTCGGCCGCTTTGCACCTGACGAGCACACGTTATTTATAAAAATCCTCAACTTAATACCAGATTGGCGAGAAATTTATACGATTTTTATGGTATAATTAAAATGGAAAATGAGAGGGTGAAATTGCAGTTTTTTTTACGCGTGGGTTTATAGGTATAAGATTGAATGATTAGACTTTAAATTTAACCAGGTAAACATCTTTTTAATGAAAACAATTGCTCTTCGGTCAGAGCTGGGCAAAGTACCAAACAGCATTTGTACATCTCGCAAAATTTAAACGGTCGACATTTATTGCAGAAAATCGCTAACTGAAATTGGAAAAATTAGGTCATCTAGGGGAAATGTCCCTTCCGGTTTGAAAATCTCATGTTTCGACTTGAAATGACGAAACACGAAACTGGAAATGAAGTACCAAAAAAAGTATCGGATACTTCAAGTACCAACAACTATTCCGTTCTTCAAGTACCAAAAGAAGTGTCCGGTACTTCAAGTACGTCCTTCATGAACCAAACAAGTAGCCGGTACTTCAAGTACTGCTCATCTCTGTCTTCAATCAATGAAACGTTACTGAACATTACATTACATTTAGTTGAATTACTGTAATTCGACTAAAATGCTTACAATCAAATTTGTCGTTTTGTGTTTCAGGTACGTATACGAGCGATAATCAATATCACTTCGTCGCGAAACATTGATGAGACGATTAACGCATAATGAGTAAGTAGCGATGAATTCTAACAGTTCATATGCCATAACAACGGAAAAATAGATTGTTCGCTGATACATGAAAAGAAAGAATCTCCCGTCTCAATTCGTGGAAACAGGTGCCTTTTACCCCATTTTCCCCTACGGACAACCACGTATCTTATATAGTCGACTATTTCTTTTCCGTTATTTCTTCTTTGTTTTTTTTTTCTGTACCGTTGCCTTTTTCTTATTTCCGTACAAACATTTTGCCTTGTTACTCGCGTATAATAAACTTCGAAACGTATATACTGCACTGCTGCAATGCGGTGAGGTGGGCACACCTCCCATCTTCTTATCTTCCCAAGCCGACCGGAAGCGCGATTCCGTACCCATATATACATATATTGGTATGGGTATATATGTATCGCGTATGTACAAAAGTGCAATTCTCGTGACTTTCTAAACTCGACCTCATACATACCGACCTACATATTTTTATGTCTCGTACCTTTATATTTCTCCGGTATATATTTCTTTCATGCGCCCATCGGTAACGAGATTTTCTCGGGCGCACAATAGGCGCTTTTACTCCGGATTTCCCCTTCACAAATACTAAAGCTTGATTTTCTTTTTTTTTTTTTTGTCTTTTATACTCGTATCGAGAATATTATGTGCGCGGAGGAGAAGCGAGTTTTCCGACTCATTCCGAGACAGTTCGCTCCTTCCTTTTATTCCTGCAACATTTCATACGGATTTCTTCACGCACGAGAACGAGGCAAAACGGAAGGCAGAGGCAAAAAATTTGTTCTTTTGCTTCTCGCGAAAATTGGAGAAGAATGGTCCATTTCGCCTCTCGGTTTCATTTTGCTCCGCTTTCCCTTAGCCATACCTGGCGAGCGGATGTCACGCTATATCGAGGCACGAGCGCCCCAAATTTCGATAGCTCTTTTCATCGCGGTCAGTTTATCGCTAAACTTTTTCGCCTTTCGTATACATGTTGCTGCAGTTTGTATTGTAACACAATATTTATACTTTTCGCCGACCATTCGGGAAGCATGCTTTTACTTTGGGCTCGTGGCTTCGAGTTTAACGATATTTGTTTGAGGTCTTTCGAAGGTAAAACCATCGAACTTGGCAATTCCGATCGATTGTTCTTAACGGTGTTCTAATCATTTTTTAAACCTTTGGCAAAATTTTCCATTGAGCGTTTAATGGCAATGAATGGTATCGAACGGTAATCAATGGGATCCTCGGTAATTAATCGGAGACTTAGCCAAGGGAAATTACCCGGCCTGAATATAACGGATTGTAGAAGTACAGTTTTTTTTTTTTTTAACATGTAATAAAAATAATATTATCCATTTTCCAAAAATGCAATTATTCCCGCAATTTTTTATATTCCGAGCTCGACTTTTTTCATTATCACAACATTATGATTAAAATCGATCGCAGTGGCTTTTTCCATACGATTATTTTTCATCGACACAAAAAATTAAACACGTTTTTCACAACCCTAAAAATTTACAGAAAAAGCTTGTATTTCAAGCCACGATAGAAAATAATTTCGCGGCCCGAAAATAATAATAACGAATATTAATTTTCCCATCGCTCGCAAACAATCCCTTGCTATTGGTTCGAGGATAAAGGGGTGCCTCCCCTCGGTTTCATCGGGCAAGGAAACCATGAAATTTAGCCAACGCGCCGGAAGCCTCGCCGGCCCGATGACTGAATAATTAAAGTGTTCCGTCGATAATTATTATTGACGTCGTAACTTCGGACTAAGAGTCTGGGATTCGGGGACACTCTCCGGTCTGGTCCGTGTCGACAGATCCATCGGCCGAGACGACGGTTCTTGTAGTCCTTTATGACCCGGAAGGGGTGAGAACGCGGAAGCCGGAGGGTTGCCGAACGATTGGCATTTCATCCAAAGTCGGAGCACCTGTACCCCTTTTAGCGCTTCTATTATTACAGATGGGGATGGAGATTGTGCACCACCGCGATTCTATTCATTGAAAATGAGAATTCTCGCCACCCACCGCGGAAGCCCTTCGATATAGTCAACGAAAGTTTTAATTGCGTGTCCTCGATAATCTCTTCGCAATTAATTCTACGGCTTGAACTCCGATGAGCAAATGTGTCGCGAGCATAACTTCGAAAGGTTCGAACTCCCACGAGGTCTCTTTAAAAAGTTTGTGAGAAAATTCATTACAGTATATCAAAATTTTTCTGATTAACCATGAAGAAGATTTTTCGAAATATTTGCTAAAACATACCGTACATTGGCCATTGACGGGTGAATGTTTGTGTCATCCCTCGCAGTATTGCGCCATTTATCGAACTACGCTTCGTCATTGTTTTTATCGTTATTATTATTGATAATTAAAGTCCACTCAAGTACAGATAGAGATGAGATAAAAACAGAGGCAGTGCCAAAAGCTCAAGTGATGACATTTTTATGCAGCGTATTGAAGATATTTAACTACAGAATAATGGGATAAACATAAATATAAATATAACGAAGTTAAAGTAGCTGAATTGCATCACGTTCCTCCTCTGCTATTGAGTACCGACGGCAACAGCCGCAAAAAACCTCAACTGTAGAACACACACACATAGTTACACACACTTCTCGTCTCTTAAGCTTATAATCGATGTGAATTTAGCATTCGATTAAAAATCCGTCGGGACGCACGCACGTCGATTCTGCAGAAGTTCTCTCGCCTTGAATGACTACAATACCGACTGAGGGAGAGTTTAAAAAAAGGACAATTTTTTCTTTAATGTTCCCTCCCTCGTTTTTATCGCTCGGCACCACGTTCCCGATGCAGCGATTGCGGAGAGCTCGAATCGTTTTCTTTTCTATTCCATCGAGCCCCCTCCCCTCGCCCCATCCGCCACTCGCCCATCGCAACATAGCTCTCGAACGAGACGACGAAAAGGCTTCTCGACGCCCACCAATTTTCCACGGTCCTTGACTACAAGGCAGCTTGAAAATCTGCCGCGACAGTTGAGGAGCTCGAAGCATCGCGGTTCCTTAAGGGGAGACGGCGAAAGGTTGGTGGGCCCGCCTTATAAATCATCAGGCTCCAAGCATCCGTTTTATCATCGTATGGAAATACAGTGAGTTATATCGAACCTCCGGACCTGTTATATTTACGACCGGGGATGATCGTACTTTCGCGAAGTGCGCAACGCCGAAAGGAAAATAAGGGGAAAGGGGAGAGGTAAAGTTCGAAGTACTTACATAAATATTTTGATTACAGCGTGAGAACTACCGAGATCTCTTGTTGGGTTTCAAGACGCTAAGTCGTTGGCAGTTAAAGTCAATTAAGCGATTCCCTGGAAAAAAGTTCTTGTGTGCAGAAAACGATTCTGAGTAGAAAAATTCTTCGCCTCGGGACCGCTTTCTGGGTGCAGGAACTATTTTGTCGGATGTACTTTGCATATATTTCTTCAAAAAATGATTACCTTGCGTGGCCCTCCCGGTGTTACAATATTTTACGTTCGACACCGCAACGTCGATAATTGAATGAAGTATCGACATAATATTCGATGGCGCGAGCATCAAAACAGAAATCGACGCGAGATGCATGTCTGACATATTCAAAGGTGTTTGTACAGCGCTGCAGGCGTCTCGAGCAGGAGCAATTTCGACAAGGGGTTCAATCGTTCGAGTCGTTTGAGAATGCTCAAGAGAGATTACCCCGGGCTACGATGAGAATCCTCTCGGATGCTCGGTGAACTTTAGGGGCGTCTATCTCACGTATTGGCGAAGACATTAACAATCAATCGAGAGGTGTTAATAACCATCCTCATTGAAATCTATAACTGTTGGTATAAATCAATTCCTCGTATAAACGGTGGAAATTTAGTGTATTTCGATCGCTAGAAGCGAAACCCCAGTCGGCTGGCGGACAATTGACAGACTCTGCCTGCGGTAAGGACGTTCTGTCACAATATTTATTTATTTATTTACTTTTGGTCTCTGTTTTGTAGCTTCAGACAGTTCGAACATTCAAAAAGTGAGACGGAAAATAATCTGTAAAAATCCATAAATTCACGACAGTGTAGTTTGTTCGATTGCAAGGAATAAAATTAATTATTGCAAGAATTCAAATCGTTTTAGCTGAGAGAAGGAAATGCGGTTTGATCGATGTCCGAGTTGATATCGTCAATATATTGCAGATACGACATTATTGTATCGTGTATGTATATAGGTGCTTATAAAAAAATTGTAGAGCTCCCTGTATGAGAAAGTTACTTCGCAGTCATAGCAATTAAGACAAACTTTCGGAAATTAAGCGGTTACGAAGGCTGTGGCAATGTCGCTGAAGAATTTGTTCGAACCAGACAATTTCACGATTGTCCAACGAAGTACAGAGAAGAGGGTACGTCTACCTATATAGGACTACGTAGGAGGGTATAAGTCGAGGCTGGTCAGCAACAACGTCGCGCATCGGCTCTCGCACTCATGGCGGGAGGAGTGAAAGGGTTTCGACCCTTGGTACTGCAGAGCCTCACTCGACCCACGTCGACCCCGATCAAGCCTGATCCTCACCCTCTTCCCCGTATAAAAGGGTTACAACGTGCACAAGCATCGAGCAAGAAAACAGGCAGGAAAGCAAGCAAACTCGGAGCTTTTAAGCTGATAGATGAGACCCCGCTCGATCTATAGGTGAATGAAATTTTTCATTTCCATTCATCGGCACAATCGATAATTAATCACTTTAAAAATTGCTACGTCGGTTCGAACTTTTTGTTCAATGTTCAGATTTTATTCAAATGTTCATTCACTAACGAGCAAACAATACTTTTCATCTTGCTCCGATGTCTTTACGGAATCGAAGATATCGAGTAAGACTGTAAAAACACTGTAAATTTAATATACCGGCCTGGAATATTTTATGGATAAACTGATGCGTTGAATTTAACGTACAATTGTGATGAAAAATTAACATACTTTTTCATTGAAATTAAAATAAATTATTAAAATTCAAGTACTTTTGTAGTGAAATTAAAGTAAATTGTTAAAAATAAATTATTGTCGATGTTATTAAAACACCGAACATAATTTTTCATTACAATTGTTTATGAAATTCAATATACCAGTTTATGCATAAAAACTTCAAGTTGGATAGATAAAATTTCATAATAAATTTTTTTTATAGTCAACACTGGATCTCTTAATGGTTCGCTTCCTTCATATCGTTGTTTCCATTAAGACATCGAGCAAGATATCCACAAAAACCAAACGGCAATGACGGGCAGTTTACGTATTATGATGACCTGAGCAGCGCGTATCACGATGACCTGAGTAGTACGAGTAATTCGATAATTATGACCTCGTGCCGGAAACAGATCTTTGCGGGTACTTTGTGGCTCTTGTTTGTAGTCCGTCGATGATTGGCCGAACCTTTTAAATCTTCTATTCAATGTACTTGTGATTTGCTGATGAGCTTGCATAAAAACATTACGCAATTTAAAGTAACCCTCGACTGGCGTATCCTCTTTTTCGAAGTCGAGCCTCAATGCCCTTGCTAAAGAAGCTTTTAACGCTGCCATAGAAGGGCCGGAATGTATTATCCCCGATAGGGACCCGACGCACTATCGGAGGGTAGTCAAAGTCTCCATATTGAAAGGGTTCACCAATCGTCTCACCCTCTGTGTCCGATGTTTCCCTTCAATATAACCGCTCCTTTAATCACATAGCGCCGGGCAAAGTACATGAAAAAGATATGCGCCCTCCCTTGCTGATGGTGAGACCGCAACGCGCGACTTTCTCACTCCATTTGAATGAAATTTTTATGTAAAGTTGTGTCGTGAAATTACTCACGTGAAATCACGGATTCGACTAATTATCAGTGAGTTCTTTAACGGAAGCCGCTTATTCTTACTTGCAGCGTGAATTTCGACAAAAATTATTCTCCCAAAGGCGAAAAAAAGGAGATCTTTCTATATAAAAAAATGTGAAATGAACCAAACATACATTGTCGTAAAAAAAAAGTACGAAGTGTTACGTCAATTGACGGATTGTCTGCGGATTTCGCAACAAAGTTTGGAAATTGCGCCCGCCTTTGCGACACTACAGGCTTAAAACTCTCAGTCTAAAAAAAAAAAGTCTGTAAGAATGTCTTAGATCCAAGAATACCAAAAGCTCCGCGTCTCCGCCTTGGCACCGCGTGCAAGTAAGAGTAATCTGTAAGTACATGCAAATGTCAGTCTCGCTCCCCGTGAAATCTGCTTAACTTTTAGGCTGAAAATTTCGTCGTCTCGTCGTCTACGGACCGTCCCGACCTCTGCCGAGAAGAGATTACACAGAGGCTGTCGGTAGATTCTATTAATAATGTATTAAGTAATTAGGAATGCCGAATACGCAGGAAGCTAGCTGTAGACTAAGATATATAAAAAAAAGAAAAAATCATTGTACAAAATGATAAAAAAAAAAAATTAAAGACACTGAACCAGAATATCGAAGTTGAACTCGTGTGGGTTTCAGAGCGGAGGGAGTACAATGAATCCCAGACAGGGTGGATGAAAGAAGCGTATAGAGAGCTCCGTCCTCCTTTTCTCTCGTTTCCCGCAAGCGCAACACGTAAAATTCAAAAGTTTTACGATAAAACGGGTTTCGAGTCTTTCCTTCCGCCATCGCCTGTATAGGAACCTCCCACTGTTGACCACAGACTTGCTCCACTATCTCTTCGTTCCTCTTCCTACTTTCTTCTATCTCCTCCATCCTCCTCCGCCGCCCTTCTTGCAGTGTTTGGAAACCCTGGGATTTCTACCCAATAACGCCAACTTGCCGGCCGACTCACCCGGAAGTATTTTAGTCTTGCCGAATTAAACGAACGAGTCGCGTGGGTTTGCTCGAGTGTGTTTCCACCGACTCCCTCACCACCTCTATACTTTTCACTATTTATCTGTTTTTACTTAAAAATAACGGGCTGCTGAGTTTCGTCCACAATAACCGGCTGAGCATTTTTTTGTGATTTCCGCCAGTACTTCCTAAGACAATTTGTAATAATGTCAGTTCCGTGAGGGTTCGTGAATCTCTTAAGGATCAATTTTTAAGACGATAGTTTGAACTTAAGGTCGCTTTTGATATCGAAGTTTGGTCCGAACTTCACTGCGTGCTTAAGATCAATCCTAGGTTCGAACTTAAAATATAACCTGGGAACTTGATTTCGCGATTAAGTTTGGTCTTAAGTTTGAACTTAAGTTTCAACTCAAATTCGATTGTAGTCGAGTTCGAGCGTAAGATCGAACTTTGAAGGTTTCTAGCGTAGAATCTATGTCCGAATTCCAAATGCCGTTAACTTTTATGAACTGTATGAATGAATAGGTGATCTGATAAAAGAATTTCTTGAATCCGTTTCAATTGAATCATTGCTAATTGTTCTGAATGACACGATCAATGATTGTGAAGATTTCTTTGGTTATTTCCTTACCGCTTCTTACGTGCTTGAACTTAAGATCCATCTTAAGTACGAACTCATGATCGAATTTGAGTTCAGACTTAGGTTCGAATTGAATATCAAACTTAAGCAATGAAGTTCGTGCCAAATGCCGATCTTAAATTCGATCTTAAGAGCGATCTTAAGTTCAAATTAACCCCGGGACGTTCGTAATTCTCCGTGAGTCTCTAAGTGTCTGTGAGTGTCGTATGCGTACCGTATTTCTGGAGACATGATAATCTTTCTACACGTATGAATGCAATTAAAGTGCATCGAAGCCTTCGAATCAAAACGATAAAAGTTCGACGAACATTTCCAAAATGATTGTCTCGATTGTCTCAACAATTTAAAGATCATCGAATATATCGAGCTTTGCAAAATAATTGTTCAATTTCATCTTCGAAGTCGCGTCCAAGCATATCCGATGCGCAGCACCAGCCGCGAGCATTAAAGAGGAAAGGTTCTTTCGTATCTCGGCTGTCGAGCTCGCGATGCGAATTTATGGGCCAGTGTTACTGTTATTCTCACCTTCTCCCTTCCTCCTCTCTTTCTCTCTTTCAGAGGGGGGGTGTGAAATCGTGCAAATACAATTTAAGCGTTGTTGATCCTGTCGCGACAAAGTGGCCTGCATGACGGATGCCGGAGAGATTTGCTCGCCCCGTTCGCATTGGTCCATAACTCTATAAATACGACACATCCATACATCTGCCGGAGCGACCGAGAGAGAGAGAGAGAGAGAGAGAGATGGAGAGAAAAAAAAGAGTTGGCGCAAAGTGTCATATATACATCCAAAAGTGAAAGGGATTATCGAGGTCGAAGAGAACGGAACGGGAGACAGATGGGTTGCGCTGAAAAAAAAAGTACTCCGCGAGCAGTACACGGCACGATCCAGTCAGCGAAATATGATGAAGCGAGAAATAATTATGCAAGAGTGCGTGGTGATGGTGACATCCTACTTACTCGCCAATTTCATCCTCATTCGCGCGACCCATTCGTCTTCATACTCGCCGCACTCGACTCGTTAAAACCGTGGAAAATTCTTTCGCATCGTAAGTCACGAACGTCGTTTGCTCGTGACGTTTTCGATTAGAGGATATTTGTTCCCGAGCGTGGCGTTCAAAGTTGAAATTGCAGCTGGAAAATAAAATGCCAAATAAATGAGCGGACAGGAACAAGAAAAAATAAAAAAAATTCGTTTGTACGAAAATATTGTCTGATCATTTTTTCAGAAGAACATAACTGATCACTTTTTTTTTATTGGACGAAGCAATTTTCTAATCGACCAATAAAGCTTGCAATTGAAATCAGTATTTTGAACGATGGTACCCGAATTACTACGAATTTATGGTTGTCAGATTCAGATTCAGATTCAGATTTATTATGTGGAATTATAATATTTGACCGCGATTTCACCGCGTGGGCTGACATTAGGCTATTGGTGAGCCCATCGGTACCGACATGCATGCGATTGTGACATTTCCCGCAAGCGCCAGGGCCGAGGGATTAATAAAGGTTCAAACACTAACAAAATACAGTAATAAAAAATATAAATAAAAATCAATTACCATTAGTTATCGTTGTTAGTAAAAATAACATTATATTGGAATGTTTTGACCATATTTCTTGGTTGGACGTGCCATAGCAATAGCAGAACTTTTGAGTCTGACGCCGGTATACACCGGACAAACTTTCAACCAATCGATAAAATCAACACGAGTGTGGTTATAACATTTCCCGTGAGTCCGAGTCCCGAGGGATAAATAAAATTACAAATAATATCAAAATATATAGCAATGAAAAAAAAATATAAATAAAAATCATCCATTGAAATCAAAAAGTAATTGAATATCAATTGCTATTAATAATCGATGATAGTGAAAATAAAATGACTATGATATTAGGATATTTTGACCATATTTCTGGGCTGCATAGTAATAGCAGAGTAATGGCAGAGCTTTCGAGTCTGACGCCGGAATACAAATTTCCAACCAAACGACAAAACCAACACGACTGCAGTAACATTTCCCACGAGCCCTAGGCCCGTCGGATTAATAAAATTACAAATAATAACAAAATATAGTTATGAAAAAAATATAGGGCAGAGCGGGGCAAAATGGGACAGTGACGAAGACGCAAGTCTCCAATCATTTTTGGATGTCCCATCCAAAACAGAGTAAACTCGGTTGATACATCCGGATTGTCTGTCCCGTTTTGCCCTATTGTCTCATCCAAAAATGATTGGAATATGGAAATTTGTCCCATCGTCCTATTTTGCCCCGCTCCGCCCTAAATGAAGATGAATCACAGAAATTGAAAAATAATTGAATACATATCACTATTAATCATCGATGTGGGTGAAAGTAAAATGACTACGATTTTAGGATGTTTCCACCATATTCCTAAGCTGCACGTGCCATAGCAAGAGCAGAGCTTTCGAGTTTGACGCCGGAATACACCGGACAAACTTCGATATCCCGGAGAACAGTGGCATTAATAGGAGAACGCTCGTTAGCAAGCTCGTGGGCAGAATGCCCGTGAAAGGTAGGATCTTCCAAAATCCAGCGGTAAGTCAACACTCAGTGGGTCTCGTTACAACGTCGCTGCTGTTGCCGGTATGACGCGATGGCCATTCGTCGCTAATGGTCATAGTTCTCCACGCGCGTGTTCCCTTAAGCCCATCGCCGTAGTTTGTCCGAGGGCTTTGTTATTCTCGAAATAGATTAGGGTACATCGTGTGTTGAGTTGCCAAAGATATTCAAACCCTGAAACTGTCGCTGTTTATCCTCGCAGTGCGACGCGACTTTCCGGAAAACGTACCGATATAATTGCCCATCGGGGTGTTCTTCGCCCGGCGTCGAATGTGACCCTGCAGGGCACTGAAAGTCCGGAGCGCGAAGAGACCATCGCCATAATGGCACCGTCACTGCTCCGCCGATGCCTGCACGGATTATTATAATCAAGACTGAGACGTGGATGCAACGGGACCGGATAAAATCCAAATGGAGAGTGTGCATGTGCTGTAAAATATGCAGAGCACCCGACAAGGTGAACTTTCCGCACTGAGAGCACCGTAAATATTAGACGCATATGAATGACGAAACCGAGTTTCCGTCGTTTCAAGATACCAATTGATGTGAGCGCGGATGCTACTGGATGAACGAAACCAGGAACGATGACGAGCGTTTCCTAATGCGGAGATGCAATAGCGCACGGCTGAGATTTCTCGAAGCACTCGCTCTGCGCAATGAGCAATTGACATGATACAAAAAAAAAAATCGCAGACTTGATTTCTTGGAGCGTTCATGATATCGGGCTCCTCATACTACCTGTAATAACGTAATTCGAAAAATATGCAGAGCAACCATCAAGGTGAATTTGCTGGACTGAGAATGCTACAAGTATTGAACGCCAGACGAATCACGAAACCGAATTTCCGTCGTTTTCAGATTGATGTGATTGCAGTTATTCCTGGAGAACGAAACCTCGAAGAACGACCAGCGTCCCCCAATGTGGGGATGCAATAGCGTACTGCTGAGATTCCGCGAAGCACGCGCTTTCTACAAAACCATCGCGGACTTGATTTCTTTGAGACTTCATGATATCGAAGCAGATATGAAGAGCAACCAACAAGGTCAACCTGTCGCACTGTGAGTGCCGCAAGTATCGAATGCAATGTGAATGGTGAAACCGAGTTTCCGTCGTTTCAAGATATCAATTGATGTAGAAACCATCGCAGGCTTAATTTCTTGATGACTTTTCCTCACTTAACCTGCAACGGCGCAATCGTGGCATACCATGTAACGACATTGAGGCCTCAGAGCGCGATACAACGGTTGAACGAGGAACGAATCAGTTGTCTGTCGAAAGCAACGAGGATGCGAGAGACTTCATCGGCAAGCTGGAAGCCCACGCACCTAGCAGACCGACCGGTGAGTGACGTACCACTGTGCGAGTGTCCAACATTAGCAGAAACTGCGGTGTATCCAGAGACATGAGCACTGATCCACCGTACTGTGTACATACGGGTGCCGCTGCCGTTGCTGTTTACCGGTTGTACCTGCATTGCGCACGCGTCATGGAATATTCATGAAGACCCCGCCAGTTTCCACAGTTCGGTCTTCCATCTCGACGTCTCTTCCACGATCTCGATCCCGCTTCAATATCTATAATGGAGTACGTGTACTACGATGGTAATCGTAGATCGCGAACCGGCTGCGATGCAGCCAACATCGCGAAGTCACTATGAGGACATTGACGAATTCCACGTCCAAGCATTACCAGGCCCAATTACCATGTGATTTGTTCATGACCATTTGATTTTGTATACTTTCATCTCGATTCCTTCGGCCTCTTTTCCAATATCGTTCTTTCACTCGGTAGTAGCGTCGGAACCTTATTGGTCTTTTAAATACGACCTCATCCAACTAAGACGCTAGTTCTGGCAGTGGGAAGTACCTACAAGACAGATGACTGAGAATTCACACGGGGTTTTTTCCGAAGATAACAGGTAGCGTCTTCAAGAGGTCGGTACGCATGATATTGAAACTATAGAGTTTAATGACGTCGATGCAGTTAATGTCTCGGTTATGTTACACATAATAGGTAATTGCAGATTGTGAACCGGCTGCGATGTAGTCAACGTCTCGAGGCCACTACGAGGACATCGAAATTCGCGTCCAAGTATTACCAGGTTTAATTACCATGGGATTTGTACATGTCCATCTGATTTTGTATACTTTCATCGCGATTCTTTCAGTCTCTTTGTCAAAATCGTTATGTCACCAGGTTATTTCAATAGCATCAGGACCTTATAGTTCTTATAAATACGAACTCGTCCCACCAAGATGCTGGTTCTGGCGATGAGAAACACAAGACAGATCACTTTGAGAATTTACACGTGGGTTTTTCCGAAGATACCAAGTATCGTTTTCATAAGTTCGGCACGTATGAGGATATTGAAGGAATTGAGTTTGATGACGTCGATGAGGTCAATATCCCGGCCAATGTAACATCATAATCTACTATACGTGTATAATCTACATATATACACAGTCTTCTGGGGATGTGTATCGTGGTAACGGAGGAGCCCCGATAGTGGATAGGGCACAAAGAGGTAACGTTGACCCGGAACGTAGGCTGATGTTACTACGCTGGCAAACGAGGATACACGACGCACAAATCACGGCAAAGCCGGCGCATTAGCCAAACATCGTTCTGGATCTTGTTCGACGTGCGGGACGCATTGGACACCGAGTCTGCAGATCCGATGCTACGCTGTATATACATATGTGTATATACATATATGTGTGTGTTTATCTATACATACACGCGATCGGTGCATCGTGTATTGTTGGTGGTGGTAATCGGTAATGATGTGTACCGATTCCTGCGGGTATCAAGAGATGCGGTAGTATCTCGACACCAAGTACTTTAAGAATACGATTTTTCAAGGGAAACGCTGCAGTGTACTTGCACTCCAATATATCGGAAGTAAAATCTTTTCAACGCACAGTCACCAACTTCATCCGAAGTCTCCACCCAGTCGTTACATTTTCTTAATCTATGAAACTTGATAAACTTCAGGTAAATGGTTAAAGACGTTTAAGACTTGTTTCACCTAGCAAAGCACCGGACATCAGCAGCCAAACTAAACAGCGGCGAACATTCGTGTAGCCGTTAAGCCCAAAGTCTCCATAGCGGTTCGTTTGTCAGCGCGTCAACCTGCGGCCGCATTTGGACGGAGTTGGGGACTTTTATGCTGCTTTAGTTGACGCTGCTTCATGTTTTACTGCAATCGCCATTGTGGAACCTGCATCTGGCTCAAACGGAAACTCACGCGAGTCGGTCAACTTGGTGGCGAACGTCCGACGTACCTAATACCCGTCGGCCACGACAAGAGGACGTTTTCCTATTTATGGCGTTTCCTACGGGGCTAAATTAACCGGGAATGTTGTGGGCTAGGCAGAGAGGAGCGATCCTTATCGCCGCAAAACCCCGCCGACGACGATAGGACGGCTCGCAATTTTGCATCCTTCGTAAATACTCTCTCGACATCGTCTACGTCGTCGTTGTCGTCCGCGTCGTGTCCTACGTGACCAACGCAGATAAGACGCGAGGACGTCGTTAGTCTCGGGCCCGCCGCGCCGGAAGTACCTCGTCGCACGCGAGGACCACCGAGCAGGATTATCGGACGTTACTCTCTCTCGCTCACTCTCCCTGTCTCCCTTACCCTTTCTCGCAGCTTGCGAATTTAGTTCACTCTATATCTTTCTTGTCTTTTCACTTCCGCTCGTGTAGATCAACCCTGACCCTGTCGTGGCCACTGTTGCATCCCGAACGCCTGATAGCTCAGCTTTGTCGCCCGAGCTTATTTACCAAAAATGTTCTTATTCTGTTCCGTTTAGTTCTCTTCGTTTCATTTTTTTACGTAGATTCACTGATTGGCGGAAAAATACCCCCCGAAATACCCTCCGAAAAAATATCCCCAGAAAAAATACCCCACGTGTGTGCGTGTGTGTGTATATGTGTGGTGGAGTAATTTTTTCTGGGACTATTTTTTTGGAAGGCATTTTTTTCCGGGACTCAGATTCACTATACACCCAGAAAAACAATTTATCTGATGGACGCCGTTTATTTGGTTAAAGTAAAATATTTATTTGGTTTAAATAAATATTTATTTCATTTAAGTAACTATGTAATTAATTTAAATAAATATTCATGTAAATCAAATAAATATTTTATTTAAACCAAATAAACGGTGGCCGTCAAATAAATTATTTTTCTGGGTATATCGACACGAGTCGATGATTTATGCTGCATGACGAATTTAAGCTCGACACTTATGGCAGATTTATTTCACAAAAATGTTAGTTAACTTCCGATTTACATTCTTTTCTGTCGTGTCAATAGTTTATTTATTTTTTTTTTTTTAAATTTATCCCATTTGTAGAAAATGTATCATTGTTCTGAAACAGGGATTTCATGTCTTTCAGCTTGGTAACTTTATTTCCATATGGATATGTGTGCCAACAGCGCATACGCGCGAGATTATGAGGGAGTAAATAAATTAATTCGCGCATTAATGTGCGACCGTAACTCGGAGCGTGTGACGCTAAGATTTTCCTAGAATTAAATTTGTGGAAACTGGGGGAAAGTGGGGACAAAAAGCGGTGCCGGTGCCGAGCGCGCAACGCCAAGGTTTGCTTCGAATTAAATTTGTGGAACTGGACGAAAGTGTACCGAGAAAAAGCAAAGCTGTTGTACCGATGAGAGTTTTTACCCAGCTGCCGCCGTGCGCCGTCTCTGAATTATCTCGGTGCAATACATTTCCGGTCCCGCCACTTTGCGTCGCTGACTCGCGCGGAAGGATGCGAGATTAAAAGGAATTTCAACATATAATATGGAAAACGTACAAAGACGCGCTTAAACCCATCGCAAAACTTACGGCGGATCTTGTCTCGAATAATTTATTCCCTACCGGAACGGCATGTTTTTACATAGCGAATGCATAAACGATGAGACGAAAGAATTTTAAGGTAAATTAGTGAACGACCGAGCAACGATTTTTATGGCCAATTGTATTCGCGATGTCGAGGTTCTCATCGTTGATACGGACACTTGAAAATATATTTTGCACTCGGGAAGCAACCGCTTCGCGGGGTGATCGCTGAATTAGTAAGCGAAACCTTTAAAACACTTTCCCAACTCCTCAACGAAAAGTGTGACACGCCTCCTCGCTATCCCGAACGCTCGCATTTCGCAATCGATATAGACACAGTTCGGGCAACTTTTAGAGCAAAATAGGATAAGAGAGATAGAGAAAGTTTCCGCGGCTTGGCAAATGGGTGAATCGAAGGTGTCGTGCACTTAAAAATAAATCTTATGAAATTTAATGCACCGGTACTGTAAGTTTTTATGCACAAACTCGTATATTAAATTTCGTGTACAATTGCAATGAAAAATTAATGTACAGTATATTAAACCCTTTTGAAATACTTTCCTTTTAATAATTTATTTTAATTACTCTGTAAAAGTCCATTAATTTTTCATCACAATTGTATGTTAAATTTAATGTATCAGTTTATCATAAAAACTTCCGGTCCGCTCCAAACTTCCATTTCTTTTTAACACCAAATGTTTCGTGTAAGAATTTTTTTTGCTCGCACACACTTCAGCTATTTCGAACGCACTGACATTCGAGTGCCGAATAAGCTTACACTCAGTTTCTCATCTTTCATATTTTCCTTGTGACAAGCAAGTCAAAAATACTATAAACCCCCGGGTCGATCGAACGTAAGTGACGAGAATAAATAATGACAGGTGTCGTTGCACGTTGAGTGTGACCGGAGCTGTTGGAACTTACAGATAGATGGCGACTCCTCAGTCACGTTGTACGTCTGCTGTAAATAGAAAAATAGATTACGAAGACATACACTGAGAAAAGAATCTCGAAAAAACTACCAAGTAGTACGGTAAATTTCGGCCTGGCAAAATGGGGCGCGAGCGACACCATTAGCGATATGTGAAATTTTCACAGGCGCCATAGCAATTTTTACCCATAGCATACGGTAATTTTTTTTAGAAGGAAAGCTAAATAATAATAATATAATATGTCGGTACAAGATACAAACCTAGAGCAAACCGTCCGCGATCGCGACGCCACCGGTTATTATATTTCCTACCAAGAACACTTTGAATTCCAGCAAAAATTCCGAGGTACTCGGGTAATATCTGCGACAGCGTAAATGACCATGTTTTTTAACAGAATGTGTTGGGTCTGATACGAAACGTTCGCCAGGATGTCGCTGTAGTTCCCATACAGACGAAAGTTCGCTCCATTTTTACCAGATTTATGGTAATCTCTATCAGATCCTTCCCTCCTCTCCTGATTTTTCGATTTCGGATGAATCCATCAATTTTATTTATCACCCCAACATTAGCTCTTCCCTCATCGATACCTGGAGCAACGACACGTACACGACAACCGAACGGTAGAGATTTCCCTTCTGTTGATAACGGCGCGTGATGCAGTGCAGATTTTCCTCTTTCCTCGGCAATCTACTGTGTAATATACGTGTATGCGTACGAGCATAGCCAAGATCCGTAACAAACAGTATTTCAAGTGCTTCTTCTCCTCATTCTTTTTGCCTTTCTCCTCTCCCTTCCCGTTAACCCGCACCGGGTAGCGGCAACCTCCTCATGTTCGGATGTGTGCCCTTACACTTTGTACTTACGTACGAGCTTATACTCAGCTCGTTCATTCCCCCCATCGGGCCGCTTCGCCCACATCGCCCCGCATGACGTTCCCATGATCCAACGGGAAGACTGAATCGGGGAAGGGGATATCAATCCCGGCCAGATTTGAATCTCCGATGGATATTCGCTTCCCCGCTCCGTGGAAGAACAACCAGCGGCGGGAGCGACTCTTTCGCCCACCCCCTGCCGTTGATAACGCTATCTGGCCCCCTTCATCTCGACGATCTACGCGAATTACGAAGCTGCGCGAGAAACAGAAAAAAGCTTTTATCGAGAAACCGAGAGACTAGAAAGGTGGGGGGGGGGGATCGAAGCGAGCGAAGTGGGTGTGAGAGAAAAGCGTTCAGCGAGCCCTCGTCCCCGTTTATCCTTGGCGATGAACGAGAGAGAACCCCGTCGATGAATAAGAATGGGCCGGTTGAAGCGCACTGAAGCGCGATAACAAATTTCCCGTAGATTTTCCAAGACAAACGATTTGCGATAGTACAGTTTGGCGCTTAACGGCCTTCACCGCCTCGGCTCACTCTTCTCGGGCGTCATGACTGGAGCACTCAAGATTCCGGCTCTTTGAGAATTTTTCACGGCTGCTAGAAAGGCTGAACGGGGTGGCGGTGAACTTCAGTAGCGACATTTCATTAGCGAATTCACACGCAGGCGTCGAAACACTGCTACGCTCTTCCGAGCTGCTGCAGCGAACCTGAAGTGTCGAGATTCATTGATCCGTCAGATTTTCAATGATCGGTTCGGAACGGCGCGGTGACTCGGTACTCTTGGTATGCAAATGACCAATGAAGACTGTCCATAATTGCGCTACGATACGATAACGTATTCGGAAATGGTATTACCAATTTGCGGTATGGAATAATTGGATTTCCCAGAGGCTATTTCGATCCGTCGATATCAGCGGTAACGATCAGATCGCACGAATCCACCTTGGCCGACCGGTCTCTCTGGGCGGCTTTCGGCATGCTCGCGGTCTTTCGCCTAGCTGACATCGACGGTGACACAAGCGAAGTGAGACACAACCCGAGAATTAAATGCTGTGACGCTGGAGCCTTTAAGGGTGCCCGATACGCTGAGACACGCGGCGTCGGGCCACGACGTGACACGCATTCGGCTTCGTGAACGCCATTCGCGGCGCATGCTAATGCCCACCCGTGGAAATCAGAAACGTCAACCGGAGCAGCGGCGTCATCCCGACCAAGCAATCCATCCGCCGATGCGCGCAGACAGACGCGTGGCCGATAGTGTGGACTAACACACACACAAGTAACTACATCGACATTACGCTAGGTGGTCGTCGAACGGGATGTCGTGAAGATTCAATTCGACGCCCGATGGCTTCCTCACGATTCGTCCTGACCCAGCGGACCGTCGGGGCCCACGTACGCATACCTATAATGCACGGCGGTAATTCCCTACCTACGTATCCAAGTACGTAGTGGACCGTGGCTGATATCAAGCTTCGATCGATCTCACACCATTACAAGCGACGTGTCTCGTGAGAAATGGAAACGGATTATCGGATCATGGATGTGCGTTGCGGTTAATGTGACGTCTTAATTGAGATTCTATCGGGGGTACTGAGATAACGGCTCGTATGAGGTTGTCAATGAGCGTAGGATGTGGATAAGACCCCGTTGTCTTCAGTCCTTGAAGTAGTAACGATGAGGCATGTTTTTCTTTCATTTTTTAGCTGGTCGTTACATTTGAAATTACTCCTCAAATGGGATTTTTCACTGTTTGGATCTTTATCAGCTGGGCATTTTCATTCTTTGGATCTTTTCCCAGTTGGGTGTTTTCATTGTTTGGATCTTTTCCCAGCTAGGCATTTTCACTCTTTGGATCTTTCCCGAGCTGGGCATTTTCACTCTTTGGGTCTTTTCACAGTTGGGCATTTCAGTATTTGAATCTTTACCAGTTGGACATGTCATTTTGGCATTTGGGTCTTCCTGGGTCTCACGTCATTTGGATCGTGTCCCATCTGGGCATCTCACTATTTGAATCATTCCTGGTCTGGACGTTTCACTAATTGGATCTTTCGCTGTCTGGGCAACTCACCATTTGTATCTTTTCCGGTCTGGTCATTTCAGTGTTTTCATCTTTCCTCGCAAAGTATTCCTGTCTGAATACCTTACTGTCGTATATTTCTGTATCTAAAATCAGGAATTTAGTGGACTATGGCTATAATACCATATGCTGTGTATACGAACAGCGTATATATCATTCTGGCTTTAGACCATCGACATGTACATGTGCCACACATTTCTGTACAATCGAAGGGATTCACCATGTTGACTTTCTCCACCAGAGCCTGAAGATTTCTCAAGTACGAGAAATCACCGGCGTTGGCTGCTGAATCGACCAGCTCGGTAACAGTCCCGGTCTCGGCAAGTTCCTCGTTCTCCACCTCGTCGGTGTCTCGCACCGCTTGTAACGCGACTAAACGTTGAAATATGTGCAAATATTTTTTCCAGAACTGTCAGGTGCAAGCCGTGAGTGCTTGGAGCTCTGACGATACTCCCATCGTCATGGGATTTTCACCAGCTGAGTAGTTTCGTGTCGTAGTCGTACCGAGAGCGCGTTCTTTGGCAGCCGCAAATCCTCAACATCTTTTAGATACTGATCCATAGCTCATAAAAATGCAGACCCGCAACGTTATCAATGTATTGTGTTGTTGGTAACGACAGTTGAAGGATTTCACTGATGCGAACCTTTGATCACCACCAATCGTCGCTTACGCGCTCACGCAGATATTTTCTCATCATGACAAGAAGAGGGCAACAAGACGTTCCCGGGAAAAAAAAGTGATAGATTTTCCAAAGGCGAAATGACGACAACGCGTATCGAGTAGACGAAAATAAGATTAGAGCCAATCGCGTCAGCGTCTTGGCCGCTGTGGAATTGCCTCTGGGATTGGTCTTCTCGGCTTTCGGTGGATCGAATTATAAAAGGGTCCCGAGGCAACGCCCTCGGCAGCGAATTTCACTTCCGGTGTTGGTGAACGGAACCGAGCGAGGGGCAAATGCTAGCCAGATACGTTGAGATGCAAAATAAACCGAAGAAATTTGAGAACGGTTCAGATGAGATGCACACGGATGCAACTACGCTCCCGACTCCGTGTGCCGTCGTTGATCCTCCACAACCGGAGCGGACCAACAGCGGCAACCAGAACCAACATCGTCACCAATACGAGCGCAACGCAGCGGCACCGACACCAGTTGTATGCGAATCGCACCGCTGCCTGTTTCCACTGCAGTTGCATCCGGAAGCTGGAGTGTGAGAAGGTTTTGAAATTACGGTTAGGTAAATGAAACTATTCCAGTGTCTTCGTCGTGCAAACCCCACCCGGTACCTCACTCTTTCTTCAGCTGCTCGTGGCAGGTTGCTCCTGCCCGTTTCATCACCAACTCGACCCGGCAAGGAGTGTCTCGTGGACCAGTTTATTTTCCTTTCCGCATGTTCTTTTCATAATTTTTTTTTTGTTTTTATTTTTGCGTTATTATTTTTCGTTTATTCCTGTTTTTCTCAGTAACTTTTTGCGCTCTGGTGCGCACCGTTGACTTGGCACTGGCCTAAAGCTCGGGATCGCGATAACTGAGCAAGGAACGGACACGCGCTGTTTGCTCCAGCTAACCCCAATGTGTTTTTAACCCCTTTCGGCGAAACTCATTTATTTCGGTTTATAACAATCTTTTTAAAAATTTGGGTTTTTCCAGTCTGAGCCTCAGGCGAAATTGAAGTTCCGAAGGATTATTTGAACGGTCTTATTTTCGATTATTTTTTCTTTTTTTTCAACACTATTTAAAATTTCCTTGAATTTTTATTATCAAGACATTGAAAACAGAAAACTTAATGTTCTAAGTGTGAGTTTTGAATATCGTGAGTATAACTATATGAGTAGTGAATGTCGTGAGTATAACTATATGAGTGAGTAGAACTATAGCCTATTTTATATATTCATTTTCCAGACTTTACATCTCTTTGGATTTGAATTTTTCGAAATTTGTAATATTGCAATCCTAGCTAATAATAAATGTTTTTGTGTCATTAGAGAGTTCGTGTATATTAATAAATAAATAATGTGTTGTTCGCTTACGACACTTTTCACTAGTATAATCGGTCAAACGACCGATTAACTAACGTCATTGTCCGTTTGTCTTTGCTGCTTACACAGCCATTTGCTGGAGTGACACGTTGCAAGATATCTCATCAGAGATATTACAGTTGTGAATTTTGAGCCTTCGATTATTAATCGTTCGAAATTTCAATCTCGCCCCATTATAAGAACTTTTATAATTATGCATAGCGTGAGTTGATCTTTGATTAAAGCCATTGAAACTTTGGCTTGGCGTCATCGTCGAATGAACTTCCGTACGCGAGCTCGATGAAATGCAGGTCACAGAATTTACACCTCATTACTTGCCGCGCGGCGCGGAGTCGGGGAAAAGCGCCGAAAGCCAGCTGGCAGTTCACGCGCCATTCACCTTCCGGGATCAGCCTCACCCTCAGTCGTCATTTCTCTAATATCGCTGGATATTAGCCCGTCGTTGGAGCATGTAGGTCGAGCCAGCATGCACCGACAGCGAAATCTCGGCGAAAGCTCGAAGCTCCGACTCACACCCGCATGCACACATACATGACTCGATTGGCTGGCAATACGAATCTTTGCATTTCCTCAAGCTTTGGTCGGGTGGTCCTTCTCTCCACGTCGATCTCTGCCCTTTCATGAAAATATTCCATCGAGGCTCGATGAGAGATCGCCCAAGAAAATTTGCCTCGAACATCATAAAGTCTTTCCATTCTCGAAAGTATCGATAATAGCCGAAATATATTCACAGAAATATTGGTCGGTTTTTTATTTTCCAAATATGATTTTCTTTTGGATAGGAAAATCACTCGGTTCTATCCCGAGTATAAATCTCCATTATCCTCCGTCCCGTGTAATCTGGATAGTGCTTCACTGCGGCAGTAGTACAGGAGCCTGAATCGGGCTAGCAATGCGTCTTTATTTTATAGATAGCCTGTCAGTAATTTACAGCGATTTCCACTTATACCCTTCGATGTTTTGCCCACGAAGATGAAGAAGCCTTGTGAGAGGAACCATCGCACGATACTCGGGGTCTTCTCGGTTTTTCGGCTCTCCCGCAGGCACCCTAATACGGTGCCTAAGCCCGCAGCTTCTCCCCGAGGGTGTCTTCCTGAACCACCAATTTCTCAATCGTCTCTCACGAGCTTCTTATATTTGCGTTACCTCCGAGTTTCTCAAGGCCAAGCGACTTTCAAGTCGTTTAAATCATTCCCGATCTACTTATACTCGATCTAACTTATGCCGGATCTAGTTTATACCCGATGTAACTTACCGATCTGACTTGTACCCCGATCTAACTTAGACCCGATCTGACTTATACCCGATCTAACTTATACCCGATCTAACTTATACCCAATCTAATTTAGACCCGATCTAACTTAGACCTAACCTGGCCTGTAAGGGGCTCCCGACAAATAGGGGGCTTGGGGCGGGACAACTATCAAAACAAACAAATCTATAGTTTTCTGAATTATATATAAAATTTGAAGAATCCGTTTCGTTTTATAGGCTACGCAAGAAAGCCATCGTATCCCGACTGCGTTAACAGACCTTCTAGTCACACTGTGTTTATCCAAAAAGTTCTCAAGTTAGCCTAATGTATCATACAGCTCATAGTATAAAAAAGACCGGGATGTTATCGAATCAATAGTTTAGAAAAATTCCCAAGATATACTTACTTTTTCCTCTGCTTACTTAGTTATCCGTCCTCAAATCCTATCTAGCACAGTACGAAGACGCACAGCATTGATGCCATCGGGAAAGCGTCTGCGGTATCGAAACTTTAATACCAGTTCAAAGTTGAGGGTCACGCAGTAGGGAAAGTTTCTCTCCAGCCATCTCGAGAGTCTGCACAGAGGCGGAACAAGATCGCGATATTGCTCGCGCCCCAGCGGAGTTGTTATACTCGATGGCCTTGAAAATTGTTTGCATGCGGTAGGCTGTGGCGGCATCGTCAACGTCGAAGCTTCCGGTACGATCGGAAAGTGCCGAGGCCTTGTTGCGTCTCCAACTTCAAGGGCTCTCTGTCTTCCTCAGTGTCGATCGACCGAAAGTGGCGCCTCGTGCTGTCCTCCGTCTCACCATCGCTCATCGACAGTTTTTGAAGTTCAACGAATCTGGTGCTTCCGAGGTCGCCGGTAAACGAAGTTTCGCAAAGTTTAGAGCCTCAGACTCGCAGCAATGTTGCAGCGTCAATATCTCCGAGACTTCTTCGCGTCCTTGACCCGCAAATCTTTTATTCACACAAGCTTCTGCGAAATCACATCAGATCGATATGAATCGCCCAAGATCATGCGCTAATCGCAGAACACCCAAAGTACGAAGTCGACAGGTGATTTACAAAAAAATGATCGCAATGATTGTCACTCCATAACACGAGGAACGGAAAATCTGCAACGGTGAACTAGATAAACCAATCCTAAACCAGCGATCGCAGCAGCATAGCAACTGTCCTGTGGGATCAATCGCTGAATAGATGGATTGGCGGAAATTGGACACGTGGAGTAGACCAGCTCGGACGAACAGCAGGCTCGTGTTATTTCCCGTGAGCACGGGACGAGTGGAGAGTTGAGGGGGGAGGAGCAGTGTACAGAGAGTATTCCACAACCACCGAAACCCACGTATACCCGGAATGACCTACTAGTGTCGTACATAATATTGTTCCAATAACAGTGCAATGCCGGCACAGATGAGTGATCCGTGTGTTGGGACGGCGAACGGGAGGATCGGGCGGCCTCGTTGCGAAGGTTTATTACACCCCGCTCAACTCCTCGCGATATCCGTGACTATTGGTCCTCATCGTTCAAATGATTTGCAGGCTTGTGAGAGAATTTACGAGGTGAAACCAATAACTCGCTTTTGAGCCGTAAACTCAATACTGTGAAACGTTGTGGTGGTTGGATATTAATTTTCTGAGCTTGGAAAAAAAGAATTGTCAACGTTTGACAAATCATTTGATCATCGGAAATCAATGATTCGAACGGTGGCGGCGTCAATGACGATCTCTTGTCATTGGGATTGTCTCTTCCTCATCTCCGTCTAGTCCGACGTCCGAAAGTCGTTGTCGCGTCGTACACGTTATTCTGTGAGACGTTGTGGAGCTTGGGCAATCATTTTCTGTGCTTGGAAAAAAATAAGTGACAGTCTTTAACAAACCATTTGATCACTGGTAGTCAATTCGGTCAGTTTGTGACCGGTAGTCATCCGAGGCATGTTGGCGTCAATGACATTGACAGCAACATTGTCTCTTCTTCATCTTCTTCTAGTCCGGCGTCCGGAGGGAAGCTTGAGCTTCGGTGGAGATCGATAGAAAGCCCGACAACAGGATAGTCTAGGCGAGTATTGTGAAAATTGAGGAACGAAGGAGAATCGAGGATACACACGAGCGCAGAACACAGAAACGTCAGGTTTCAGCGACATCGGAGAAAAAGGAAAAGCGCAGAAACAAGACAGGCGGCAAACGCAAGATACGGGACATGCGTGTGCGGAGACTGCAGTCAAAGCCAACTGGTGTAACATCGGATGGAGGTAAACTAAAGCTCCGAGATTGAAATGCGAGACGAAGGTGTGGACACACTTTCTTCAGAAAACAATGTTGTGCACACACACACACACACACACGTCAACGCGTGCGGTAGTGTTCCCGGCAAAGTATGGGAACCGGAAACATGCCTCAAATTGTACGAAACGTGTGGATAACTGAGACGAGAAAAGAAGCTGTTGCGGAAAAAAGGTTCGTATCAAGTTGTCGACGATAGAAGAAAGGTGGGTTTCTCTGAACAGGATAATGAGGTACGGATAACGGTGCAGCAACTGGTGGTTCGGAAGCTGGACTGTTGTTCATTGTTGACATACTTCTGTCGGTTACAATCACCTTACATATCCATGTGCTTGCCCGTGTTTGCCCGTGTATCCATGGGCAAACACGGTGGTCGAGCGCAAATTGTTGGATTGGATAGTTGCTTGTTGTTTTTCGAGAAGATAAAGGCGACATAACGGAAAAGTGGATGATAACCTGGTTTGGCAGAAAGAAAAGCTTGGCGGAGTGTTGGAAAACGTGGGCGGTAATAGGCGGGACGTGGAGTAGAAGAAAATAATGGTACATGCGCTCGCATGACCGGAGATAAAATTCTCTGCACATATTCCGTTCGTGTATTTTCATGGTATTTAAACATTCGCATAACAACTGCGCATTGTTAAAAGACGCAGAAATATCGAAGACCCTATGACGAGTTAATCATAGCAATCGTCAGCAATGGGTCGTCATCGTTGACGATCGAAAATTGATCTTCGTTGCTGATGGATTAATAGTGAGGCTTCATTGTTGGTAGAAAAATATCGGTTTTCATCGTCGATGGGTCAACAATCCCTTCGCCGTTGATGGATCAACAATTGCTTCATTGTTGATTGATTAAGTATGTTTTCGCTGTTGATTATCTTTGAGTTGAGTACCCGACGTTTCGTATTGTTAAGATGTGGATCGGGATATTAGGAGATTGTCTCTAGACGCTTAACCCATACGTCAAGATCCTCCTCGAGGCTCAACCGGAACGACAATGAGCCGACTCTCAGCGCTTGCACGGCTTTGTTTGTTCGCCAGACGTGGTGCACGTGACGTGTCGCCCCGTCCACGAGACGGGACGGATAAAGCGAGCGGCGAAATTGGATGCATATGGGGACAGGGTTGGATGATGGTACCTGCGGGAGTCCGCGAAGGATATAGCGGGAAGCGAGTCGACCGGATGCGACTACCTTGACTATTCTTCCTTTGTAGAAACCCTACCGGTAGGTGAATACCACAAACTGACATACGCTCCGTATCCCATATTCCATACCCGGTCTTCACGGAAACTCTAACAAGGTCGGCGCAATCGTCGGCGACAGATCGTTACCGTCCGACGCGTTGAGCGTCGCTTCGTCCAATGACGAGGCGCCGATACTCGTTAGTGCCTTTGGAAGGCCTTGGAATAATTATTGCGAAAAATATTTAAAAATTGGAATAATTTTTTTTGGGGTCAATTCAAATGTCCAATTGGATCGATAAAATTCGTTTATCCCGATTTTCATCTGCCCAATATAGCGATGCGAGTCTGATCACTTTTTCAAAATGTAATTCTCAAAGAGAAAAGACCACATGTAGGGTAAGCGTGGTGAATATGGACCACCCCGATTAACACGCAAATCAATGAAATATGGACCGGTCCAAATTCCCCACTTTTACCCTATGTACATCGTCGGTGGACTCGGCGAAGCGGAGAGCGGGGCAATATGAGACAGTGGGACAGAACGGGAGAGAAAATCGGGATGCATCGATGGCGAAAATGGAACGTCCTAAAATGATTGGAAAATTGCGTTTGTTAAAATGCAATTTTCATACCATTTTGCCCCATCGGTGCATCCCGATTTTCCGTCGCGTCTTGCCCCGCTTTTCCACGTTGCCCGCTCTCACCCGTCTATAGGAAAGAGCTGGGCAAAATGGGACAGTGCGGCAAAACGGGCCAGAAACTCCGGATGTATCAACAGGGCAAAATGGAACATCCAAAAATAATTGAATAATTGCGTTTTGCTCATTATTCGATTTTGCCCCACTGTCCCATTTGCCCTGCTCTACCCTACATATATATATATACTAGGGGGGCTCTGGGCTCGCGCGCTTGCACCCCTTTATGAACTTAAGCCTTTATTATTCGAAGTCTCCTTTAGCTTAATAGACTTAAGGCCTTATTATTTCAAGTCCCCTTAAGTTTAATGGACTTACGCCCTTATTACTCCAACCCCCCCACGATTCTTGAACACGGCGGCGGCGGCGAAATCTTTTTTATATTATAGAGAGATATATATCTATATAAATGGACATTTTTACGGTTACTACTCGTGACAGAGTAATAACCGATTTACTTTTGCGAGGAAAATTGTATTTCCACGCGAGAGTTCATCACAGAATAGTGTTTGACTTGGCAATCTGGCAATATCCCCGGTGAAATCCCGAGTGACGAGAGTTTCATTAGTGAACGGTAATGCGACTATGGCCAAGCGAGAGACGCAATTATCGTTTCTCCCGACCGTTGGTTCATCGAGTATATGAAGTAGCGATCATTGTACGATTAATTAGGAAATCTCAATTGACGGGAGCGGCAGTGCGGGCGGGGCTCTTGCAGGCTGATGGATCATTAGCTATAAGAGTGATAAAGAGAGCGAGAGAGTATGTGTGTGAGAGAGAGAGAGAGAGAGGCAATTTGGGGAAGAGAGAAATATAACGGCGACCTCCGGCTGCTTTTGCAATTCGTCACGCTATACCTAAACGATATATTTTTTACCATTGACGAGAGGTGTGCAATTAGTCGGGAGCGGAGCAATTTTTCGATTTATCCCCTTCATACCACGCGCGCGCTGTCCAAATGAACGAACGAATATGGTACCCGAACCCGTACTAACCCCCCCCCGCCAACCTCGACTTCCGGCCGTCAATGTGACCAGCAGCGAGCTTGAAAAACTCGACCCATGTTTCGACACACGGCGAATGAATCGAGTCGGCTATACGCGGTTTCGATCGATGTTCGCCCAGGGTATTTAATTTTTCACTATAGATAACTTAAATACCCTCAAATATTTTAAACAAACTGTGTGGAATAAGGGTGAAAATTCCCGCTTACTCTCTTTTTTAAAAAAAAGGAATCCTGTATTTTTGATGAGTGGTAAGTAGTCATTTTTTTTAAGAATAATTTTTTGTATCGTAATCTGGGATTTTTTTCCCACTATTAGAATTCTGTCAAGGGAATACGTCACGCAGAAACTTTTGTACTTTTGAAACTAAAAATTACAAGAGTTACAAAGCAATGAATGAGGCTTTTTTTTCAAGAATTTCTAATGATTTTTTCTCCACATGGATTCGGATATACATGCGCTTATAGTTGTCGCATTTAGCATGAGCTACATACGGTGCTGCGTGAAAAGCAACATTCTTTTTTAAAAAGTATATGTTTCTGAAATAACATAACAACATTATCAGGCACGCATTAAAAAAAATAAAGTCGAGTTGTGCCCATAGCTGTGATTTTCGAAGATGTGAGTTGAAGGAGCTGAATTCGAACCTGTACATGAATAGAAATTTAAGCCTCAACCATTGCCAGCAACATGCGCCCCCACTATTAACAATCGGCGACCATGCGACTTATTCCTTTAGGAACAATAAATCTTGATACACTTTTTTGTTACCGAGAAAGAGAATAAAACAGGTGTTTTTTTTTCATAAAATCGTGGATTGGACTGAATTAGTAGTCGTCTGTGATTCAACAATCAACATCGACTTCGTGCCGAAGCCCACGTTCGTGATGAAAAATATGTGTATATGTCTTACTCAAGGCCTTCGTCAAATAAGATTTCTCGGAAACGATATTATTATTGGGTAATTGGGCTGATTGTCAGAGTCGCAATTGTCATTCGGCCACGAGCACGATCGGTGAATCACGACGCGCCCCTTTTCTGTCCATCATAATCGCTCTCTCGCCGTCGTCGTATTGTCTTCTGGTCGTCTCGAAGCGGAAGCTTCACGGCTGCCAACGCCGACCTTGCTCCTAAGTAAAAGGCTAAAGTCGGAACTAAAAGCAACGTGACAAGAAATGTAACAATAACGCGGGGTTTGAGAGACCGTCGTTGCGAGCTCAACGAAGCTTGGTTTAATATGATAAACAACTAATTTAACGAGACAACAATGAAGCCCGACTCGGGCTACCGCCGCTGTCCTAATGATGAGTGACGGCGGTTTTACGAAGAGACTTCTCTCGCCTCCTTTTCTTCACCGCTCACTTCATCCGTGTTTCTTCGTTTCGTCACCGCTGTCTTCGAGGCCGCAGGAAGTTGACGCGAAATTTAGGATGTCCATATATTCCATGGCTTCACCGCTTTTTAATATCGGGATTTCGTTGAACGATATTCTTTTCAAATATGGCTTCAGAACGATTTTTTTTTTTTTTTCTAATTCACAAGATATGCTCTTTTCATTTTTATCGCAATTTCATCGAATCTCGTAGAAATTGAATAATCCACTTGATCATGAACCTTTTGTTGCGAATTGAAAAAAAAAAAAACTTTCTTGGCAAAATGTCAATAACAATCCAATGCATTGAATTATATATTAGGATTTCCTTTAACGATATTCAATTCAAATACAGCTTGAAAACCATTTTTTGTTTATTCATGAGATCCGACACATTCTTTGAATTTTCATCGCAATTTCATTACAATATCGTACAAATTCGATAATCCACTTGATCATGAAACTTTTGTTGCAAACTGACAAAAAAAAAAGATTAATTTCTTTGCAAAATTTCAACAACAATGACATTGCGATGCATTGGAATAGTCATTTTATTGTCGACCCTTATTCTTGTTTATAGTCGCTTCGCAGCTAAATTCCCCGGTCCGTTGAATACGAGAAAATGATAAAAGACGAAGGAAGGAAGAATGGAAGGGAAAAGGAGGTCGACAATGCTCTTTTGTCCCGAATCCAGGTGGGCGATGACGCATGAGCAACTTAATGTCGTTGTTGCTTGACGAAGCCAGTTTCCGACCGGTGGTGTTGCTATGCTTGTCCGGTTGGATATGCGTCGGTCACGGGGATAGAGGGCATTAAAAAAAAAAAATGCATCCACCGACGTCCAAGAACGAGAAGAGTGCAAAGCCTCGTGTGCAAAGCATACGCGTTAGGCCCGCCTGGATCTTAGCGTCCGATATAAGTTTGCATGTTGTTTCGGTGAAAAGTTGCACGTCCTCCCCCGGTATGTCTACCGTATAAATGCCGTATTATATTCCTATAGAGGCCCGGTCGCTCTTCATCCTGGCTCTTCTTCTCTTTCTTCGCCACTGTTCGCCGCATCAAGAACGCTTATTCATATAGAATACTCGGTGACGAAGAAGCTACGAGGCCTTACGGAAGCCGAGCATTGCGCACGAGCGACAACGATTGCGTGTCGTGGGCGTTAACAGAAAGGTTTACCCCATTGAACGTTGCGCACATAATAATGAAGGTGGGTGAGGCGCGTTCCGCCAGTCTCTCCAGAGTGATCTTTCATACATTATATATGCACATGTAAGGGGGAGAGCGGGGCAAAACGGCCTATTCGTACTCATTTTTTGCGAGACATGGAAAAGTCTAAGACTATGTAAAAAAAACAAAAATCTGTCCTGCGATCGACTCGGTATATAAGATGTCGAAAATACCCAGACAGCATTTTGCCAACAACGGGCCCGCAAATGGGCGGCATGTGTCAGCACGTAATGGCGGAAAAATTGTGGAATGTGCGTCCGCAGTTGCCGATGCACTTGCCAGCATTCAATGCCAAACATTCTGAGGAGCATATTGTCAACAAGTTGTCAGCAAGGCTTTGCGTCTCAGTCGAAGATTAATTTGCTCGAGCTATGGCCATTTTGGGTGAAATTTGCAAAAATTCAGTTTCTTATACACTTTAAGTGCCTCTATCGATTCTCACAAAAATCTAATTCCAAGGATCGTTAGTGCTGGTCCCCATTTGTGTATCATATTTTATCATATTTGATATGTTTTATAGACACAAACCAACGTCTACAGTCTATGTAGACGTTAGTGTCTATAAGTTAAAGTCTACAATCTATGTCGACTCTAAACTATACAAACGAACATCTGCATAGACCCAAGTGAACAGTAGTTTATAATGGATAAACTTCATGTGTGCCACCAAAGTCTACAGTCTCTCGATTCTAGTCTCCATAGACCAACGAGTACGTAGAGTGTAGACACGAGAAGACAAGTATCGGACTTGACGCTTGTTTTTGAAATCCATCTCACACGTCTGCAATCCGCCCGGTAGGCGGAATTGGAGTAGACGCGCGTAATAAATCTACCGCGAGTTCATCGTCGAACCAGATTTATTCTGCAAGGGCTTGTAACACTGTTCGCTGTGTAATGAATACTACATACGGTGATCGCGGACAATAGATACGCGAAAGCATAATTGTTGCCCAGTTTCAGTGAAATTATCGCGATCCGGCTAAAAAAAAAGAGAAAAAAAGTGGGCTTTTTTTTGCCGGGATGGGTCCATTAAGCTCGAAGCTCGTTGGTCATCGAGCTTAAACACTCTTCTTTCCCGCTCCACGCTGGAGGATTGCGAGAGCACCAGAGGATATTCTCCAACGTTTCTGTGTGGCGCAACGAGGAAAAAAACGGTTCGGACAGACGTTACACGCAAGAGTATCGCGCGGGTATGGAGATAAAAAAAATTCTAATTACAAAGCGAAACATGGACCGGACGAAAGATAAATCCGGACATTCGCTTCCTCTTTTCTCTCTCCTCCGGTCTCTCGTGCGTGACGCAGGCGCGGGCGCGCGCTGTGTCCTCCGAACCTGCAATTTTAAACATTTCACATTGCAACCTGGGACAAAAACCATGCTGTGGGCGGAAAATGCCTGTGTGCCTGCGCACATGTTCAGCAAAACCCGCTAGCGTGTACGTCACACCACGCTGAAGATAAAACTTGCGTACGTATGCTCGCTGGAACTTTCGCTGTTTCTTTTGTCGCTTCTGTGTTACTATCTCTGTCACGTTAGATATTATAAAACGTGCCCGCAGAAAGGCGAAAAAAAGAACAAGGCGATAGCGCGTTTTCATATCTAACCGTCGACCGGAGACTGCGACGAGCAAACCGGTGGGATTCACTGCCGGGAATTTAATATTTATTATACATATTTGAGGGTAAGTCAGCGATTGTAACATTTTTTTCGTATTATTTTACTTCGAATATTTGGTATTAAAAAATGTTTATTAGTGGATCATCCGCGGGTCGAGTTCTGATCGGAAGCAAGATTCTTGTGATCGAACATAACATTTACAAATATAAACTGGTCATGTTAATTTTTCCATTTCCTTTCACTCAAAAATACGATTTGTGGAGACAAAAAGGGGACATTTGTGGATGAGAAGTGTTTGTCGAATGCCTTCTTTCCGCCGTCGAAACGACGCCGCGTCTCTCGATAATTCATTAAGAAATCGCTTTCTCTGCGCGGAAGCAAAAGTGGCCCATTATGCCCCACTCCACCTCCATAGTCGTGACGGTTTTAGTAACTGCGCTAAGGGTGAAAAAAAGGTCGAAAGTGCGAGAGATAATGGCAAAGAGAAAACAAACGAGAAAAACAAGAGTGGAAGGAACGGGATATTGGATATACTTCATACCCCGAACCCGAGGAACTCCCGTTCGTGTTTTTGTTTGATCGTGTGGATAAATCACTCTGTTTTCCCCCGTCCCCGTTTCATTTTCTTTCTGAGCCGCCCGCGAGTTTCACCATGGTATAAAATCGAAACCATTATCCTAATTGATCTACAAACAACTTTCGATACCCGCCTGTCGAGCTTTCCCTCGCTCCGCATTTCTCCGCAGCATTTGATTTTCGAGCTTCTGCTTTTTTTCTTTGCTCTATCAGCGCTTCGCTTTCCGGCGAAGTATCAGCGTTTATCAAGAAAAAAAATTCCTTCGATGAGGATGGTAGAAAAATACATGACTCAGACGATTTCTTTTCGTCGTTAATACACTGAGAAAAAGTAATGGTTCGATTAAGCAAGAAGCGCCTTGATTAATTCAACCATTTTTTAATTTTCCTACGTTTATACGGAAATACGTGCAAAGATGTTATTTGGTTGGTGCAACAAAAATGTTTGTTCGAATCGACAAATTTCGAATCCGTTGAAGCGAATATTCGTTCAGGAAAACAATGCTTTATTTGTACCAAACAAACAACTTTAAGTGTATGTCGCCTCGACTTTTGGTTAATCCAACCATTTTTGTTCTCACTGAACAACCTTTAAAAATATAATTGATCAGACGTATACAAGTATATATATATATATAATATGCGTATATGTACATTTTTAATTAGCAGCTGATCTGCTAATTAAAAATATAAAATATGAAATCATCTCTCGATGTGTACGAAATTGCAGATTTATTTGGCGTGCTTTAATAAAAATAAAAATTCCAGATCCGATGTAATGAAAAAATGAAGACCTTTGCGGTTCCAATGATAATTGTATTATTTGTATTGAACAATTTATATTGAATTGATCACATCTGCAGTATTGAACCATCCGTATACTTCTAATTTGGTTAATGGCAATGATTAGATCAGTAAATGATACTATTCGTGTTTAATTTATCAACGGGAAATGCCGTTTGACGAATTAAGTGTACAATTGAGCGAAATATTGGAAGCGGTACATCAAGTGCAATACGGAGTATTCAATAAGTAGACGACGGAGAAATTAAAAGTTTACAGATAGTTCAATACTGCGGATGTGATCAATTAAATAGAAATTGTTCAATACGAATAATAACAATTAATATTAAGGCCGTAAAGGTTAAAAATGCATTATTCATTGTATCGGATCTTCAATTTTTATTTTCATGAATGCGCGCCAAATAAATCTGCAATTCGGCACACATCGAGAGATGATTTTTGGCTGCTAATTAAAAATACACATGCACACATATTATGTCTATATACTTATACATCTACACGTCTGACCATTTATATTTCTCAGCACTGCCTACTAGGAGACATAGCAAGGAGAGTAGCGACGAGAAAATCAGACACGAGATAAGAATACACAGATTCAAGAAGAGCTTTCTGTCGTCCATCGTCATTGTCTTTCTCATTTCGCATCTCATCGCCGTCGCAATTTGGAAGTAAACAGATCTCCCTGAGCGGGTTTCCTCGAGAACGGAAGCTGTTTCCGTGGCGCGGCAAAATGTAGTCTCGTCGATATATTGACGGCTGGGATCGATAGGTCGTAACGGCCGTTAGGATAGAGCGGTGCAAAACGCAGCACCATAATTAAAAAAAAAAATTTATAATTTATTATAAATTTATTAATAAGAGGCGACCCAAACTTTTTTACGACTGTCAGTATTGTCCCTTAAATTTTTTTTACACCGGTCCGTTTTGCCCCTCTCGCCCCTACGTTGTCGCATTTTCGTTGTGCGAGCCTGACAGGCGCACAGTGGCCACCTGTCTCACATCGGAGAGTATTTCGTGGTCGCCCCGCTACCAACTCACGGAATGACGCTATTGTTCCCAGAGTCAAGCGACTTTTTACCGTCGACGCTCTACATGCTACTGCACATTCACTCCGGAAGTTAATTCCATATATATTTTACGGTGGAATATATATATATATGTATATACCTCTGCACGGCATAAAACGCTGGAAGGTGTTGCACACTTCCGGCCATCAAAAACGTTTCTATTTCCAGTTCGTTTTTTTTTACCGTACTATAAAATACATATTCACACGAAAAAAAAAAAACAACAGCAATGGTCCGAAGCAATTTGCCCAACGATTTGGAGCGTTCTGAGTGCTCTGCCATTAAAATAAAAAATCCCTGAACTTCACGTTAAATTATTTACGAAAAAAAAAATACGATAATCTAATTTATGAGAAAAAGTGTGCAAATTTATCAAATGCGTGGGGCGAGTATTTTTTTGTTTTTTTTTTTTTACAAAGGTATAACAGAAGAGTAAAAATAATCTTTTGCATCGCAAGAATATCGGATCGCGACAGAAATTCGATTGCGACACGAGAGGCACGCATCATACGACAAAAAACAACAACAAAAAAATGGAACGAAGCAATTCGCACGACGACCCGGATGATTTCTAAGACCCCTTAACTTCACGTTAAATTATTTGCACAAAAAAAAATACATTAATCTAATTTATGAGGAAAATTCTGCAAATTTATAAAATACGTGGCTCGGATATATTTTTTTTTTCAAGATAACAGAAGAATGAAAAGAAGAAAAAAATTTTCTTGCATCGCAAGAACATCGGATCGCGACAGAAGTTCGATTGGAACACGAGACATGCATCGACATTGCGGTGGCCCGCGTAGCTTGAGAATCATATCCCTTTTTTTCTCGCTCGACACGACGAGGCGGCGTCACGGAGTACGTGACGCGCCGGCTCTGAGGCTCGTGACATCCTGCCTCGCGAGCTCGCACTTTTGCCAACTACATTTTTCTTTGTTTATTTTTTTTTTATTTTCTTTTTTTAACTTTTCTTTACCCATCTACTTGCCGCTTCTCCATGCAGAATCGAGCGTCTTCTGCTTCTCCTTATATTTTCCCGCTTGTGTACAGTCTCGCGTCGCTGATGACGATGAACCGCACGCGTGAGGCGTATCCGCGTGCACAGGTGAGTCGGTCGAACGGTTTAAGACAGCGTTGGACAATCGAGGTGGTCCCGTGTCTCTTTTTTTGTCCTGTTCATGAACTGGCCGAAGAAGCCGCGCAGAAAGAAGAAAGAGACGGGCCCGACAGCCCGCGCGACACAATGCGTCGCATTGTTCAATGAAATACGGAATAAACCGGCGAACGTGTGTAGAGAAGAGCCGAGGATAACGCCGGAGAAGAGTTCCTTTTTCAGCCGGACCGGAAGCGAAATAAAATGTTTTATTGTCGATTGCCAATAGTCGCATTTCTTGAAATACACTGTAAAAAAAAAAAAAAAATTGCAAATTTAATGTACCGGACTGGAAGTTTTTGTGCAAAAATCGGTACATTGAATTTAATGTCCAATTGTGATAAAAAATTAATATACTTTTTCATTGAAATTAAAGTAAACGATTAAAATTACAATACTATTACAAAATTACGGAAAGTTATTTAAAATAAAGTATTTCCAATGTTTTTAATATACTAAACATTAATTTTTCATCACAAATGTACACGAAATTTAACATACTTTTACTTAAAATGACTATACTTGTTCATTGAAATTAAAGTGAACTATTAAAAATAAAGCATTCCCAATGTTTTTGATGCGCGGAACATTAATTATTTATCACAATTCTACATTAAATTTCATGTACCAGTTTTTGCATAAAAAAACTTCGAGTCCGCTACATTGAATTTGATACGATTTTTTTTTTTTTTTTACAGTCTATGTGGTCCGGAATATTTCTGTGGAACTCCCCCATTCCTGAGACGTTGAGCATTTTAGGGAACGAGCGGGCGATCCCGAAGCTTTATGCATCGATATAAAAGCGCTGGAGACTCGATCGAAGCAAAAAATAAAATAATCGTATATATTTGTACGTCGCTACATTCGTATCGTTGTCGTTGCTAGCGAAAACGTTCGCGAATGTGAAACAAACGATAGTGTGCCTGATAGCCGGTCAGCGCGTAATGGCGAGTGAGCGTCGGCAACCAAACACCGGATCCAAAAAGGATCATCAAACGCGGAGAGCTCGAAGACCGGGCGTAAAAAGCTTGTAAAAGCTCGGAGCACGGAAGACACTTTTACTGTCGAAAAGCGTGAAACTTCGGACACTTTTCCTTAGTCGTAAATAAAATGTCGCGATTGTCGGGAGAGTCCGCAGCTGGACCGACGAATAAGACCGCTTCGCGTCGTTCTCCGCAGTCTTGTTGTTCCTTTTTTTTTCAGTACCGCGATTGGAAGAAAGCTCTCGAAGAATTCTGAAACTCGGCGACGACGAAAGTTTAATCCTCTATTTACCGTTGCGAAGCGAAGCAACTGATTTTTATTATTTTTTTTTTTCCTCCGCGCGATTCGCTAGACCCGCAGAGTTGATTGATGCAGAACTCCGCGGTGGAACAACAAAAAATTTGATGGAGGTAACTGGTCGGGAGTGGGAAATTATCGATACATATCGCGTGAAATATTGGTCGTAACATTTTCAATTTCTATTATATGAAATGGGAGGACGAATGGTAATGAAAATCATTTGAAAATATGATTAAGGATACAAGAAAAACTATCTTATCTAGTTGCTAGTTATTTTATATTTACGAATTGATTATTAATTATAATCCATATTGCATGATAAATACTGTTAAAATAATTGTTGTGAAATTTAATGTACCGGACTGGAAGTTTTTATGTAAAAACTGGTACATTTAATTGCATGTACGATTGTGATGAAAAATTAATGTTCGGTGTATTAAAAACATTGCAAATACCTTGTTTTTAATAATTTACTCTACTTTTACTACGAAAGTACTTTAATTTTTATAATTTACTTTAATTTCAATGAAAAAGTTTATTGATTGTGTCTAATTTTATAAAAACTTCCAGTTCGTTGCATTAAATTTATAATTTTTTTACAGTGTATTCTGCAATGTAGACTGAAATTGAGATACGGAAAGAGTTTGAAATGTAGAAAAATATGCATTCTTCCTAAGACTCCCGTTTTGGTCGGCTCGATCGGGACTTTATGAGAAGGCGGAAATTCGTTGAAAAGAGTTGGTCTCGGAAGGAGCCAGACGATCAGTTTTAGTCTCGATGGGAGAAGGGGACCTCGGCGAATGATTTCTTTTCGTCGAAGCGGTAAGTTAGAAATCCCTTAAGGATCGCTGAGCGGCACAGTCCAAACGATGCGGAGGTCGAATGCGCTCTAATTAAAATTTATCGAGAGTACCAACCCTCCTACTCTTTGCACATCGCTCTTGGCAATCAATTACTCTTAATTCGGGTTCGTCCCACCCTCTCATCCTCTTATGTTTTCTTTCCAAACGAAAAAGAGCAGTGTGGATATCCTACTACTCCTTGCAGAGAAATTAACGAGGACCACCGTAGCTCTCGCAGCTGCTAGAAGAAATATACGGGAGAGTGAATCGATCGATGAAACAAAAAAAAAATCATAAAATAAAAGTTTCAAAATTCGATAGTATATTGATTTTGAATTGATCACATTGATTTTGAATTCATCATATTGGTTTGAATTGATTTTATCAATAAATTAATTTGATTATTATCTTGTTTTTTTGCTATTTTGGTTTATTTTCTTATTTTCATTTTGTTCTTTTATGGTTTATGTTCAGTGCGTTAGTTGTAGAGTGTTCTTTTGTTGTTTTGTTGTTGTCAAAAATTGCGTTTTTAAAAACGCAATTTTCCAATAAGTTTCCTCTATAAAAAATTCCATATAACTGTCTCGTTCCGTGGCAAATACGAAATCAGATACATTTTTCAAAACGTCATTCAATATTTCCACCCGATGCCCGACGGAAGTTCGTTCGGTTATGCGTCGCAGTCCCGATCAGGCCCCATTCAGCGTTGCCAATTTCCACTCGAATTACGGCGTTGCTCAGCTCGAATATTGCTCGCATTCGAGGATGCGAAGGTCGCGCTTGGGCGGAACGTTGGATTATCGTCTTATTCAAAATCCCATCGCAACTAAATTATCGGCCGGATACTATGAAGGATTTACCTGAGGTTATCTCTCACTATTGGGTCGGAAACATTCGTAAACTAAGGTCGACCACGGAGTTGCCGGGTCGAAACTTGCCGTCTCTGTCCGAGTCAACTTCGATCAAGGCGCCGAGATAGGAGGATGAATAAGGGAGATAGAGAGATCCTGATGCGCTCGTGATGGGCGGCTACCATTAGTTACTCACCAGTTACCTCCTAGGTATTTACGAGAGTTACCTTAAGCATCGGCGGTATGCAGCTGCAGTTCCTCAAACCCTCAAACCACCCCCCCCCCCCCAATCCTCCGCCGCCCCTCGGGCCGTGATAACTGAATCCCCCGCGAACTCGAGATCCAATAACGCTTTGCGGCAAAGTTAAGGGCGCACCGATGAGTTCGCCGAGCTCCGAGGCGTACGAAAGGAAAACGAGCGAATTTTCCCTTATACTCAAGTTTGGACTAATAATGTTTATGTGTGTTAAAGACGGAGGAAGAGGGAGAGAGAGAATATCGATAGTGAGGAGGCAAGCTCCTCATACGTAAGCGGAGACTCTCAGTGCTCCTGGCTGATAAAGAACTTGGGTGAGTTTTACGGACAGAGAGAATCTGGAATATCGCTAAAGATCACTCGATCCATTTGGTGAAAAATGGAGTTTGATTACTGACCGGCGAGCGATCTCTGCTGCTAATAGAACTGCGCTGCTGAAGATGGACCCGAATCGGTAGCGTCGTTTTTGAAGATTCGTGTCGGGAAACGATTGCGTATTTTGTACCGATGATAACATCCATCGTAGACATATTGGAGCTTTACATCCGACTGTGACGAGTGCCGGGAAGGGCTTGACAAGCTCCCGACAAAGCCTTTTCAGGTTCTGTTCTACGCCCCGATGCAACACTCCATAATTTCGACCGGCGGTGTTCTGCGTTGGCAAAGGACGCTGAAGAACGGGAATTCAACGAATTTCATAACGGGAAAAGGATGAATAATAAAGATGGAGCAATTGGTCAGAGAAACGCCAGAGACCTCGAGTGCACGGAATTTTGTGGTTTGTCTGGGCATTCTTGAATAACCGGAAAATGGCATCGTTACATAAAAACGTTTGATGTCATTACGACGGAGCGACCCACGAAAGAGAGAGGAGGAGGAAAAGCGGCAACGTTCGCAGAAGTGACTCGGAGATCGGGGTAGTAGAATTTAAGTACCGAGTGAAAAAAGTGGCCAGGACAAAAGAGAGAGCCTCGGAGTGGTGCTGTAAGAGTGACAACGGTAAAAGCGAGGACATGAAATAAGTTCTAGAGGAGAGGTGACCTGCATTTCGCAGGACCCGGTTCGGTTCGTTTACTCTTAAAACTTGGCGCCCGAAGTTCTCCAACGACCAATTCCTTCCATACTATGATATCGAACAAACACGACTGAACCTTCGCACAGGGAGAATTTCTTTCCGCTATAATATTCCTGGTGGAAATGTTGGACCGTTACATTCGGGGCGTGATAAGGCTTTCACAGGCCTTGCTAGATCCTTGTCAAGCCTTTTTCGGACCTTGGTGTAACGCTTCAAAATTTTTACCTGTAATCGTGTGCCGTTCTTTGAGTTCCGATGACGTTGTCGGATGATTCCGGAAAAAAATGCAAGGATATTAAGGAGGTTGGAGATCGGCAAAAAAAAAATTAATTGGTTTGTGCTTTAGTTTCGTTCAGTTTTTTCAAACAATCCGAAGTTCTTGCTCAATTTTGATGTACTACGGTCCATTTTCTTCCTTGAAAGATGCTCTACAAATTCACCATCTAGATATTTGATAGTATTTTCCGTTTAGAAATTACAGCTGCTTGCTTATGAAGGAATATGTCGTCGAAGGATAAACAAAAGGCTGTCACTTATAAACGGAAAATACTATCGAATATCTCGACCGTGGATCCGTAGAGCGTCTTTTAAGGAAGAGAATGAGCCGTAATGCATCAAAATCGGGCAAGACTGTGAATTATTCTTTGAAAAAATTGAACAAACACCTTTTCGAAAATTAGCATAAAGCAGTCGATATTTTTTCAAATTGATTGCAATGAATGTTTCTCTAGGTTAAGGACATCTGCTGCGGTACAAACAACCACTCGCTATAATCAATAGATGCGTAAAAGTTGGCACAAATTATTTAAAAAATGAAGCAGTCACTTTACGAGTGCGAATCGCTCCAATCACTTTAAAGAACAACCGTATAGTTAATCGAGGTCGCAGTACAGCGGGGCGTAGTCATCCACGCTCAATCTGACTCAAACGTCGAATATTAAGTCGTTCAACGACCAATTCTTTCCATGCTCCGATATCGAACAGACACAACTGTCCGAACCTTCACGTAGGGAGAATTTGTTTCCTGGAAGAAATCTTCGCCGTAACAAGGCCCTTATTGGTCCTGCCAGGGCATCGTCAAGCATTTATCAGACCTCACGAGGCCTCATGTAACACTTAAAAAATTGTACCCGTAATCGTATTCCACCCTTTTAGCTGCAACAACGTAGTCGGACCTTTGCGGAAAAAGAAATGCCCCGTAATGAAGGAACACGCGTATCGTTCATCGAGCTCGCGTGGCAATCATCCACGCTCAATAAGACCTAAACGTTGAATATTAAGTTTCTAACGAGACGTTCCCGCAGCCACTGGTAAGAGGTAAATTGGTCGAGCCTTCAATTACGTATTCATCATTCGCTCCCGAAGTGGTACGGAAGATGATAGGTGAGAAGAAATAATGAAGGACCGCATTATCGAGTCGGCGATGCGCTAGTTGGTGAAAGTTTACGTGGTTTGTGTATAACCTAAACACTTCGACACTTCGCGGTTAGGCCGCCTGCGAACGTTTTGTGGGCTTTAACACGATCTATCCACGTAATAAAGGGTTTCGCTACGGACTCGCTGATCTCTGCACGTTCAACGCGCTCGAAACTGGTCGATCCTCGTGTGGCCCCAGTCACGCAACTCGTTCCTTCCGCAAAAAGTTTCCTCACTGCCGATACAAGCCGTCAAAACCCCACCGTGCGAACACACATCCGCCATTACCATTTTCAACTTCAATTCTAGTTCATCTTTTGAAAACAAAGCTTTCCATGCGAAAGAAAAGAAAAAGAGCTAAGGAAGAGATTGTCGTGGGTCGGGTCGGAAGGGTCGCTCGGCCCTTCCCGCCCTTCGATTAATTTGCTCACGATCCCTTCGATTAATTTGCCCGAACTGCCGACAGCGTCTCGTTACCCGCCACTCTTCTCGAGTTACTGGCCTCTTGACATAACGATTGGCCCCGAAGCTCGAAGCTTCCCGCCGGAGGATGACGACGACGATCCACTACCGGCTACCACCTGCTCTTCTCGACGGTGTCGTGGATAACAATATTGTGGGAGGCGCTGCCGAGTCAACAGCAATGACAGTGTGGGAGGATATACAGAGTGAAAGACCCTGCGCCTCCTCCCTCTTGCCCCTGTTCGGTGTCTCGGTTCTCCGGAGCAGGGACAACCCTCAGGCCCGCAAGAAACTCCATTATTAGCCAGTGCCGCTGGGATAAGGATGTCTTGAGACGACACTCGATGGCCCGAAGTGCGGAAGCCTCTCCCTTGTACCTGAAGTACTTGTCATCCTGCAGGATCGGACATGCGGATAATATCTATACAATATCCTGTGATGGTACCGGGACTTTGGAAAAAAAAAAATTGCCTGTTTCATCTGACTTCTTCTTTCCGGATCGCGGAGCACCGTGATTGCCCTCGTTGAATATGATATTGCAGTTTACGGTGCTGCTAGATAATCTCCCGCCCACCCGGACCGCGCTCTGTCGGTGAGAGAAACTCTAATGAAGGCTGCTCGGAGACCGCGGAGATCTGAGGGAAAAAGAGACTGTCATCGTACATCTCTATCTATCGATAGGGGAAACGACAATCGGACGATTTTCATTGTGCTGAAATGTGTGCGGTCACCGAATGATATTCATTACAGTTTTTGGTGACCGACCGAGGTAATCGGCGTTACCTTAACTGTGGAACGACACACATGAGTCGCGCAGTTGAATTAGCCGTTCTTATATTCCAGTCTGCTCTCAGTTCAGAGTTTAGTTTCGACACATAACTGCTCTGATAAGCGTCTTTTTTTATCAAACGTATTCCGCCGGAAAGAATCCGATGTACAGTTGGCAATTTAAAAAAACCCACTGGCAGTGGACAGTTACAAATAAAAGAACGCATAACTGAGCAAATCTGCATTTAAAAATGCCCCCGTTTTCCCTAAAGTCTTATACACGATTTGCAATACGTTTGACTCACCAAAGTAACAATGCTATCAGCGTTGTCACTTTGGTGAGTCAAATGACAGTGATTTTCCATATCATTATGTAAGAACAGCTATTGAAGCGGAAGTTGTCATTTGTCTGATTATAGTTCTTGAACTATTTTAAACTCAATCGCAACTCTGGATCTGGAAAAATTCTCCGTTTCCGTGCATGTAAAGTGCACGACGGAAATCGTCAATCTCTTTTCTCAATGTCGATGGATGACGCCGTGTAAGTTACATCATTTGAAACAGGAGAATATGTACCAAGACTTTTTCCAAGCTGTCTTTAAAGCTTCGTTGAGATTTCCGAATCTTCGCATCATCCCGGTAGAACGAGGGTCAAGATGAAAAAAAAGGTTGACTCAAATTATGACAATCCAACTGTGAAGTTTGCCTGAAGAGTTCGTTGTATACTAATTTACACTATTTCTCTGTTCGGCGAAGAAGTTCCTTCCACTTCGGGGCGCGATGCGATGAGGATCTCGTTAAGGGTCACCGTGGCTATACTTTGCCGGTTAACGTCGTTGGGTTTTCTTCCTCATGAGGAAAATAAGGAGCGACCTGTCCGCGACTGGTAACGGGGCGAGGAACGGTTCTCTATACTGGTAGCTGCTACGACTCCTACTCGTGTGTTCGTGCGAAGGACGCATCGTTATTCTTCATCCGCGAAATGGCCTTTAATAGCGATGATGGTGAAATATCGCGTAGACCCTTGTAGAAACGGTATATCTCTGTGTAGGATCGGGAAGGTAAAGCAACGAAATAACGTTGCCTCCTTCTCGCCCCACCGCGGTTTTCTCAACTTGCGACCATGGACCGATAAGGACTGGAAGGACGTAGAACGGAATGAAAACGACGGGCGAGTGGGAACTGGGCGGGAACGACTAATATTTCGCTGGCCGTGAGTCCAGAGTCTGAGAAAAGGGCGGGGGAGAAAAGCGTTCCTTGACAAACGATTACGCGACCGAACCACTTTCCGGACGAAGGTAAGAAAACACTTTCGCTAAATCATAAGGTTGCCACGAGTACAAATGCGGTACTCATGGAAATTGTATGCGAAGACATCTTCAGCAGTTTTAGGATGGATGAGGAATTTAGTAATTAATACAAGGGTCAGATTTTAAGACGTTAGTTTGAACTTATGATCGCTTTTGAGATTGATTTTATGATGGAGATTTGGCCTGAACTTCATTAGGTGCATTAAGATCTATCTTAAGTTCGATATTAAGTCTCAACTCAGATTAGATCGAACCTTAACGCTTTTCTGGCGTAGAATATCGGTATATCTGGATCCCAAGTGCGGTTTGATTCCAACTTTGATGACACTGTACTGTCATAAATAAGTGCATTGGCAAACGAATTTGTTGAATCCGTTTTTATGGAATGATTACTGGAGAACAATTGTTTCGTGGAGAACGATAAGAAGATTTCTTCGGATATCTTCTTATCGCTTCTTATTAGTTTGGACGATCGATCTTAGTTTGGATCAGATCGATCTTAAATTCGAACGCAAGATCAAATTTAGGCACGAAGTCAAGTTCGAACATAGGTTCGATCTCAAGCACACAAAGAGCATACAAAGAGCGACCTTAAGTTCAAACTAAAATCTTAAAATTCCATCCTAAGCCCCTCCAAAGTCTTTGAACCGGGAAATGTTGACATAATGAGACTTTGATTGTAATGCTTATTGAGGACAAGTTTCTCTCAGAAGTTCAACGGAAGAGCTATATTAACTTAGCCCTAAAAAGACAACCAGGCTTTGTCCCTGCGTCACTTTGCGCGTGTGACCTTCAGTTTCGTAAATCCATGTGTTGCATACGTATCGGAGCTCTCACGCAGGAGGATAATACCTAGGTATACGGGATCTCCATCATTTCGTTTTATGGAAGACGAGGTGAGCGTATCGGCAGGGTTTCGACAAAAGAAGACGAAGAGGTTCAGTGTGAGGAACGAAGGAGGAGGAGGAGGGTTAATTCGAGAGAAACGCCGCATGAGTGCTTGCTCGCATAAACCAACGACGTGACCCCTGCGAAGACGCCACTTTCGCCCCTTTGATGGTTCTTCCTTTTTTATATTTTTTTTCTTCCCACTCTTTTTTTATTTTCTTTCCTGTTTTCGCTGGTTTCGTTTTCTTTTTTCCTTTTTTTGGAGTCTGAGATGAAACTTACTGGGTTTCAGGTAGCTTGAGGCGGCGCGGAACTTGTTCAGATACGCGCACCACGAACTGGGCGTTATTCTTGATTTCCAACCCCCACCATGATGTTAGTTCTGCCACTGGTGCTGACTCTATATTCTCGTATACAGCAGACATGTAGTCATTTCATGCGAACGTAAAACTTGCGATTTAATCCATTCGAAACTCGTTTTCTATTCCACTCATGAGTTCGTTGAAATTCAAAAGACCAACAACCGTGGCCTGGATTCCAAAATCAAAACGATTCGTCAACGTCTGAACAAAGTGCAGAACCGGGTAAAATGGTCTTTTTCCCGACTGGGTTAAAATAACCATATTCGTTGCGTGCAGTACGGGCGGAAAATAGCCTATTATTGACCGATGATCAGTATTAACATGTGCGCATGCGCAGTACAATTCCATTACTCTATAGAGAGTAATAGCGCTCATTACTCCCTCTCGAAGCTCTATGAACTCACGGGTCAGTAATGGTCATTGACAAATATGACGATTTTGCGACGCAAGAAATGTGGTTATTTTAACGAAGTCGGAAAAAAAATATCGTATACCGCAAGGGAGGAAGTGCTTTTTCACCTCGTGTTAATTTCTGCCCTTGCTTAGCTCGGCCATAAAACTTTACACTCGGTGAAAAAACGCACTTTCCTCCCTTGTGGCATAATATACTATAGTGAAAGCCGGGTTAAAAAAAAAAAAAGACTTCTGACAACGATTCGACAGAATTTTTTTTTTCATACAACTGTTCTCATTTGGACGCATCAGATAGTTGATTCCAATTACGAATCAGAGCCGTTTAATGTACATAAATAACGTCGATTTTATTATTATTCAGGGAAACTTTAAACCAGTAACACCGTCGACGAATCGTTACGAATAAAGTAGCTTCGGGCTTTACCAGTACACTCGTTAATGTACATTTTTCGATACGCCCCCGTCCCCCTCGACCGAGTGTCGAGTAAAACTTTGCCTTTATTCTCCCGCGGACAGACTTTGCCGCAAAGTTTATACTTTTCCCGAGACATCGGTCCGCCTCGAGACCCTGTGCTTTCTTGCCCCATTCCTCCCCGCGCCTCATTCTCGCGATGACAACGACGACTACGGCGAAGCTGCTCAATCCCTATGTTTCTCTTCCGCCGCAATTTTAGTTCAGTTGGCCGCCACTCACGCATAACAAATACCTCGGAGCCCGCAAGTTTCTCTTTTCTTCTTCTTCAGCATCGCGCGCTCCTTTTTCTTCGCCCTCTTCTTTTCCGGTTTTGCCGATCACTCCGACATTCTTCCGTCGCATCCGCACCTGCAAATTCGTACAGAAAATGAATTGCAGATGAAGCAGAGAGAAGTCTCCGTTCCACCGGACGGAGAACAGTGGAGAACGACGGTAGAACTTGTCGCGAATTATTCGTAGAAACCGAAGAGAGCGCCGAGTGGTCGCCGCATCGATTATTTTCATACATTTCGCGCCACTGATTTGTTCTTCGACTTTGTAGGGGCGAGTTATTCGCGGAACAATGAGACGAGAAGCCCGAATTGGCGAACCGGCTTCCAATGCCAAGTGTTCGCCCCGATATGACGATAAAACACCGCGATCTTCCGGAACCGCATAATGAACAGTGTAAAGCCGAGTGGCTTTGAGACGATCGAGTAGCTTCGTCGTATCTCCGGATTAAGCCGGGCCGGCGCTTCTTGTCTTTTGAAGTGCCGGTGTCCAGCGGGCACTCGAGGCTCGAGGCGAGAAACAATAGAGTTCCAAAGGGAGCTTCCGACCGAGGATGAGGACACGGAGTTTGACATCGCCGGAAACCCAGCGCCGACTGCAGCGGGAACTATGCATCGCGGAGTATTCTCACTGGTGTCGCAAAGGTGTCCACTGTTGAAAGGTTCTGCCCGTTGGTTCCAGCCAAGCCGGTAATTTCCCGACCGGACAAAGGACGACGATGGGACGCGCTGGAAGGACGAAGCGAAGAAGATGCGAAGCTGGAAGCCAAATCTCCGACGAGGTGCTTGAAGCGAGAAGGACCAATTAACTGCGACGCTCGCTTTTATGTACAGGGCGAAGGGAATATGAGGACACGGTGATGAAACGAAAACAAGAGGATGACGATTGAAGAGGTTAGAAACGGGGAGAGGTGGAAGAGGAGTAGGAGGGGGAGAGGACGGATCCAATGTACGTAGTCCTCCACCGGCCTGCTCTTGTGCCCCTCTTCCCGAAATTCTGCACGATCTTCACCGACGTGGGTCAAGATTTTCGTGAGAATCTAGTCAAGTCGAGAAATCCTACCGGGGTTAGGATTATTGGGTGGTATCTTATCTACGTATATACGAAAAGATACATTGTAAAAAAATAGGGTTGTTGGGTCGATTGAGAGTAGCACAGGATCAAAAGCCCAGGTTTTATTGGAATTGCAACAAACACATCCTGGACTCTAATGCTAATTTTACACCTTGGCAAAGGGCCATCGTCCTGGGTCCTTCAGCCCGATTCTATTTTTATTCATTGTTAATGCGTTGAAAATCCGGGCTTCTGTGTTGTTCGAATAAAATGAATTAACCAATTATTTATTTATAGTTAAAACTTATGTACTGTTTACGCAAATGAGAAAATAAAAAGTGTAAAAGAACGGAGTTTTTAATACCGTTCCATGAACAACAAAACTGCCACGACGTGCTTACCCAGACGACTCGGCTTTACACGAACAGTGCATTTTCTCAATGTTGGCTTCTTCAACATTTAATAATGGACGGGCATGCCCATTTACCTGCAGAGTAACGGAGGGTACTTCACCGATAATAGTGAGATAAAGTAGAAGAAAATAAGAACATAAACCAAGATGATAAAATAATAATATGACTAATGAAACCAGAATTACATAGTATAAAAAAAAACAAGCAAATGAGGAGTTGCATGCGCAAACATAGCAAAGTAAGCCCACGGTTTCCGATAAAACGTTTGCCCGACTAGTTTCATCCTAGTTCAGATTACGTTTTTGGTTTTCAATTTTGAGGAATCCTTCTATCGTGTGAGATAACGATTACATAGCACCGATTTGCAGAACGACTTCGCAAATCAGTTTGTCGACTTCCGTCGATTTTGTACAGCCAACGGTCACAATTTGGCCAGATTTCAACACTCCTTCTCCTTCGCTGATCCTTCTACCGTTTATATCTCCATTTACAAATGCGTACATTTGCCACGATCTCCGAAACATTGCGTATATTGAGACGAAAAAGCGTAAACACCATGTAAACACATACACCGATAACGAGACGAGCCTCCTTTGAGACCACGTCGGCCGCCGCCAGCGCCGCCATCGGTCGCGAGCGCCGTGAATTGATCCGTAGTCAGTGTTAGGGCAACTCCGTGATACATGCTAGACCGTGAAATATGTGTCTGATCTTCCACCCCGTGTAGAAATAGCAGTGAATAGGGATGTGTTTGCACGCGAGGCGTGAATCGGACGCCAGAGAAAGCGAGGTAAAGCGAATGCGAAGCAACGACGAAGAAGACTGAGAACGGATGTTCCAAAGCAGAAAGGTCTGGGGGCGGGGCTGGGGCGGGGGCGGGGGGTGGATGTACCGAAGGCCTGGCTGACGGAGCTGCTCGGATGGATCGATTATCAATTCCAGCCACGAGCTCCACGATCTATCGACCCATATACCGCCGACGATATGTCTTCATTACCCTCGAGACAGTTTCGCCCTGGCGTCATGGCTTCTCTCTCGTCTTCTCCCACTGACGGGTATACGTGTTTATATTCTCCGTATTTACTCGGTGTGAATCAGAATGCTGGCGTATCCTGTGCTCAGCATCCTCGTTTGTCTTCCTAGTACTCTCATTGAAAGTTATCTACTTCCCGGCGTGCATTTCAATGCGTCAGTTTGTTCTGTGATTCTACTCGCAAACTGATTTGCGCATCAGTCAATGAACAGGACGAAAAGCAAGCTTTACCGTATTATCATGTGTATTTGAGATAACGTTCGATCATGCATGCGTAGTCATTGTGCGACAACTCATTCAATTGCTTTCTTTACTTATTTTGTTTCAGGTAAGTCAGGCGTCATTGAGCTCCTTCGTCACCGGTTTTCTCATTGCGTAAGTAAGACAGGCTTGTGTTGTCGGTGTCATGGATATCGACTGATAAGTTATCGGAAGAGAAATGCTCGAAGATAACGAAGAGAGAAATCCAATCTTTAGACATTGAATCGAGAGAAAACTGGGCACTGTCCGGATAAAAAGTCTCATAGTAATGTTGATGTTAGAATGCCTGCGCGACAGCACTTAATAACTAAGAAGAATTATACGCATTATTTAAGATGCTCCAACAGTTACTAGCACGCGTGGATTCTTTATTTTTGATGACCTGATCAGAACGTAATACATGTCAATGACCATCGCAGCGTACCACGAGCTACCAGACGCTTGCCCATCAAAATTGTTGTGCTTGGGTGACCACATTTTTAGCCAAACTCATAATCGATTCACTGTTTCACAAAAGGAATCAACGCTTCACGAAATTTGTTTAGATCAAACGGATTTTCTGTACGCTGTGTAGTTCTGCTATTTTCAATTCAAGTCGCTCTTTTGATATGTCGTTCCTTTGATGCGAGGACGAAGCTAGGGATGTGTAATAACCAACTCCAGATCAAGCTCTGCTGAAGCGTCTTCGTGTGTACTCTAACTGCCGCATGTGTTGCCAGTGGAAAGGGTTTTCGACAAAGGGAGGAAGATAAATCGGAATAACAGAGATACGTTGACGAAGGTGGCGGAGTATGAGAATGGTGTGGCAAAGGTTGCCGAGGAAAAGAGAAGCGAACGGGATAGCAAGGGTGGCATAAGAGTAGGTGGTTGAAGAGGAGAGAACGGTCTCGCACTACCAAATGACAAATGGAGACCGCAAGATTGCGTCCCTGACATCCAATTAGCCCATCCTTGCCATCACCAAACCCCGAAGCCCGGGCCGCCACCTCCTGGGTTTCTCCCTGTGCAGTGTTCTCGCGTTGTCCTCGCACTCTCTTTCGCTTGCATTCACCCTCGCAGTCACACGTCTACGTCCTCCGCCCCTTTGGCAACCATTTCAGCTTCAGGTGCAAATCACCGACATCCTCGGTGACCTTGCGACGAGGCTACAGGCCGAACGAAAATCTCGAAGTTCTAGATCGACCCTTGGGACGTTTAATCAGCCAAGTCGAAACAGTTGTTTCACCGCGCAGTATTCTCGACGATCGATGAGGCACCTACGCGGTATCGCTGCTTCGCGTATAGTTCCGCTGTTTCGAGATAGATTGTCCGATATAATGAATTTGCACGAGAATCAAATCGTTCGAATTTTTTTGGAAATTCAATTAGTCAGATGAAATTTTGTTATCAAGAGTGTGACAATAACACGTCAATATTGGGCAACACGTCTCGAAATGATAGCATTAAGTTTCGTCGATTGGTAAAATACGGCTTGCTTGTTGGCTCTCTCCTGCGGACTCAAGACTCTTACAACGCCCAAAAATTAGCGGGTCGCAATGGATTCTCTGTTCAGGGAAAAAGCTTGGCGTAATCCACCGTCCATCGCATCTGGCAAAAAAACCAGTGAAGCCAGGAAAGTGCTCAACCGCGGGCTGTTATCACTCGGTTCGCAAGCTAGTTTCAAAAGCCAGATGGAAGCTGGCACGTATGTAAAAAATATAATATTGCCAGGGCTTCCGGTGGCTGGCGGGCTCGCGTGGAGAGTTTCCAAAAGCCTTAAAATGATCAAAGCCTGGACAGGAGCTCAAGGGGACTTAGAATAAGCAGAGCCTGTGTAGGAACCTACGGGGACTTGGAATAATCAGTGCACACACACTTAAATCAATAAAAATCTGTTGTTGACCTGATTCCGTAATTCTTTCGCTTTTCTCGACTTCACACTACGTCACAGCATTTTTTCCAACAAATCTGGACCCAACTTAATCCACTTATTGCGATGTTGTTTGCAGAAGTTAGCCTCCGCATAGACGAATGCTGTACTATTATCAAAAAACGATTTCTAATACTGTTCGTACAATCGTGCCATAGATAGGATAACACTTTCAGGTAACTGAGTGACCTAGTTTGATTCTGCAACTATGGCTATGTGGAGTTTGTAGTAGTTAACGGATATACATCGTTATCCAGGAAAATGTTGATGTCGGCAACATCGATCGTTCACCAAGCTTACGAGCGTTCGACATCTCGTAGCTCATGAATTCGATGGCCCGATGGTGCAATATTCCACCACGATGTTTCTGATATGCTACTGATTCTTTGACCTTAAGTGGAGCACCGACACTTTACCGAATCTCCGATTCCGAGAAGCGAATCACAGTGAAGATATTAATTCCTGTTCTAAATCCTTGCTCACGTACCGACCGGGGAATCCCTTGGCTTTCCCCGTCGAAGCCCGCGCGAAGGAGAAACATCCAATGATGCTTACCGCAGTGATTGTGTTTCTATCGAGTTCACGTTTCACCTAGCTCAAGCTCGGTGGGTCATTTTAGCATCGATTTCTCCATTCCACCTACCTCCCCATCGCATTCTCTCGGAACTGTGTGTTCTCTTGTCTATCTCGAGATTCCGTGTAAATGCACCCGATCAACTACTACTCACCGCATGTATATGTATCGTTTGATTGACCCGCCACATTGCGCAACGCTCTAGCAAGTGAAGGAAACCGAAGTGCTCGAAACAAGTCGGTCAGTTTCTCTGGACTGTTGCTTCCGGCTATCATCTTTTGTATCGGAAAGGCACTCAGACCGGATCTGGCTGACCACTTAGCTTGCTCCGGATTCAACGACACGTGACGTCGAATTCGATTCTCATCCACTGGGATTCGTACGATTCACGGTTTTCCGGCTATGTCCACTTTTTTCCACGATCGCATGTCTGCCTCGTTGATAACGCGGTTACATGTTCGTTCAAAGTTCGTGAGCGTTTTCAATCAACTGTAGAGTCGATCGTTCTGGTTAAATTTAGAACAGCAGTAATTCCTGGACGAGTCTAAGTTTACCGACACTGAGTGTTAAATTGTAAAGCGCCTAGTTTGAACTTAAGGTCGATCTTGAGATCGAACTTAAGATCCAACCTCAGTTCGAACTTAAGATGGATCTTAAGCAAGCAGTAAAGTTCGGGTCAAACTTTGGTCTTAATTTCGATCTCAAGAGCTATCGTAAGTTCAAACTAACGTCTTCAAATTCGACCCTGACACTCGTATCGGCATGAGGACTAGCAGCTAAAATCTAAAACCCTCTTCGCCGATCTTGGACTGCGTTGCTGACGGGTCGCCTGGGAAAAATGACCGAAGGAAGCAAGAGCGTCCAAAGTTGTGTTCGTCTCAGTGTCCGCAGGAGATTCGGCTCGGCGTTGACACTATCGCGCGAACTGGTCCGCCACAGGAGATCGGTTCCTCGCTCGCGGCGTGACGCTCGGGCGAACGTAGAACGCAGCAGTCGCAGCAGCACTTTGGGCAGTAAATCTTTGATGGCAGAGGCTGTGCCGGGACAGAAACAGCCCGTGAGCCGGATGCCGTGGCTTAGACGCGAGGCATGTGGCTGCCACATTTGTTCGGCGTGCTGTACGACGAACGGCTCCGTAACTAATTGCTCATTAGCGTTGATCGCAGACATTCCCATACCGTCCGCCAATGCATGAGCGCCTTTAACTTGGCGCTCGGGCGGCCACCGTATCCGAGTTATCGGCGTGTTCTCCGTCGTCCTTCTACATCCTTTCCTTATCGCTTCGCCACCGGATGGCAATCCCTTCGATGTGGATTATTCGCACAATTCTCGCCCCGCACGTGGACATCAGATCGCAAATCGCTGATGCAAATGTCGCACCGGCGACCCGATAAATTCCGCGTAGGCGTTAAATCTTCGGGAATCTAATCACTCCAGTGGGAATTTGTAATTGCCGAAGACGCCGGCTCGATTGAACGATCACCCAAATGGGCCGACGATATCATCTCAGTTTGGAGGTATTAAAAAAAAACTGCTAGAGAAAAAGGAAATTAAATGTCACGCTCTCTCCTCGTCCGTGATCGCGCGCGCTTGTCAATTGTGCGACTGAGTTCGCGCCGAGATTTGACAACCTTATCATTAGCACGCCCACACTTATACCACCGCGACGGGAATGGATTATTCGGCTCCTTTCGGCATTGTCGACTTTGTTACGATTTCTGCTAGACAGCGCAGCTCCGTCTAGACTCGAAGGTTCGCTATGCGAGGAGCTTTCCGAAATCGAGCTTGCGCTTCTGTGGTGAAATCGGGACTGTCTTCTCCAGCTTCAGCATGTCGGCAATCTTTCTGCTCCTCGATCCTTCGTACCTTTCGTTCCTCGATGCACGCGAGGAGGGCCCGAAGTGGCCGTTTCAACTCTTCCAATTAGTCGACGACCGCCCGTTCGGTCTACCTCCTTCTTTATCGCGTTTCCTCTTTCATACTCGGCGTATTAAAGACCCGAGATCGTTCCGGCATCACGGTTAACGGTGTATTTCCGGCATTCACGCAGTCGGGCCATGAAAGTTAAAGCGCCGTTATAAATAGAGCTCGAAGGTCAAAAACCGTTTCGCTTTCAATTTTTCACCGAATCATTTCGCCCTCCGCGCCGCTTGAACTTTCGTTCCCTACAGCGGGCCCTCAACGAATGAGTGGTAGGCGGGAAGCACTTGCTTATTTTTTTTTATTTCAGAATTTTTTCTTTTTTTTTCACTACGACTTGTTTCCATCTTCATTACTTTTATCTCATCTCTCTACCTTTTCTCTCCACTTTATTCCTTTGCTGCCGCACGGCGAGGAGTTAATTAATTAAGGGATGCTACCCAGCCGGACTCGACCTAGATTACCCTTCGCCGAGTGGTTGAGTACCTTCCGAAGTGTACCTCGAAAGCACCAGCACCACGACTAGCTTGCGGCTGCGGAATCGGAAACTCCGGACTAGCAACACGTACACCGTGATATCACTCATAAATTATACACCATTTCTTCACTGTCGCGGTTTTTACATTTATCTCGTAGAGTCGCCATGGAACGATGTTACATCGTGCGGCATTGTCTGGCTGACACAATTTTTATGTCGGACAAGCCAGAGACTGAAACAGTTTTGCCCGTTGATTTTTGTATTCTCTGTCACGCCCCTGAATTTTACGATTTACGATCGCAAAATTTAAGAAAGTTTGTCTCAGCAGTCATTGATGATCGGTTTTTTAAAATGATTTTTCACGCTTCTCAACGAAATTCTTAAATTACGGTTAAAGTAAATCAATCTTGAAAAAATAATATTAGCGAGAATGTAGAAATCGATGCGTGTCTCTTAATAATAAAACACGGATATATTGCATTAAAATTCGAATGTAATTAACCTTTTTGCGCCCGATATCGTACGAAAGTGGGTTCAAGGCAAGTACAGTGATATCGATGATTGAATTAGCATCTAGTGGGTCAATTATGAATTTATTTATACTTCGCCAAGATTGTAAGACTTCTTTTAGTTCGGTAATTAATTAATTCCGAAATATCGAACGAACAGTAGAAATAAAAAGCGGGTCATCACTTCCGACTTCATCGTCGAGATATATTTTCATCGTTGCCCTCAAGGCTCCAAGACTACCGCCGTTAATTATGGAAAAAACATGCACCGTCGGGATCGCAGATTGTACTAATTTATTAAAACTTTTCTTCCTCCAACGGTAAAAACGCTTCTGTATCTTTACCTGGGAAAGTATGTTTGATAATCATATTTATAAATACAATTATACATAGTCACGGCAATTTAATATTCAGCTTATTTTTCGTCAAATCAATATCAATTTACATATATATCGAATATGCCCTCGTAACTGAATGAGCAGCTCTTCGACAAATGACAATACAGAGAATTACATAAGCTCGCAATGAATGGATTTATTTATTGTTTGTTTTCTTTTCAAATGGTGATTCATCAAAATAACACTGTGCAATATTAACACTGTGACGAATGACGCCGTGCACACATGCTCGATTATAATTTTCATTCATACGTGTGTCGTCAAATAACGTAACGTAGATGCACAGTGTTGAATTCGCGGCGCAAGTCATACTGGCTCCATTTTTTTATACATAGCTTTCAGGTGCATCTCGTGCATCACCTCTGCTGTGCGATCACGTGACCTCTCGCAGTTACGTACTCCAATAGCCCACTATATCGGAAACGTTTATCAGCGATCGCCGTGTGAGAAGCCGGAAGCTGTCAACCGGTGAGCAAGCTACACATATCCTTGAATACTTAAATATCGCCCGCTACACAATAGAACCCTCAATTAAGTATGGTAATTATTATGTGTATATTTTTGTTCAACATAAAAAATAAATTAAATGACTTCCTCTACGAGGGAGCAAAATAATTTGTGCATGTTCTCTCGAACCCCTCGAGCGATTTCTGTAATTATTAAATACCTACTTAATGTAAAATATAAAATCAATATCTATAAAAACGTAAAGTTAATTCCACAAATTCCGTAATGATTCTGGTTTCTGCATGAATAAAAATCTTCCAAAGAATTAACAAGATAAACGTGCAAATTAAATGTGCACTTTTAAAAATGATCATTGTTGAACCTCCTAAAATAATCCGACGATTCGTAAATGAAACTCGCTACCGCATTTCTCGAAGCCCTCGAGCAATTTCCGTAATTATTAACTACCCATTCAATATAAAATACTAAATAAATAAATCTCGTCGTTCGTCTTCAGCCTTTCGTCGTCAGGAAATCGCTCATAGGTTTCTGCACGAGTAAAAACCAAAAAAAAAGTCCAAATGAAATGTTCATTTTAAAAAACTATAATTATTCAGTCCCGTGAAATAATCCGACGATTCTTGCACGAAGCTCGCCGCCGCTTCAGTTATTCGTCCGCAAGCTCGCTCGCGAGTATTGCGAAGGCCCTTTTCCCTTTCGCATCTATCGGACACGTTGGAAACTCGAATGAAAATGTGTCAGCGCCAGTCGGCGCTCCCACGGCCCCCGAAAATCAGTCAGGTCTACGGGTATACCTACTCATCAACATGCGAAAACTTTGTTATTTGTTCGAAGCGCGTTAAATTATGCATGCGCAATATGCCGTGAACTGCGCGCGGCTGGGGGGAAAGCGGGTGGAGGTGGGTGATGAGGAGGCGGCCAAAGAGTCAGCGAGGGTTGTACGGGGTGGTTTTGGCGCGGGTCACGACGAACGGGAGAAACTGAGAAACAAAAGTTAACAGGAGAAACTGCGGGCAAGGGAAGAGGCGCGGGTGGGATAATAAGCGTGAACGTGGATGTCGCCGAAGGGGTGCGTGGAGAGAGAGAGACCGAATCCTTTCTCCCCGTCGGTCTTTCGGACGTAATTGAAACAACAATAAAGTGCGAACGCACAACAATGAACGCGTGCAATAACCCGAGGCTCTTTCGCCGCGGCTGCGGGATTATGGCAGACACCAATCGGGGGATGCGGAGATCGCCGAGTCGGGGGTTGCCGGCAGGGATGCGCGGATGAGGATAGGTAAGGCAGGGCGCTGAATCGGGTCGGACGCAGCCTCGGGCGACGTGGATTTGAATCGGGCGGTGGCGGGTCCGAGTCGCGATGAAGATTCGAGAAAATATTGTGGAGCAAACCCAACTTCTCGTTTGGTTCGTTGCAGAATATCGGAGTTTTTTTTTTTATAAAAAAAATGTTTTAGTTATTTGAACTTACCGGGCTACGAATCATACTTTGGGAGGAATGAAAAATCGGCGCAATTAAGGGGTTAATCGGGAAAATTAAGTCACGACTTAAATTCGAACTTAAGTTCAAACCTTATTTTGTGTTTGAGATCAAACTTAAGTTCGGGCGTTTTTCGATTCTTGAGGTTAAACTTTCTTCCTTCATCAGGTACGTACTTAAGTTCGAACGTGAGATGCACCGTCAACTTTGTCTATATTCGCAAGATATCTCTTCTGCGTTTCTTCGCCGCAAGCTCTATATATCTGACACGTCGTTCGCCCCCGATTGCGTGACTGGCGTTCTCAAGTCACTGCGAGCAGCAACATCGAGCGGGCGCGCAGACCTTTCGCGTGCGCTTCGGCACCGAGAGCCAATCTACGTCAGAAGTTTCGATCTGGTTATAATTATTATCGTAGTACAGGAGTCAGGATATTGATGTAGCGAACTACATTGGATAAGCTTCTTGTACAGTTTTTCGCTGGATAATTGCCCAAGGAGTGGTCGTCGTAATATTGCTAAGCCTGACTTCGATAGAGCATTTCTGAAACTTGTAAGAAATACAATCGTTTTGTAGAAATGATCTTTAATTCAGTTAATTAATAAATGAATTTGGGCAAATTTTATGGATAATTGCAATGAATTGAATGGAATTTTACAGTGAAATTTGATATACCAGTTTATCATATATAAAAACTTCCCCCACCAGTACATTAAATTTCACACGAATTTTCTTTTTTCCAGTATGAGTGACACATCGAGCCATTGAAAAAATACGGAAAACTTGATAAGCAACGAGTATACATAGACCAAAACCGAGTTTAGTAACCAAAATTCTCGCCGACAAAATGTCCTCGTTAAATTATCGGCTCGTTGCGTTGAGAGTCGTCGCGAGTGTGTTTGCGCTCGCCGCGAGTTACGCAACTGCGTGTGCGTGTTGCGAATGTATATAAATGCGGGCACGTGATGTTTAACGTATGTTGTGTTACATCGCTATGGGCGAGCTTTAAACGTGATCTGACGATAGTTCACCGCATATCGGGCTGGGGTTGTCGAGTGCGGAGTACGAGCCTTCGTTGCCTCGGGGGTTGGAACTACATGGAACGGACCACCGGTAGAGCGGTGTTACCTCGTCGGCTGGATATATTCCTTTCTATTGCTTTCCCTCTCGCACTTTCTTCCCACCACCCCCCCCCCCCCCTCCCCCTCTCCCCCCTCCACCAAAGCTGTACCGACTCAAGCATGTCGACGTTCTGCATACTTTACTTACCCCTTACTACCACTGACCCACATTTGCCGCCCGCCCGGTCACCGCTGCAAGTGCAAAATCGATTTGGCGTCCAGCGGCGGGCTGCAATGCCCTCTGTTGGGTCTGCAGGGATATTGGGAAGCAGATAATGTCGATAACATCGTAAATCAATAAAATGTTTGTTATCGATGGAAAAATAAGAAAATATAAATACACGTTTATAATTTATTACTTTGGTTTTGTTGCCTAGGGTAAAAGTGGGGAATATGGACCGGTCTATATTTCATTGATTTACGTGTTAATCGGGGTGGTCCATATTCACCACATTTATCCTATGTACGCCGTTTATTGATTCCCCGAAGGACCACAAGATTTTTTTTCGAATATTATTGTGGCATACCGAAAATACACCCTTTCACCTTTTTGTGAAGCGGTCGTCAAATAAATTATTTTCTGGGTGATGCGTACACGTTGCCATGTATGCGCTTCTATCATGAGGTTTCACATTTTTGACGTCCGACTCTTTACCTTTCCCTAAAAATAACAAAACTCCCATATTCTCCGAATAACGCGCGAAATATGAAGCTCTCCCGAAAAATTTACAAAATCCACATATTCTCCGAATAATTCGCGAAATATGAAGCGCAGAGTCGGTAGTGATTTGAATGGTGGAAACTTGCAACCCTTGCAAATAATTTTTCCGTCCTTATCCATCCTCAGTATTTCCATCTTTATCTCACACCTCCGACTCTCCCCGACTCTCCGAGAAGCTCCGACACTGCCCTGGTTCTCCAACAGCCGTCTCCGGATGGCATAGCGGAAGAGCTCGTACGCGGCTCTTATTAAATGTGGCGATTTATCGCTAGTAATAACGGTGTGGTCTGGCCGGTTGGGTATCTCGGATGCCAGCGAATGTCTCTTAAGGCCACTGGTGGAAACCGGCGAGTACGTTTTGCGATGGTGGTAACCAGGCTGGAGACGGTGGTCGTGTTGGTGCAAAGAGGAAGCCGATTCCATAGCGACGCCGCATCCTATGGTGGGGTTCTTCAGTGAGCTGGGAAACCCAGCTGGTGGCTGAAGAGGAAACACTGACGCGCTCCTCCCGGTGACTCTTCGTGGTGTACGTACTGCGACGATGGCCACGTGTAATGCCTGTCTCTTGACTCCGGAAGATTAACAATTCCTGACATTTCGTAGGAAATTGAGCTCGGTGTGCGTCGCCATATAAGACGGGCAGATCTTTCCCCGTATACCCATTCAGTTTCTCTCGCCGCATGTACGTATCCGCGGACGAGTTATCACGAATTGTTGGAGCATCGCAATAAAGGCGTGATAAATTCGGAGGTTGACAATACGTCCGGGGAGAAGTCGCTCGTTGTCCCTCCGGAGAAGTATCCATAAGATAAGGGTAAGACAGTATGGGACATGCGGACCTGTTGGGGAGCGTGGAGCAAAATGGGGCAGTAGGGCAAAAACGCAAGTTTCCAATAACTTTTGGATGGTGGCGGTGATGGCAAGTTGAAAATTCGAATGTATTGTTGGGACCAAACGGGGCAAACAAAAATTATTGGAAAATTGAGTTTTGTTCCTCTGTTCCGTTTTGTGTGATGTCTGGATTACCATCTGTCGATAAGGCTGGGATTTGCCTGAATTTTTGACTATATGTAGAGAAATTCTTTCTGAACTTGTGATTACGTTTGGTAGAACGATGTATATTAATTTTCATTTGCGGACGTTGAATTTAGTAAACCGTATATTGATTATCATCCACGGGGTTATTGATGATCGCATTACAACTCATGTATTGCCATTTTCGGTACTCTGTTCAATGAATTTCTTAAAATATTATTAAATTTCAAACACAAGCGTTTAAATACCTATTTCATATACACCTGTTTTGTACATTTGATACACTTTTGTATAGTAAATTTGATAATATTGTAACGGGGCTCGCAGGCGTTTTCGCATGCCGTGCATACACTGTAAAAAAAAATTCTGTTTCAAAATTAATGAACGGTATCCGTGGCTTTTTTTTACATAAACTGTTTCTGAAATATCAAACACATAGAGGTTGCAATTAAAAAAATATATATATTTTTAGTGAACATTTTTGGAAATTTCAACAAATTTGTATATTGAATATCTGGTATTTTTATATTACAAAAAAGTTCATTAATGTTCAACTATTGGAAGCAAATTTTAAGTTCCAGTATGTTAAATTTACAATTTATTTTTACCGCGTATGCAAGGGAAGTATCGCGGTGATAGATCATCGAAGAATTCCGATTCGGCAGGTTGCTCTGAAGCGGCTGCCACTGCTTCGAAAAAACGTGAAGGGAGGTCACCTGTTCGAGGGGTTAAAGATACACGTGAGCATTATTCATACGATCACTCGCGACTCTTCATATATATATATATATATATATATATATATATATATATATATATATATATATATATACATACACACACACACATATATATATCTGCGCTCTGACCCTCACTCGTTCGTGTCTTCGCTTATGTTACGCTTATATAAGTTATTCGTCTCATGAATTAGTAAACGGAAAAACGATGAAGACAAAAATCAGAACGTGTAGTTCGTGCTGAAAATCCGCCAGTGCGCGAGTCGTCAAAAATTCGAGATAATTTTTATTTGTTGTTATTTTTTTTTAATCCATTTGGTTATTTGAATTTCTGTTCAAATTTTCTTTACACTCGTGTTTAATCGTGCCTTTATCATTTGAGGGGTTATGCGGCTGAGCAGTCTTGTACTTCATTATGAGGTAGATTCAACTACACTGTAAAAAATAATTGAACATTCATGCACTTTTTTTGTAAATTAAAAATACCAGATATGAAAATTGCAAATCTTGTGTCTAAAATTTACAAAAGTTTAATAAAAAATTAACATTTTTATCTAAAATTGCAACCACATGTGTTTCAAATTTGGGGAACAGTTTGTGTAAAAAAGCTTCAAATACCGTTCATTAATATTCAAACAATTTTTACTTCTCAAAGGAATTCGGGATGCTTTGCTGGAGTAATTGTAAAAAAAAAAAGTCGCTCATCTCCACATCCATCGCCGTTTGCCAAACAAAGCTTCCGTGAAGTCAATATGAGCCCATCGCTCGGCAAGTACATCGGGCGCCTGTCGATCAAACACATAACCATCACATTCAGAAATTTTTATGAGACAGATCGACGAGAAATAAGCACACGTGTTGTGATTCGAAAACAGGAAAAAATTGTATGACATTATCTAAGGCAGCAATCGTGCTGGTATCCATTGTAAGCAAGCTTTACCGCAAACAATCCTGTTGGACGGGACATAAAAACACGGAACTCGTGACCGACGATCGCCAAAGACACGAGCCGATCCAAGCTTTGGTGACGCACGCGAACTATCATTATATGGAATTAATTGGACTTCCATATTGTTTTATTTCTCCCACTATCTCCGATGATGACATAAAAATTCGTACTGTCTGGACTATATAAGACCGAAAAGACCATCGGGATTTATCATTAAAATTGTGAAAACCGACAGTTCCACAATGAAACTTTGCGCAGTTGTACTTTTCACCGTGTTGGTCGCACACGTTTGCGTAAGTATAAATATCTGAAAATTATCGATTTTAACACACTGATGTCAAACTGCATATACAGGCCGATCATGGGGAGGGAAAGGGAAAAGGGGGACCGATGAGAGAAATGTTAAAAAAATGCATGGAAGAAAATAACGTCGATAAGGAAGCTCTGAAAAGTGCCAAGGATAAAGAGGACCCACCTACTGAAGTGAAGTGCGTATTTTCCTGCATTTGCGAAAAGTCGGGCATCGTAAGTAGACAACAATTGATAATAAACACTGAAGAAAGCGGATTTGAACAAAAAAGACGATTCTCCTTTTCTCTAGATGAAGCAAGATGGAAGCCCCGATGAAGCCGGAGCCGACGCAATGATCGCCAAAGTCCCTGAAAAGTTCCAGGAAACAATTAAGGGAGTTGTAAAACAATGCATGAAAGTGATGAAGCGTAAGAGAATAATTTATTAATTATCACCGTCACTTAATCCTGAGACACCGCACCTATTTTTCCATCTGTTGAACACCACACATGTGTCTGGCCGACCCGATCACTCAATCGTTGCGATACGTGGACGAAAAACGATATTTTTGAGTTTGATAATAACGATAGCGAAACGTCAGGATGTGAGCAACGTTTGTGTTCAGGCGCCGTACCGATGTAACAAAAGTGTTTGAAAATGAAATGTTGTTAAAAAAAATAAGATTTTCTTAAAACAGGACCTACCAGAACTGTGTGTGGTTTTCACAGGGTTAATACTCGATTCCAACTAAGAGCTAAGGTTGTGTTTAATGGCTTTATTTTCTGTTTTTCCAGCTGGTTTGGCAAAGTGTGAATCAGGTTGGTTGGCGTCAAAATGTATGAGGGCGAAGATAGTAAGTCTTGAAAACCCAGAACATTGTGTATTTTCGAATTTTGGCAAAAAAAAATGCTGCATATATTTTTTTCTATGTTACAGCCCCACCGCAAAGGCAAAGGTAAAAAGAACGACAAAGATTCATCCGAAAAGGACGATTAATTTTGGAGACGAAATTAAACGTTGAACCGAACAGATTTGGGTCGTACGACTAAATGGGACAACCGCTTCTACTCTGACACGATATCTCCAATAATTAAATGTACATACCTATGTATTATATGCAGAACGAGTGTACATAACCTATCTTCCCCACAGCACTGCAATAAAAGTCCTATGACTATATTTCTAAGAATCATTTGACTATACCTTTCGGCAATCCCATCCGTCTGATACAGAGACTCGATACATGCCGTGTAAATTGGCGTTAAATTACGCCTCGCAAATAGAATCCGATTGCATCATTTTTTTTTTTTTTTTGCATAACAACTATTTATTTATTCATCGTCTCTACGAGTTTTGCTTTTCTTCTTCTCACCTACGAGTTTTCATCACCTGCAAATCAGCGCTCGTGTCGAGAATTTTTATTACTGCGCCGATTCCGCGAGATTGAAAGACTCGAAGCTCAATATCGCCAGTTCAAGCGATAAATAAATATTATTATGTATCTTCGAAAAATGTCGATAAATAGTCATATTTTTTCGATATCACTATCAGCAGAAATGAAAATGTATTCCACTTTTATATCGTATATTTGCATATCTCAACGTGCAAGACATAACGATAAGAATTTTGACAAAATAATAAGTTCTTTTTTTCCGAACCACTCGACAGGTTTGCAGAGAAGACATTTCACGTCAATAAAATTAGGCCATATGTGAAAAAGCTACTACTTACCTTACCTTGCACTCTCCGTTATCCCGATAGTCTTGTTCTCAAAAGACGGTCCTGGAGAAAAAAACACGAATTTTTTTTCCTCTCCTCTTATTTCAATTTCAATCGAAAAAGGGCGTATAGAAATTTGCGAGATAATCTGCTGCTGTAAACAGCTCGGTTCTAACACCGTATACAACATCGGAAAGAGGGTAATGAATTTAGCTTCTTTTAAATGGGTTATCGGCGGGAGAGCAGCGAGAGCGCGCGCCTCCTTTTCGTCGATTTCGGCTTGACAGCCTTGAGGATGGCTCTGCATGGCCGGTCGAGGGAGAGAGAACCGGTTGATGCTACCAGGGGATAACGATGGTCCGGTCGAGCCGGCTTTTTCACCCTCTTAACGCAATTATCCTCATCCGCGTTCTCCGCTCGAGTCAAACGGGTTGAATTTTACGATGCTCATTTTATTTCCCCCATTTTTTCTCACGCCTCTGGAAAAAAAAAATATATATCGGTCGATAAATGATCGCGCCCAAGCCCGATGGCTATTTGAACGAACGCTTCGACAGAAATTCAGTCAGGCGTATTGGAATTACCGGGTGAAGCTGATGGGTCAGAGGCGGCAGACCGCGAGCGTAACTGAGTGTAAATCCGATGAAAAGTCAACCTCGTTTTAATCGTGTAAAAGTCGCTTGTACGGCTACAATTTTACCTCGTGTCCAAGACTTGTTTGATCAAACAAGACAATGTGTCGATCAAACATATTACGGTAACAGTTAGAAAAAGTCGATAAGACTGATCGACGAGGAACAGGGACATGTGTTGTAATTCGAAACACAGAGAAAAATAGTTCTGTTTCTCCAACAAAAAATATACATCGTTAGTAATTTATTGTTGTCGCAGCAAAATATATTGTTGTTCCTACGTTAACTACATTGAGAGAAGGCTCTAGTAAATATTACTATACCACTTGAGAGATATTACTCTATAGCACATAATAGTAGAGCGTTAGGGCGCCACCTATGGTAGGAAGTATCGGATTTATAAAAATTTCTCTTAGATTTTATGGTAAAAATTCTTGGATAATCTCAGATTTTCTACCATAGGTGGCGTGCTGGCGCCGTACTACCATGCGCTATGGTAATTTTTTTTAGACGATTGGTAATTTTTCCAAGATCCTTCTCTCAGTGTATGTAAATGAGTTGTGGTAACAAAATTCTTGTACCAAAATTTTTTTACCCGTGAAACAGGGAAAAAAATGCATAAAATTATCTGAAGCAGCGATAATGCGACGCCAGGTGGGAAATATTGAAGGTGACAATAGCCGAGTGTGTAAGAGCGTCGCCTATTACTCCCGGGGTCACGGGTTCGAGCTCCCATTACTGAGTAGATCATTTATTGTGATGATTCCAATATGAGAAGATAAAAAAGATAATAAAGCAATTGTAGGATGATAAAAAAAGCATCCAAAAGTCGGGTAGATCGACAAAAACATTTTTTTTTTATTGCTTATTAATATTTTCGATTCAACGTTGGCTGGAAATCAGCAGCCAATATTGGGGTAACGCCGTTTGATAACGTTGGGCCGATGTTATCATCCCAACGTTAACTGATAATCGAGCCTACATTGGCGACTAGAGTCGGATCGACTTTCTAACTCAGGCGGTCATAGTTGGTCCAACGTCAGCCCACCTGGGACCCTATTAGCACCATCGCTAATTTTAGGTGAAGAGGATTAATTTTGGGGACCAAAATAAACGTTGAACTCAGCGGATTTGGTTCGATAGCGCTAGCTTCCATCGTAAGCAAACCATAGCGCAAAACATCCTGTTGAAACGGACATAAAAAAACGGAACTCGTGATTGACAAGTGCCGAAGATCGAGCCGATCCAACCTTTCGTAGCGCACACGAACTATCATTACATGCAATTAACTCTTATATTGCTGTTATTCTCCGACCACCTTCAACGGTGACGTAAATGTTCATTCTGACTGGACTATATGAGAACGATAAGGAACACCGGGATTCATCATAAGCATTGTGAAATCGACAGTCCCGCAATGAAACCCTGCTTAATTGTACTTTTCGCGTTCTTGGTCGCATTGGTCGTATGCGTAAGTACAAATACCTAAAAATTGTGAACTCTACCGCGTTTGCATCGACGTCCGTTAGACAAACGAACGGACGTCGATGCAAGATCGATCGTCAGATAAACAGTTTTGATCAGACTTTCAGAGACGAGAGACTTTTGACACTTGATACTCGAGATACATAGCCGTGATTATACCAATAAGATCCGCCCCAAAACCTAATACGCGAGTTATTCATTCCCACAGTCGTTACAATATATATATATATATATATTTATGCAGCTCCAACTTGAAGGCAAAAAAGACCGTTAAGGGTCAGGTGAAAAGGATTAATTTTGGGAACCAAACTAACCAACCAAACCAAACCAAGACGGGAGAAAACAGTTGCTTTGTATTTGGGTTAAAACAAAAATATAGTAGAACTGCGAACTTTTCAAAGTTGCTGGATATGGATGTATAAACTACGAAAGATAATACCTTTGGCAGTTTAATACATCCATATACAGCTAATTTCATGAATTCGCAATTGCAAATACACACATTATTTTCAATATAATAGAATGGTAAAATAAAAACGGGGAGAGTTAATAATAAAGTTAGTAATAGTATTATAATAAATGGTTAGTAATAAATAGTAAGTAATAAGTAAGTTAGTAATAAATAAGTTTTGTCGTGATAGCAAAACCAATTGCTTCTACGCAGTAATTTTTTTTTGCTGCTTTTACTAATCGTTTTGCTGCGGGAACGAGGTCATTGTCAGCATTACTCATATTCTCAGAACAGCTAAACCATTTCTCTCTGTGACGATCATCTCCACTTTCTCAGGAAGTAAATCGGCCGCCAGTGGATCAATCACATTACCGTCATATTCAGGGAGAGGGAATGGGACGCATCAACGAGAAACAAGGACATGTGTTGTAATTCGAAAAGAGAACAAAAAATTGTATAAAATGATCTAAGGCAACGGTAGTGCCAGCTCGTTAGCAAACTACACCGCAAAACGGCACTCGTGACTGACAATTGCCAAAGACTCGGGCCGAACCAAGTTTTCGTAGCGCACACCAACTATCATTATGTGCAATTAACTCTTACATTGTTGTATTTCTCCCACTCTCTCCCTCGGTGACATGATTATTCATTCTGCAAGGACTATATAAGAACGATAAGAAACGTCGGGATTGATCATAAACATTGTGAAATCGGCAGTCCCGCAATGAAACTTTGCTTTATCGTGCTTTTCGAGATCTTGGTCGCATTTGCATGCGTAAGTACAAATACCTAAAAATTATTAACTTTACGACGTTGATGCCAAACTGTGTATACAGGCCGAGAGTGGGAAGGAAAAGTGGGTGTTGAAGGATATATTCATAAAATGTGCGGAAGAACTTCAAGTCGATATGGAGACTATAAAAAATAACAAGGATAACGCTGACCCTGATCGTGAAGTGAAGTGCGTATACGCATGCGTGGGCGAAAAGGCGGGCATCGTAAGTAGACAACGATTGATAATAAATACTGCCGACTTGAACAAAAATGTGGCGACGCCACATTTTTCTAGATGAACGCCGATGGAACCGCTAATCAAACCGGAGTCGATGCACTCATTGCCAAACTGCCTGAAAAGATGAACGGTCTCAAGATTAATATCAACGAGTGCACGAAATCGATGAATGGTAGGAGAATAATTTATTAATTATTCATATTACTTAACCGTTGAACTTCACACATATTTTTGCATCTGTTCAACACCATACATGTATCTCGCGGAGCCGACCACTCAATCGTTGTGTTACTTGAACAAAAAACAATATTTTTGAGTGTAATAATAGCGAAACCAAAATGCCAGGATGTGTGTGTGTTTTTTTTTTTATGTTCAGGCACCTTAACGATGTGACAAATATTATTGAAGCGACCGAAACCGATCTAAATTGACGAATTGCTTAAAAAAATACAAGGTTTTCTTGAAATTGGACTCACCAGAACCTTGTGTGGTTTTTATAGAGTTAATACTCAATTCCAACTAAGAGCTAGGGTTGTCTTTAATAACTTTCTGTTATGTTTTACCAGCTGGCTTGGCAAAGTGTGAATCAGGCTGGTTGGTCGCAAAGTGTGTGAAGGACAAGACGGTAAGTCTTCAAAATCGAGGACATTGAGTGTTTTCGTATTTTCGCAAAAAATGTTGTATATATATGTATATGTGCTTTTCTTTGATGCAGCCCCACTCAGTATGTAAAAACGGCCGTTCAGCGTCAGGTGAAGAGCATTAATTTAGGGGAACAAAATAAACCTTGAATTCAGCGGATTTGGTTCGTACGAGCAAATCGGAACAATCGCTTCCATTCTGATATCTTCAATAATTAAATGTATATGCATATATATTATATGCAGAACGAGATTACGGATCTATCCGGATCTACGGATCTATAGCTTAACTTTCCTAAAGCAACCTGATAAAGGTTAGAGGCGAGCGTGACTGAGTGTAAATCTGGTGAGAAGACAAGCTTGTTTTAATCGAGTAAAAGTCGTCTGTAGGTGCACTTACAATCTCAACTCGTGTTCAAAGCCCGAATCACACCCAGAGAAATTTCCTTTTACGGTTGCCTTGGAAATATATATTATTCGAATTAAACAAGTATTTACTACAATAAAAAATGCCAAGTAGCATATTAAAAATAAAATAATTATAATTATATAAAAATTAGTGTCGACGTCAATGTTACGTTTTCTTTCGGAACGTGCACGTCGTGCTGAAAATCCACCAGTGCGCGTGTCGTCGAAATTTCGAGAACTTTTTTTAAAAAATCTTTTATTCCACTTCGCTACCTGAAGTTCTGTTTGAATTTTCCTCACGTTTGCGTTGAAGTATTCAAGAAGTGGTAACCTGAGTGTCTCGTAGAATTCTACTTCATTATTAAGTAGATCTAAATATCTATTAATCTCTGGATGCTTAGGTCCAGTAAATCTCCTCGAGTCTGTCTTAGAAATCGTGAGACTATGCTCATCTCCACCTCCGTCGCTGTTTCGCAAACCAAGTTTCCGTGAAACTAATATGAACCCATCCCTCGGGAAGTAAATCGGGCGTCAGTCGATCAAACACATTACCGTCGCGCGGATATCGACTGAGCCGCGAGTGCTCGAGGGAGGAATATATCGTACTTTGCCACTCGATTGATCACTTTACTGTTGGTTCTTGCACTTGCGAGTCTCTCGAGTCTCGTTATGCAACTATCGATGGCTCGGTTTAAAGTCACGATATGATTCCAATCAGTTCTTGCTCGAATCGTCTTGCCCGAATCATCTTGCCCGAATCATCTTGACCGCAACGCTTTCTGAGAACACATTCAATTTAAAAACCCCACTAATGATGTTTTTCTATAAAAAAAGATATATATATATATATTGCAACACGTGCATAAAGATTCTCTCATGTTGTGCACGTAAAGTGTGGCGAAAGTAACGCTCTTCAGTGTGGCATGCGAGAAAGGCTAGTTAGTCTTTTTCGCCCACTTTACAGGCACTCAAAGAGGGACTTAAGCGCTACGTACAAAAAGTAGTATGTGATACGAGCACAAAAAACTGGACGTCGACGAAGAGTGTGAAGTTGGCAGCACTCGCCTGCGGCTCGCGCTAGTCCCATGAACTTCACTTCGTGCGTGAAGCTTCACTCTATCAGTTTTTCAACTTTGTCGAAAGTTCGCCATTTCGTGCCCGAATTACAAAGCAAGCATTTGATCTTTACCGGTTAAAAAAACTAAAACATGGAATGAAAGGGACGAGACGGAACGATCATTCATCCACATTCGCATTCGCGACATTCGCATTTACCTCGGATAAAACCAGTCGAAGGAAACAATTCCAAAAATCTAATTTATCGCATTTCCGTTCGATCAAAATTTTCAATAACTCCCGTAAATGCGAGGATCTCGACGACAAAATAAAATGAAGTGGCGAGGGAATAAAGATTGATAAAGTGAGAAAGATGAACCGTTCGGAGGAAAAGCGGAGAGAGATCGAGCGGGTGAAAGAGCACGCCTTAAGGGCGGCGCGGAGCTCTCTTGTTGCCTTAGGGGGGGTCCGGAATATTTAAACGGAAAGAGGAAATGACTTGGCAAAAGACGAAGCTCTGCTACCACGCTTTCTTACTTTCGCGCGCGTCTCGCTCGATGTACGCTCCTCTTTCTCGCTCGCTTGGTCGCGAAGTCTCGAGCCAGTGCAAACTCTTGCGACCCTCAGTTCTCGACGGAATCGGCGGTGCGACCGCAGGCGATAGCCCGAAAATAGATTGCAAACGCAATATTTCAAACGCCGTAAATAATCTACGCTCGGAAGAGCGAGAGTCGAGAGGGTTTCAACGCGGGCGCCTCCGTCGCTCTTTTTCTATTTGTTCGGTTTTTTATTTTATTTTTTTTGTTCCCTTTTATTTTGTTTTTATTTTTTTTTCCTTTCACCGTTGTTTCTTCCTCCCCGCTGCGGGAAGTACGACGAGACCGACCATGTACCAGACACTTCTAATTGGGATACGCAATTTTTTTTTTTCGCCTCTGCTTTTTATCTCGACCAGGTGGCATTTAATTGGCTGGTCAACGCGCGGGTGGTCTCTCGCTAATTGTGGTACTCTCTCTCGTATTCGAAAGTATTCGGGCGTGCGGAACGCATCGAACTCTGCCGGGGGTTTCAATGCCAGACGATTTATTGCTCGCTAAGGATGAAAATTCTTCGATGCTATATTTTTCGTGCCGTTTTGGGAATTTTTCTTTGAAATGAAAAAACATCGCTCCATTTTTTTTTTTTCGTTTGTCAAAGGCGACGTGTCGATGGAAAACGATACGGGAAAAAAGAGAGTAAAAAAATTATGGTACAAAATATCTTAGATCGTTTTTCAGTGCTTTCGATTTTTACGCATTTTTTGGTTGTCTGGCATTTTTGCCCTCCGCTAGCGAGACCTGCTCCGATTTAGGGATCGGCGGTTTTCCATCCGGGTAATTCCAATCCTGTATCTTCGCTGAGCCGAAAAGTACGAATACGAAAAATGCTGTCATCTGGGCGACTGTGTTGATCCAAAAAATTATTCTCCAACGCTCGAAGGTGTGCTAAAAGAAAGATATTTTTCTCGATTTCATTTCCCGACAGATTTATCAAAGAAAGTATCTTATCTTTTTTTCTACGTAATTATAAAACTAAATCGAAAATCCTTCGCGATCAATTGTTCGTGACGGTGTTGAGATCATGTCAAAACATCATGTAAAAAATCGACAGGATTGAATATAAAAGTTCGTCAGAATTTCATTCAAAAAACATTCTATTATTCTGAATATTCTGCTTTCAAAAATTGTAAATATTTGAAAAAATTATATGGAAAAAAGCCTGAAACTCCTGTAGTTTGTTATAGTCGAAGCTGGAAAATGTTACACATCATCAGAATACCCTGACGAAAAATCGATCGCGTGGGGTTTTTTATCCGATTTTTTTACTAATAAAACAAATACGTTTGATAAAAAAGATATTGTTATTAAATTCTTACCCCTCCTTCTGTCAAGGCGCCAACCAGAGTGGGTAATATAAACGCTGATATAGTTCCAGGCGTGTTTGTTATACCCATGAGAATGCCGGCATAATTCGGCGCGAGGTCATTCTGATTAGTGAGATGCCCGACGAAGATAGCGCCGCATATCGTTATACTGATAATCAGCATAACGGTCGTTGCGATTCTTTCGCAACCTACGTAAGCGATCGCTATCATCAAAATACTCGGCGGAATGCAACCTAAATAAACAAGCATTAAAATGATTAATTTCCAATCATCATAGCAAATCGATCAATCGTTACGATAAACAGAGAAAAAGCGAGGCAATGCAGGCCGTTTTTACCAATATTAGGCACGGGTCCTTTTTGCCACCCTTTTCCTTGCATCTCATCAACGTACTTATCGCAACGGCAGTTTTGCGAGCCGAGGTTTGAGACCAGTATCCTCGCTTTCTACCGATGTCCAAGATTTTTCCCAAAAGTGGATTCGTGAAGGCATTTATCAGATACGGCAAACAGCTTATCGCCGCGTTCTGCGCATCAACAATGAAAAAATCCCGAATGATACATAAGTCAGAGATTAAAATTAGAGAGTCCTTCCAAGTCCTTTTCACTTCGAATTCGGATCGGAGAAAATACAGTTCAATCGATATGTATTACGTCTGACATATATTCAGTGAAAATTCAAAATTGAGCAAAAATTTTGACCCAGAAAAAAATAAGAATCAGCTCTTTTTTAATTATAGCACGATGGAGCATTTTCGACTTAAATAGAATTCCCCAATCGCCGTCAGTATTTATTGATCACTTACTGATTACCTATTAATTGTTTATTGATTAGTTACTAATTATTTACTCATTATTTATTACGTTTATTTGTGGTTGAAAAATACTCACCGAAGTAATGTCGAATCTGAGCATTTTGTTCATGTAGAGCGGCAGTTGAGTGAGCAGAAAGTACCAGCAAAAGTTGCCCAGAGTATTGGTGACAATGAGTGCCCAAAAGGGTCGGGAAGTGAAGATCTGTCGCCAGGGTACTCGTACATCGGCCGACACAGGTGCGCGATGACCGTACGAGGTGATGAGGAGATTTCGCTCACGCTCGCTTATCATTTTTTGACTCTCCGGATTGTCGGCGAAAAAAATTGCGAAGACAACGCACCAGAGTAGCGGCAATGATCCGTGAATGTAGAATACCGATTTCCAGTCAAGACGCTTCATAATGAGACCCGACGACAGAATCGATATGACCGTGCCGAGCGATGTACCGGCGTAAATAATTCCTACCCACATGCTCTTCTCCTCGTAGACGACCCATTTGCCAATGAGAACGTTCATCACCGGTAAATTTGCCGAACTCACAAGACCAGTGAGAAATCGAAGGGTCAGCAAGACGCCGATCGCATTCGCCGCCACTGGCACGAGAATTGTGAAGATCGAATTGCAAATTATGCAGATCAGAAGAACCCACTTCGTGTTGAACCTTTTCGTCAAGGAAAAAATTAAATAAAAAAACAGTATTTATTAAATTTAATCTAATAAATGTATTAATCGATTTGATTAATCTAATAAATTATCTACACTCGAAACGGTGAGTGTCGTTAAAAAAAATGTTGTTTTAATAATCGTTAAAGAGTTGATTGAATTAATGACGTCCGTAAGTTTGGTCCTTAAATCATTAAAAGTGATTAATGGAACGATCGACCTAATAAATTGCTGTTTTTCTTATCGATAAATTTACGCACCGATCGGCAAAGTATCCGGCGGGAAACATGCCGATTAAGTAGCCAGCGAAGTACAGGCTGACCACCAAGCCTTGCTCGGTCGCGGACCATTCGTACGGCCCATCGAGATCAGCAGGAGCGCCGTTTTCTTCCTCAAATTGTGGACACTCGTGGGACGGTTCACCCCGGGACTGATTTCCGCTGGACTTCACCATACCGATTATAGCCGTCGATATGTTGACTTTGAGGCCGTAAATTATCATGTTCGCTATGCAGAGCATTATCGCGAAAAGGAATCTCACGATCCCCGCTGAAAAGGAAAAATCGTTACGACAAGTTAAAAAAAATATTATGTATGTTGTCTTCTTCCTTATACACATTTTATGCAACGAAGGTTGCAATTGCACCTTCGTTACTTTAAAAAAAAAATCGTAATCAGACCCAAGATCAAATGAACAGTGTCTCAGTCAAGAATCTGTGCTCATGTTCTCGGCAACTTAATTTTCAACGAAACTGATACTTTCCCATTTACTCAAAATACTTGTCGCGTCTCGAGTTTCGGTTCATTCTAAATTCTTAACCATTCACTGTACTTCAATGATTGAGTTACTTAAAAAATGATTATAAAAAATAAAAATAAATAAATTGAAATCAGATCCAAATGATCAAATTAACTATTTCACTGTCAACGATCTTTGCTCATCTCCGTTCCAACTTAACTCTTTAACGAAAATTATATTTACCCATTTTTTCAAAATACTGGTCGCGTGTCGAGTTTTTCAGTGGATTCTAAATTTCTAACCCTTCACTGCACTTCGATGATTTCTTCACATTTCATTCATCTATGTATATATACATGCATATGCACATATGCATATAAATATCCGAAAAAATATTATTTCTTCACGAACATCCACGTGTCCATCGTCGAACTCTTTCGTTACTCGCACCGGCAGAAATTATCGACGGGCACCTCCTTTCCGAGCGAGTGACATCGATCGACAATGCCCATTCGAGTTTAGCAATCGCTAAGAAATCAGTGTAACGCAATACACTCCCATCGATATTGCCCACAACCGAAGATGTACCGAGGCGTTAACGACGTCTCGACTCTTCGTCGATATCTGTGCGGATAACGACTTGTGTAAACTGCCACTCCACACTTCGACAGCACTGAACGAGGCAGCGACACGATATTCGCGAGTCTCGATGAGCCTCTCTTCGAGACTGGGGCTCTCACACAATCGTCATTTATTTATTAGCCACAGAGACAGGCGTAGAGGCTTCTCTCACCGCTTACTTATTCAACATTTTCCGAGAGAATTATTCCTACAATCTTCGTCAATATTTGACGCGAGAACTCGTCGCGGTTTGTTTCGTCCGGTTTTTTTTCTTTTTTAAGCGGCTTGAATAATTGCATCCGTTTATTTATATCTGTAGGAAACTTCGTGTTCACGATTTTTTTAACAAAGGTACGTATCGCACGGTGAATATGATACTTCGACAATATTTTTTAAATTCAGTCATTTTTTTATAGGTGACAAACAAAGTGGATGCGGAGTTGAGGTCCAGCCAGATCGGATTTTTTTTTACTAAGGAATATCAATGGCGATATGTGATGGGATTAAAAAAAAAAAACTCAAAGACTATTTCAAAATGTGTGCAAAATAGCAAATTCATTCGCCATACGACACGTTTTCTGTATTTTTTATAATATCTCTAAATTTCTGATTTTTTATATATTTGAAACAAAGTTTAGATGCGGAGCTGCTTAAGGCAGTGGAGGTCCAGCAAGATCGGAGTTTTTTTTTTTTTTTTACTGAGGAACAGAATTGGAGACAAGTGATGGGATTTTTTTTTAAGGTACTCGAAGGTACTCAATGTGTGCAAAATAACAAAATGATTCGTCATACGACGACGAGTATAATTGTGACAACGTGAAGTTGTCATAAGTCAATTTCCGAGCTACCAAAGCAAGGACAAACAGATAAAAATGATTTTGATAATCCGTCTAATTTCGCCTTATCGCATTATCGGAGGCCCCGAGATAGGCTGCAGATAACAAATGCTGAAGTGGCATCTCCAAGTCCCGTAAACAAGGCTCCTAACTATAAATTTCTTTCGCGACTACGACTCTTCTGCACATTTCCATCTCTACGTACAAACTTGCTCCGGCAAGATCGTAATTTTTACAACCACCACTAAGTAGCCAATGACCTCATGGAATTTATCCATGTATGGAAAGAGGCCTTCGAAGGCTTCCGACAAATGCTCCGTTGATTATTTATGGGTTTAAAGTATAGGCTTGTTTCGGAGAAACTTTTCGATTTTTCGATTTCTCGAACAATCCATCGATCGATTAAGGAGTTTTTTCATTATTCTCAAGAGTTTCAATTTTTTACACAAATTGCCCATCAAATACATTTTTTTTTCAAATTTATTGGTCAACGAGCAGCTGCACGGAAAAGCCTAAAATCAGAGAAATGGAGTTATAGTGAATAGTTTTTAATGATAGGTATGTATAGCAGCACGATTCAAAATTCGAGAGGGGTTCACGGGGTCGAAAAATGCTCAATTAGATTGTTTGTGGGTTTAAAGTATAGGGGAGACTTTTCGATTTTTCGAACAATCAATCGATCGATTAAAGAGTTTTTTTTTCACAATTCTCAAGAGTCTAAATTCTCTACACAAATTGCCCATCAAATTACATACATTTTTTTCTTCCTAACATTTGCTGATCGATCATCTGGAGGGAAAATCGTAAAATCAGGGAAATTGAGATACAGTGAAAAGTATTCGGCTTTAATGATAGGTATGTATAGCAGCACGATTCAAAATTCGAGATGGGTTCACGGGGTCGCACTGAGCTGGAAGAGGATGCGATATAAATCAAATTTCAACGTCATCGTATCTACGAGACTCTCGAGGCATTAATATTAATATGATATCGGTTCCAGTGATCGGACGCGCATGCCGCCGTCTACGCCGCCTCGATGTTTGCTGACCCGGTTGGCTCATTTTCTAGACGGTCGCATGAGAGGGCGTCAGAGGGCTCCGCCACGGCATTGATCGCCGTGACTAACCGATCCAGATTGAAGAGGAGGTTCACCGAGCCGGTCGCCCTGTGGATCGAAAATCCACTGGAGTCGCCACTCGGCTATCCTGCACGACACGATATCGTTTATCTTGACTTTTTTTTCGCAGTTTCGTTTTTTTCTTTACTTTACTTGCCTTTCTGGAGTTCCTCAGAAAACTATACATTGATTCCCGCTGCCTTTGAACAAAATTTGGAAGAGGCGAACGGACGGTGCAACGTCTAACGTAGATTTCATTTCTGAAAAATTATATAATAATGTAATTCGTTATATTATTATATCTCAGCTCTTACTGAACCAAAAACCAGGATAGACATACTGGCGATGCGGATGATGTGATTTTTAAAAGAATTTTCTAACATTTTTGAATTTTCCTTCTTTCCATTTTTTTTTCTTTTTTTTTTTTTTTCAACGCCATAACCACGGAACTGTTAGCGCAATTGCCCTGTAACTTTTTTATGTATACTGTAGAATCGTGATACGGAAACATATCCGAAATTTGTGGCGCTACATTGATTTTTCAAATTTTAAAACAATTTATTGTCCCCAAACGTCCACTATTCTTTATTTGTTAATTTTCCCATCGCACCATGCGGCTCGATTTGCAAACAAAAGTGTAAAGTAACATTGTTGATTACGCGAAAAATAAAAAGACTGGTGGTTTATATAGCCAAACCTGAAGAGACGAATTTGTCATTTATTTAACAAACATTATTTTTTTTTTTACAAAACTTCATATACTAATTTTAGGCAATGATTTTTTTTTACTATATAAAACGTGATTCAAGATCATAATCTGACGGTCCAATTTCTTATTTGCCGCAATACTCTCACTCTACTCCGTATGCGACGAGGAAGTACAAGGATCAGACGCTATTTCTTTTTTTTTTAATTTTTTTTTTCGAAAGTCGCTCTTAAAGTTTGTAAGTCAATTATTTTTAAGGATGGCATTTTTAGCCGGAACGAGAAACGAATACGAGTGACGCACGGAAGAGACAAAACAATAGCGCAATCCGATGCAGACTAAGACGCTTGGACGGGATAAAATGATAGCGAAATAAGGGACCAAGAGAATCGAAAAAGAGCAGTCTCTCCCTCGACGACAAGAGAATCGTAAAAGTATTACGCAGTTACGATGCACTTTGGTGAACGTTCGTTCGAGTCTTCATGGTACTTCTGGTGCAGTCGCTCGAAGGGGATGCAGTTACTTAAAGCAGCTCTGGATCACCGGAAGAAATATCAAAGCTCCTTATTCTTGTCTTTCCGACAACATTATTTCGATATTATATTTCGAACTATCTTACTCGGTATTACGTTTTTTTTCTTTCTTTTCGTTGAAACAACTCTCCTCAACATGGTATTTTTCCTCTCTTCAAGAAGGCTATCAAGAAATCTTCCTGCAATAATAATTGCAAGTTTTTCGAACTGCATAATTTTTTAAAATATTTGGTACATGAGATTAAACATTCATCTTTCATAATTTTTTTCGTCAGCTGCTCGGAGGAAGTGAAAAGCAAAGATAGATTAAGCGAGAGAAACAAGTAGGAAGCGCCCTCGGCGATCAATCATCGTTAGCGCTTGCATCGAATGACAGTAGGAAACAGCAGCAAATCGCAGTGGCCGGGAGGAAATGGTCTCGCGCGTACGACTGTAAAAGCTGTGTAAACTCGACGAGCAAACAAACGTTTTATGGTCGCTCGATAACGTCATTGTGCCCGTAATATCGTCCGACGGATATTTCAAACGCGCCGGAGAGCCGCATAAGATCGAGCGCTGGTGCAGCAGTCGAACGGTTCTACCGAATAAGGGTCGAGCTTGTCACTGCTGCTTCGGCTGCTGGATTCTTCTTCTACTCGGCTGCATGTCGTTGATCTCGCAATCGACGTTTCCCGGTTTCTCAAGCGCTGAATACATTACCTTAAGTTGCGAAAAATTATATACAACGTTAATTATTAATTCAATAATAATAAACAAAAAAAACAATTATTGTCACTATTATTATTTGAATTAATTGAAACGATTATTTTTTTTTTCGAAAAAAAAAAAAATCCAAGAAATAGCTCAAATTGCGATATTTGCAAAAATGATGGATATAAAATTCAGGCTTTTTTCGAAGTCCTCCTCGACATGAGGCGAATTTGATAAATTCTCACCGATACCACTTGCGACGAAAAAAAATGAATCACTCGTCTCGATTATCCATCGAGGGATGTGAAAAAAATTTATAAAATCGACGAGTATCCGTCACATCGATGGATTTAATTGATTGACGATTATATCGTTCAACGGAAGGACCATCGAGCTCTCCCTCGAGTTATCTGGGTCAATACAGTATTACCGATAGTGGTTTATCTCTACAGCTGCATATATATATATATACACACAGATATTATAGGGATGAGCGGGGCAAAATGGGGCAACAGGGCAAAACGGGGCAGTTGGGCAAAACTAAATTTTCCAATAATTTTTGGATCGGACAAGGTGGCAAAACGGGGCAGAAAAGTCTGATGTATCGATGGGGCGAATTTGGGCATCCAACAATTATTGGAAAATGACGTTTTGCCTCATGCCCCGTTTTGCCCCGCTCTACCCTATATATATAACCAACGGCAAGCAGCAGCACTCCACCCATCACTTCTAATACGTGCAGATGTACCGGTAGCAATACTCTGCTGCAGAGAAAAGCAAGTTCTCCCTGAATTGAAGTTGAAGCGAACTTCAATCGTTAAACCTAACTGGGTTTAACGATTGGCCATTACAGTGTACCATTACAGTATACTCAAATATAGAACACTCAATTAGGCACTATGACCGTCTATGTGCATCCCGCGAGGTTGAATATTGCTGAGGTCTGTTATACGGATGAAACTGAAACGTCTTGGTGGCTCGGTAAGCTTCGCCGGTCGAGAGGAAACCAGGAGGGAACGATGCGAGCGAGCTTAATGTGCCCGATGGCTTACAAGTATTATGATACACCGGCTAATCCTCACGACGAAGCCCCGAGCCGAATGTCGGCTTATATGCATACATTGATGTGTCGTGCGCGAGGCTAATATTAATACGTTAATATAGGTTTCTTCGCAGCTCCACTCCGTTAAAGGTATTACGATCCAAATTACTCACGTTGAAAATTAGCGGATGTTGATAATTTATGATAGAGTAGCAGAAATTCTCCCACGGGCGATGGATTTGTAGTTTCATCAATTTGTATCGAGATTTGCAAATGTGACGAATTTTGTTCACATGTTGACATTTTTTTAACGTCGATTTTTTTTTTATCTACGAATTTGTTCTTTCAGATGACCTGGGAGGTTCTGACGTATAATCGGTGACATTGGCCAATAAAAATTCGTAATTCGTAGCGTTTCTGTAATTTCTCAAAATTAAAAAAGAAAAAAAATTCAGATTGACAATCGTAAGTAAGTGAATTTAAAAAATGTGTTTGCATTCAGAAATATCAATCCATTCGATTCACAGGAAAAACGGATTCTTGATTGTTTATTAAACTGTTATTTTCAATGGTTACCGTTTACAAAAACAAATATTCAGGAATATCAAAAATGGATTTTTGATTGTTTCTTAATTGTTATTTCCAATGTTTACCATTAACAAAAAAATTGCGGAACACCGAATCATTATCATATAAATCAATGAGAAGGGAACAATGTTTTATTGTTAATCTTAATATAAAAGACTGCACCGGCCCAGTTTTCGGGATGGTGTTGTCCCGCCGAGAGTCTCGGGTGAAATACTTGCTCCACACGACGCATAAGGCGAGCCGTCTATCCAGATCGGATTATCCACGCGTTTCACCTTCCCCAGTGCTTTTCCCATGCACGAAGGCTATAATCAAGAGCGTCGTATAATCTTCTTATAACACTTCGCCGCGGTCGAAAGTATTGTATTTCGACGAACCCATTAATAGTACTTTATACCAGGGAAATGATCCTCTTACGAATTCAAAGAAATCGTCTCTATCGTTGGATCAATTGCTGAGAAGCGAAAGGGCATATCTCACATCGCGTTATTAGTTGAAAGGTGTGAGCTACGCCCTTATGTTTCTCAGCAGTCGGTGTCTAAAACGGACCCTCTCGCCCGTGCGGCTTCAATCGATTGTGTTTGTGTGATCCTCGTTTTACACGCTTCATAATTTCCGCTTATTAGAGTCCAGGTGTTCAGGCGTGCAGCCATATTAGCAGCTTATCAAATTACCGGCAAATAATTCAAGGGGAGCTCGAGCGGTTTTTTTTTACTTCCTCATAGAAAAAACTATGTTTTCGTAAAAAAAAAAATCGAGAATTTAAGTACTTTTTTCATCAAAGACCTTTGGTATTGAATTTGGTCAAAATCTATCGAAGTGGTAAGATTTTATAAGTCTGACATTTGTTAATTTTTCGGTAAATATTTATTTTACATTCGACGAGAGATCCTGAATCGAATATCGCGCTAGGAGTAAAATAAGTTCGAGATTCGTAATCAACGGAAAAAATTACATTAGACATGATCACAAAACGGCGAATATCGGATGATTGAGAAAAAAACATTTCTGCGATTTTCTGATCCTGCATTTTCGTTAAACGAAGTAGATGCACAAAATCCGAGAAATTGAAGCGGGTTGGTGTATTTTTTCGCGCAGAACCTGAATCGGCAAGGTGTTTTGCATAAAAATCAAAGACAACGTTTGGATTGAAAAAAGTTGAAAATTGAAATGTTCATATGGCCTTCTCATAATGTTCCTTTATTCGCGAAGCTTCCTCCACGAGGAAGCCAACAATACAGAAAATGCTTTCTCATAGAAGAAGCCTCGCGAATAAAGGAACATTATGAGAAAGCCATATGAAAATTTTAATTTGCAAATTTTCTTTTTAATCGATGAACTTTGTTGGTCGTGCAGAGCGGCCAACAGTGAGATCGCTCGGTGCGAACCATAAATGAATAAAAATAGTTCAAAGTCTCGCGTCAAATGGAGAACACCGTTTTGCCCCGCACGATCCTAAAATCGTACCGCAGTCTCTTTTGCAACCGTGGAGAAAACCATTCTTCGCCGTCTGCCAACGCGCGAAACGGACGTTGGCGCAAGCTAAGCGAATTCGCGGAGTACATCTGCCGGTAGAAGCCGGTGCTTGATGGAGTTCCTGTTGCACCCGGAACGTGCGAATATAGTACACTGCGGAAGGAGACGCTGGAACGCGCCAGCCACCCGACATGTGACACTTTCATCTTGTCAACTTCAGCCATAGTTGCGAGATGTGCTATCTCGTTATCACGAGACCGGGAACACCGGTGTATACGCGCTAACTGTGCGGATTTGATGACTAAGCTCGAGTAAGACACGGGTCAGCCATAGTTTAAAAAAAAGGTAATATTTTGCTATCGCGCCCGCAAATGCAATTACAAGGAATCATTACGAATAAAATATGGCACAAAATTAAAAATACTCCTACCATGACCGGTGCATAAAATCTTTTCATTCTTCCCTCATTTTTCAATAATAATAATAATAATAATAATAATCATTTATTTATTTGTCAACGGGCGATGCCCTTTTACACATTCGGATAGTCATTAAATTTGAAACATTCAATATAAATATATAATAATTAAATTCATATATAAAAACGCATAATTCACACATATAAGTATTAGAAAATTTGAAAATATGAATTAAATTGAAAATATGACGAATAATAATAATAATAAATATTTCTGTGCTTGCTGTGATTGACACAGGATTGACACGTTTCATGGGTGGCTTTTACAGACGATATGTACTATTTATACCGGTGGGGTTAAAACGGTGGAAGAGGGAAGTTTGTACGGGGCTATATGATACTTGTATATGATACGAGCTTGATGCACCATGCGGGAAGCCCCCATACAAGGAGTGTCAGTTGCAATCAGTCGGTCCTCTTCGATGGCTTCGGCTTAGCGTCGCTTGAGCGTTCACCCGATTTGTCACAGTGAATTGTTTACCGTTATGGTTAATATCTGTTTAAGTAAACCACACTCTGCAGAATGTTGTTATCACGAGAAATATCATCCCTGTCGTTCAATCACTTCGAACTATGCGCGGAATTTGGTGTTGGCACAAGAAACTCCTGATTAATTCGCACATCATAGTCGGGACATTTCTTCGTCATTAAAATATATAGAAATCTCGCGAATTATTTGGTACATCACACTTTTTTGTTGATTTTTTTTTAACTCTTTTTCAGTCAGGAGTTTTCTAATTTTTATAAAATCATTTTTTAAATAATCGTTCTCAGGATCTTTGCATGACGGGAGGATCAGGAGAGGTCCTTTAAGGTCTCCGGTGAATATTCATCGAGATGTCACCTTCGTGATCCTCCGTATCTCCACGATCACGAGGTATCCCGCGGGGATACATCGCGCATAAGCTCTTCGGGTATCGCTTCCCGGCCCTCCCCTCCCCCTTTCTCCCTCTTGGATTTCTTTCATTCTTCGCCTCTTCCTAGTTCTGACTCGATCGGCGGTGAGTTCCAGAATGAGCCGCCGCCTTACCGAAGACTTTATTTATTTCTCGCTGTTAAATTCCTATGCGAAAGCCGAGACGCCACTCTCTTTCCTCCGCTTCGTATTCTTCTGCGGAGGCTTCGTCTCGGCTCAATCGATAACGATCCTCTTGCTGCTGGAGACTCGCATTCGCAAATGCGGATGGACCGCAGAGGGAAACGATCGCGCGATTGGGATCAGAATATTCATACGGGACATTCCACGAACAATCTCATACACCATTCGCAATTCTTATTTGCTTTTTGTTTCCTGAACAGATATTTCTTGCATATTGTCGTTAATTTTTGTCTCAAATGTTGGCACTTTTTTTTAGACTTGTTTTTCGAATACGATTTCGTTTGTGGTTTTCCTTTTATTTATGTGTAAAAAATTGATATACTTTTTAATTCAAATTAAAGTACTCTTATAGAAAAAATAAAGTAAATCATTAAAAGTAAAGTATTTCCATTATTTTTTAATATATTGAACATTAATGTTTCGTCACAATTGTACATGAAATTTAATATACCAGTTTATGCACCAAAAATTCCGCTGCCAATAAGTTTCATACGACTTTTTTTTGCAGCCAATCATATAAAGCAAGTAGTTGTAAACAATTGTCCATATATGTATATATTTCATATAATTTTTCGAAATGGAATTCGAGTAATGCAAATGAAATGGGAAAAGGAAGTTGACTAGAGGGGATAAGTAAGGGAATATGTGGGTATGTTCTTACACAGGCGGGGGCGCGTTCGCGTGGTTGAGACCAGATTAAAGCGGCATCAAAAGCCGGGATGGATATATAATTACATCGGCGGGGCACCGTGCTATCGGGTTGAATATAATAGGAGCGGGTGCGTTCACGAACGCGGGAGAGCGCGGCAATTAGGTTGTATCGGGTTCGTAGCGCGACGAACGTCACAGTAAACACATTAGAATCTAATGGTACGTTATTATATTTCGACGTGACGTAGCAGCAAGTTTGTAGACGAGCGACGAGGAGACCGCGTCTCCGTGAAAGATGCCTCTCCATGCACGACAATGGAGTTTATACCTGTGTAAAATAGTCACTTTGAGGTACGATGAGCGACACGTCGAAGTTTATACAGTTATTGAATTGTTTCAAAAACCATCCTCAATTAAATTATTTGTAAACAAATAATTTATTTATATATGAATATATTTATATATTTGTTTATTTATGTGTTTGTTTACTAATTTAATAACTTGGTTGGTAAACAGTGAAAACTACGGCAGCATCTTTAGTTGCGACGGCCGCGAATTCATGCAGAGTCATCCACGCGTTGACTTTGCGACGAGACTCTTCGCGAGATAATTTCTCTCTATCGAAACGAGGTCGAGAACGGGTCCGCATCGACGAGATGCGTCCCTCTCACCGAAGTCGTCCCTACAAAACAACAACAACAAAATATAAATCATTTTAATTAACGAATAAACATGCCTTCCACGCATCCCGCAACGTGCCTTTTCCTCGAAGCTTCGTCTCACATTATACATCAAACGACTCTGTTTAATGAACGCTTCTTCGTAATTATCGTCCTGTTGCTTCGAGTCTTCTTCATCATCGTTCGCACACCGTTTCCTCCCTCGAATCTCGACCGGGAACTCTCGCACTCGAGATATCGAATGCTCGCGAAGCAGAAGGGCGTTCACTGCATCGCGCCTGATGCCGAAGGCCGCACGATGCGACCCTCCGATTCTCAGCGGCAGATGTGTATCGCCACACGAGAATTTCGTTGCTTGAAAAAGTTCAACCTCCTCGAGACATCGTTGACGCTGTTGGGTCGACTTCATCGTTACTCGCTCTCGTCTCGGGGTTGACGTTTCTGTGCGCTCTCGAGAATATTTTCCTTTCCGGCGTCGAATCTTTGGCAGCAACTAGGGCGTTGATGTTGCTCCTCCTCATGACGTTTGCTTGGGAACCGAGACGAATGAGTCACGGTTTGCCGTTCGCGAACCCATCGTTAAGCGTTGATAAGACAAGCGGCAAAAGCAACGCACGAATAATCAAGTCGACGTTGCTGAGAATCTCTTCGATGCTAACGAGGCTCGCGGACCCGAGATGATGGTTGAGGTGCTGGCGTGGAGTTCTTGAGCAAGCGGCAAGTGTACTTGCAAGTAGAGCAGGAACCAGTGCGACGAAGAAGGTTCACTTAGAGGCCGATGGGAATAGGCGAGAAGCCGCTGCTGAAGAGTTGAGTGAGGATGTCGTTATCATTTTTTCCGGAATGCAAGGAGTTCCAGTTCGAAACTCGGACGCGTTTCCTTCCGCGTAGAAGAATCTTTGTTTTCATGGAGAAGCAAAAAGTCGCGCCATTGTGCATAAGTGATGGACGACTTTCTCATCGCGTTTTTTGGCATGAAGATGCGAAGGTAACGGGTCAAAATAATGATTTACACTGGCATTTTGGAATCTCGTAGAATGAGCGCTATAATTTTTTTAGCGCCAAGTGAACGTTGAACTTCGATTCAACGTTTGACTCTCAGCTTTTAGCAATGCGCTGTGTCTCTCATAGACCACCTCGATACTTTGCCGGTGAAAGTTTGGCAACCTCGAAAAAATGCATTGCAGTTTTCGATACCGACGAAGCCTGATTCAGAGCACGAGATTTCACATCGCCTTACTTTTCCATACTGAGAAACAACTATCGATGGCTCAAGTGAAATTCGCTTGCGGGCTGCCAAAGAAACAAATTGTTGACAGTCTTTCCGTCGCTGTTTCAATATTGTATGGAATTGGAAGAAATGACATTTTTAAAAATGTATAAAAAATATCCATTCGCCCAACTTCCGGTGTCGTTATGCACACCGTGATCCTGAAATACTCCCTGCAACTGATCGATAGCGGAGATCTGCAAAGGTGAGAAAGAATAGCGAAAGTGTCCGGTTCCATTGAGTTATGAAAATCAGGATCCTACCTTAGTCATTCGATCGTTTTCTCTGGCTCTTCTCGTGCCCGCACTTCGCTTAATTCGTCTCGCGACGTCGCAATCGTGCTGTAATCAGCGACTACATAATAAACGCGTGCATCCGCTAGATCAGGGAACGGGAAGGAGGGAACGAACAAATGGTTGAGCCTCCGTTTACTCATCACGATAAAAGCTTCGAAGAAAGGTAAAGGAAACGATTTTTTGTTTATTTTTTTTGTATTTTTTTCGAACGGTCGTTTCCTCTTGAGACTTAGATATCGTTCCGGACTGTAATTGTTCTCTTTTCTCATTTACACTTTCAATGTCGCTTTGTTTTCGTCTTAATCGTAGAAAATTTTGCGCTCTCACTTCGACCGGTAAATGTAACTCCATCGACGGTCACAACGGTTGGTATAATTGTTACTTGAAAACCATTGGAGTTCCGAACGATCGCAGACGCAAGTGTCGAATTGTCGTGATTATTGCTGCGATACATTAAAGCGACGTTTTTTATATCGCTACGACAATTACTTGGACGTGTAGAATTAAAAAATAATAATTTTACGACATTAACAAGAAGACTTGGATAATAAATGTTATAATAAAAAAATATGTATTTTTTTGCTGCTTCAGATTCTACTTCCGCTTTCCACTTTTCTATCTGATCATTCCTCGTAGCTCTTTTCATGAAATTTGTGTCGTTGCTCGACGATCGTTGTTTCTTGTATTTTTTCTCTCGAAGAGCGGCAGCGGAATTTCGACAAAACTTTGCGCGATGAGCAAAGCCCCCTCCGACGTCGAGTGATTCTTGTAATGGGGTTGACTCTCGTTGCCTCTGGCGATTTCCACGTCGATACCCTCACTAAGCTAGGCTTAACCGTGGTAAAGGGTTTGCACCAGGGAAAACCTTTGCCTTTGATAGTTGGCTGCACAGTTGTCGCTACACTGACACTGTCACAGTGATTCTAGCGAGTCTGTCGTTTCTCTTCTCTCGCGTCAACAGTGCGGATAAAACTTAGTCTATTCGCGTCTCGCGTTTGCCTCACGGCAGGGAGAATTCCATCGCGAAGCCGTGAAGGCTTTCTATCAAAAATCCAGCTCCATATGGAGCACTCGAAAATTGATCGCCATTTTTTGTCTTCAATTTTCGCTCAAACCATTTTTAGCTCGGTCAGTTTAGTTTTAATCACTTTAATCTTGTTTAGAAATTTCAACCCCCCTCTTCACCGATTCCGCCTTAATATCCGAAGCCTCTTTTACCAGGCGCATCTTCGCGCGCGAGTAGCGTCGGGTACGTTATGAAAATTTACGATTTTTAAATGTCAGCAAACGCGGCCGTGTTCGAGGCTATCGCGCCGAAGTTTTCCGGTCGGATGAAAGACGTAGCTAGAGAGGGAGAGAGAGAAAGCCGAAGGAAGTTTCTTCTTATCTCGGCTCATGCTCGAGTGCTGATGAAACTAGAGTAAAACCGCATACTTGCCTATCTCAGCTTCTCCGAGGTATCAATCACGTTGCGCTTAATTTTATACGAAACACGAGCGAACGAATAAAAATGATCCTACGACCGAAGAGAAGAAGATAATAATAATAATATTCGGGTGTCAAATTAGCACGTGTTGCAACCAGAAAAAATAATATATTCGACGGCCACCGTTTATTTAGATTAAATAAAATATTTATTTGATTTAAATCAATATTTATTTTATTTAAGTAACTATTTATTTAATTTAAATAAACATTTATTTACATCAAACAAATATTTCACTTAATCTAAATAAACGGTGGCCGTCAAATAAATTATTTTTCTGGGTGTGCGGTAAAAAATCGGAGAGCCCGAGCAGTGAGTCTTGGGATCGATGAGAGCCGCGAGTGAACTCGAGCTTGATACATCAAAGGCAACATATTAATACGTCATGTGTCTCCTGTCTCGTAGAGAGGATGGAAATGTTGACGGTGGAGAAAAGCGCAACGAGACATAGTGAGCAATACAACATAGATATAGTGAATTCGAGTGGATAGGTTGGCAGGGCAGCCGGTTGTGCACCGGTGATGAGGAGACCGGGACGCGTCGGCAAAGTTTCTCTCGTAACTTCGCATGTCCTCCCACCCAACGTCTGCTTGTTTAGATGCGGCAGGAAGTGGCACTATCAGAATTGTTCACGCGCCTCCTCCTCGTCGTAGACAATTTGGCACCAGCCCTGAAGCCAAACGGTGGCGAAAGGGATGGCAACTTACACTGTAATCCCAGTTCATTAATCTTGTACAGTAAACTTGTAGGGCAGAAAAGTCGCTTACATGACCGATCTTCCAATCATCAAGGTCCAGTCGTTCAACGCAAGGGGCGGACTTGCCCGTGTTTGAATGACCCCTGAGAAGTGTCTTGCCATCTCGGCCAGACAAAAAGTCACTAAAACGAACGTCCTGATTGCTGAATCGGCAGGTGCACTTTTAACTGACAATGCAATGCGATCGATCGTCGACTTGTGGGATGTCGATTTTCGTATTGCACAATCATAGAATTTTAACGTTGTTTCATTTTTTACTAGAATTATTTCGCAGAATTTAAACCATTTGGGTACCCAAATAGGACAGTAAATACCTAATAGTGTATACGACCTATAAACTATTTGGGATCCAGAGGGACTGTTACTCTAAACATTTACGGAAATGGATCCACGGATACAAATCTTCGTATCCGCATTGGAGTGATAAGGTCCCTGAGTGGTTCGTGGCGCATTCGCGGAATCCGCGAATGCGCCACGAAGGCTATAAAAGAGGTGCCGCAGAGGTACTTGAGCACGTATGACCAGCGGTGCGTACATAATTGATGTGCTCACATCGACTGAAGTTGTGCCCACATTTTTGTACCAAGGTATATAAAAGCAGATTTAGTTGTATAATAGCTAAATCTTAAGGGTTACATAGGATGTAACAGTTTAACTTCTTTGACGTCGCAGCACCGACAACATCAATGCGAATGAAAATCCGACAAATAGGGTAAAAGTGGGGAATATGGACTGGTCCATATTTCATTTATTTACGTGTTAATCGGGATGGTCCATATTCACCACATTTACTCTATACATCGATATTACACGCAGACCACACTGAAGAAAAAATCTTAATGACTCAAGTAAAACTCGCTTGAGAGCTGCCAAAGAAAAAAATTGTTATTTCAACTCCACTTTCAATTCTTATAATTTCATATGGGATTGAAACGATAACATGTTACTTTGACAGTCCTGCCGTCATTGTTTCAATATCATATGGAATTGTAAGAATGAAATAACTGAAATAAAAAATTGTTTCTTTGGTAGCCTACAAGTTATTTGTATTTAGCGCTCTTTGCATTCCAAAGACACTTCAAACGTCCGGTGTAGCTAACGAAAGCGAGCTCTTACAGGGTTTCTTGGACTTTCTGCATACCGAGTCACTCCAATCGTGAATCCTGAAATCGTGATCCGTGTGCGAAGGCAAAAACGAGAAAGACAAATCGATGCTTGGCGGGTCTTGGCGTTTGCGAGATATCCATAGCTGGTAAACACTCGACCCGAATCTCGGATTCGACCGATTCCTTCGATGACTCGTCGAATTGGCGAAGCGTCAAGAAGGGTGAGCTACCGTGAACGCGAATGCTGATACCGCGCGCATTCCATATCCAAGCATCACTGTCAGGTCGGCATGTCGACTGATCATTCATTGAACCGTCAATAGTTCCGCGTCGAAAGAAATTCAGTTATCGGTCACCACTTTCGAGAACTTTCGACGTCGGGCCGATGTTTTGAATTTACGAACCTGGATTACAAATTTTCCATACCTCAGTCAAAACTTGCCCTGTGCATTTATGGGAAATTCTCTATATGTTCATGAATTTCCGACGAAGTTCAGTTCAATCTCCAGCTGCCGGATCGGAACTCGAATAGCCCAATCATCGTTTTCATTGTCTGCAATAACCACATTGGCATAATCTCTATCCCAATCGCCACACGCCGACGAGCCCAACTATCTCTCCTTTCGGACACCCCAACAGGGCACAAATTTCACTCCATGGCTAATTAAGAAATTCTTCGTCTTTGTAACAAAATCCGTCTAGGTGGACATTCGTCCGGAATAATGTAGCTTCCGGGAGTGATCAGAAGGGTCAGCCTGTGGGAAACGAAGGTAGATAGACAGAGCGGCATGAATTCTCACTCGGGTACATTCGATTCTCTGATAAACTCTCGCCGCCGAATAGTCGGAACGTCCGAGGAGTTTCTCATGAACCCGGTGGAAAGTGCGAAGGACGGAGTGAAGGACAGGATGTTAGGGATAGGCGACGTGTTTGCTTCCAATAACCGCAGGCGAGTTGCCAACTGTGATGTCCGCGTCCCAACGATTCGACGGGGCGATGGACTATAGATAGAATATATAGTATATAACAACGCCTCATACAGATATACGTATGGTATACAGCAATTTTCGCGACTCCGTCTGCGGTAGTCCGACGGCCAACCGAAATCGGCACTGCTGCCGGATCCGCAACATAGTTCCCAGACACTTTACGGTGTTCCCCTAGTGCTGTTCCTAATCGACATTCAACAAATTTCACAAGGAATGTTATCGAATATCTTCGACGGAAGGCATTTAGAGATAAAACGTTCAATTGATCATATAAGGTCTATGATGCAAATGATGAAGTCTTTAAGCAGTTCCACCTGCGTCAAGTGTTATGAGGATTGACACAATGGATACCCAGAACTCCATAAGTCAAACTCAATGAGAAACGACTGAGAGACGACAGCTTTGGGATGCTTAGCAAGCTTGCAGCTGCTTCTGACCAGGAATGGACGGACTTCGGCTTCAAGATCGCAAGCGAACAAACGGACACAAAGACAATCCGAGTCGACGCGGTGTACAGGGCAAGCCTCTCTTCGCGGCAGTGGATGCCAATGTCACACGTACGGCATTGGTATTTCTGTGCGAGGATGGAAGAGCTAACGAGAAATTGCCCGCCCGTTCTCCCGGTAAGATGAACTATGATGGTACACGGGGAAGTTAGCGGCTCAGTGTCAGTGTTTGACAAATTGTGCGCTCACCATCGCCATGAACGCCACCACCGCCCGTTGGAACAATGAACGAGGTGAAGCGGGAGCTGATGCGGCAACGCGCTTTGGCCTAACTCCCGCAATCTCCATTCGCTCTGTGTTCCGTGCCACAATGCCGTGCCTATGAATGCTGTCAACGTTGCGTGTCGTAATCACTTTTGCTCGATTGCGAAGCACCAAGAGAGCCTGAAACTGATCGGGAAACGGAAAACGGAAGGAACGTTCCGATGTCTCTGAGTCCACTTAAGTCGATCTGGTCGCAGCCGGGCGTCGAACATCTCGCAGTCTTGACACCTATGACGTTTTTGGTTCGAAATACATCACGCTCGACCAGCGTTAATTCGATCGTTGGGTGTAATATTGGGTGTAGATCCGAAATGCCAAATGACGCTTGCGATTCGAATTAGACTGCACACTGTAGCGTCGGTTCCTCAATCTCTTGAAGCCGCAAGAACCGACCTAGGGCGAAACATCAATACATCCGAGTGAATTTACTAATTGGGCTTTGGCCCAAATTCCGGACCACCGGAATTTGAAGACTACTTTGTACTGTGTTCGTTACCTTCGATTCGCTGTAACCAAATGACCGTTTCCAGCAACCGGTCTTCTTACTTCTTATGTATACTCGTCACAATGAGCAAGTTTGACTGCCGACAGTCGAGCCTTTAAAGATATCAATCTGGCGAGAGGAGTAAAAACATACGGCGGACGACGCGGGTTTTGCGAAACGTTTCGATGCCCATGGCTGCGGACACATGTTCTCCACTCCACTCGCGTCTCGATCATCTGGAGAGTTCTCCCGCCAGTCGAGAGAGCAAACATAGACGGACTCGGCCCGAAGGATAAAACCGTAAATACGTCTTCGCGCATCTCAGCTTCTGGGTGTTCCGACACGACGGGCTGTGGCGCGCGAAACACACAATTAACAGCGGATTCTCTCCTCAGATTTCGTCGACATGCACATCCACATGCGTGACTAAAGGAGATGCTCGCTTTCGATAATGGATGTCTTCTCTTTCAACTCGCTTGGAGCAAACATTCTTTCAACGGCATTGCGGAATCCGTTTTCTTTTTCGTCATTTTTGCAACAACTTCGTTGAATGGAATCCATGCTTGCCAAGTACACAGTCGACAATGGACAAATCCATCGGCCACACGCGCCCTTGTAAATATTGCTTCACGATACCCGCATCGGTTTCGAAATCGAGCGCACGCCTCGATGGAGAATTACCGTGAATAGTCTCACCATTTGAATAATTTGTGGCTATTGGCTATTGGTCGCGGCCTGGACGAGCCAGTGTCACAGCGCCAACAAGAGCCGCAGCAGCATTAGCGGTGGCACACTCGATCGAAAAGCTTCCAGCAAGGGATTCGAGATTTCTCTCTGAACGTTACAATGCTCGACGTGGGAGTACATACGTTCGCTTGAATCGGACGAACCGAACAGACGATCGGCCAGTTTCCATGCATCGGGACGCGAAACTCGCAGGGGAATCCCCGCTCTATGGGAACGCGGACTGGTTCTGTTCGTCCTCTCTCTGTCTCTCCTTCTACTCTAGCAGCACACATGGCGGCATTGGTTCTCCTGTGGGACCGCGAGCGCGATTCTACATCGACGGGGCAGAGTGTACAACACCAGGCGACGTTTCATGTTGAAATATTAAACGCGAGAGCTGTGACAGTTGTTGCAGTTGCGGAATATTGCACGAGGCGGCACTCGAGCCGCGTGTATTCTGTTCTGGGAAATTCAGAGATAACGCAATCCGATGTTTGTATCTGCGTGCTGAGTACAATATAACTCAATATATATATATATATATATATATATATATATATATATATATATATATATATATATATATATGGATGTATATATCCCCGCGTGCGTGGGGTCTCCGACAGACTTAAAATAATCAAAGCCTGGGCAAGAGCCCAAGGAGACTTGGAGTCATTACCTGGGCAGGAGCCCGATGAGACTTGGAATAATCACTGCCTGGGCCGGAGCCCAATGTGACTTGGAATGACCACCGCTTGGGCAGGAGCTCAAGGGAACTTGGAATAATCGCCGCCTGGGCAGGAGCTCAAGGAACAATCGCTGCCCGGCCAGGAGCTCAAGGAACAATCGCTGCCTGGGCAGGAGCTCAAGGAACAATCGCTGCCTGGGCCGGAGCTCAAGGGGACTTGGAACAATCGCCGCCAGGGCCGGAGCTCAAGGGGACTTGGAATAATCGCCGCCTGGGCAGAAATTTAAGGGGACTTGGAATAATCAGCGCCTGGGCAGGAGCTCAAGGGGACTTGGAATAATCTCCGCCTAGAGAGGAGCCCAATGCGTCTTAGAATAATCACCGCCTGGGCAGGAGCTCAAGGAGACTTGGAGTAATCGGGACCACCACTGTCTTCAATCCTACCCTTGTTCCCTCCTCTACCCCCCCCCCCCCCCCCCCCCTCCGCCCTAAACTACTTAGAATACTTCAGCTGAAAGGATCAGCTTCACGGGGAAAGGCTTCCTGTATAATAAAGCTGACCTATTTCCCTAAAGATGAGGGGGAAAAGGATTGCCATAATAAAATAGACCTCCCTACTTGTATGGTGAAGCCGACAATCTCGTTTCTTGCACACCGAACCGGCGGCGGCGACGGCAACGGCGAGATTGTTATATTTTATAGCGATATAAACCGTCCTATATATGCGTATAGTAATATTGCCATTGAGTTCACTACTGACAGCTTGTCCCTACTAATATACAACTCTGAATATTGTGTGTTACAGGGTACGTATCACGGATCTCTGCGTCCCCGGATTTCCGACACCTGTCCCATTTGAGCTGGGTAAATATTATACATTTTTCATGTCCCCGATTTCGATCGAGAGCGTGGTAATCCGTAACTCGTTAACAAACTAGTAGGTGGGATTCGACATCATCGAATCCCCCAAAGGTTTGCCATTGGCTGTCGCCTAAATTTCTCTCGCTAATTTAACCACACGTCGAAGTGAATGACGTTTCGCTCCAAGTTCGGCGATTGCTATTAACAGGTGGAGAAGTTGGAGACTCCAGTTTGTAAAATCAGGGTTAGGCGAAGGGACAATATGGACCACCGATGTCGAGGACCTAAAATTTGTTTTCATTGCTCACTTTTTTTTTCTGGGTTCGAAATTTAATTCCGCCTACTTAGTAAAACGAAAGGTGCCGGGAAAGGGATGCGCGGTTGCAGGAAATGCATTTCTCTGCTGCGCCGACTAGAACAACAAACGTCGTCGCCAGGTAGTTTTTATTTTTTTTGGTCTCATTGTTCTTTCGGAAGTCCTGTGCGACCCGCGAAACAGAGGAGCCTCGCACAGGTGAACAAACGGTGGAAGGGTCGAGCTGGGTGTTAACGACATTCTTAATTGTTCTCGGCTCCAGGTTCTCAAAGCGCAGAGAAAGAGAGACCGTTCTATGTTTCGTGTGCACATTCACATATGCACGCGTGAAAGAAAATGATTTCTCAAAACACGGAAGCCGTTTTACAATTGCATCTTATTGTTATTTACTGGATAAATAATTGTTTACTTGACTAAGAGCCACGGTCAATTTAAAGAACAATTTGAAGAGCAGCCTTCATTCTCAATAATGAGTGGTGGCTTACTTGCTGCGCCAATGAAAACATACCGAAATTCCAGATGGAGAAATATAAAAACAATTTTTATTTACGTGAAATACTTTAAGAAATTGCAATTTAATACGATTCATTCCATTGATCATCACGGAGTTAAGAATATTCTTATGGTTGCTCCTCGTGCCAATCAATTTGGGAGACATTTAGTTCACAACTCCTTTTTGATCGCCCGAACGAACGATTATGCATGCAATTGTATGCGAATGTACTCGGTGCATTTGCCACAGCAGACTCCGACCATGCGGTATTCTCTCGAAATGCGTGAATGTAGGACCAAATATTCCGCGTAATTGGTGCAGTTACCACTTGTCCAGTCGGCTACGGAATTGTTAAATTGTAACGCCATTACATTCGGCGAGGCGTTACACAGGTAACACCCGACAAGACTACTCGGCGAACAGTCCTGCCACAACTGCGGCTACAGAGCTAAGGTAAAAGGGGGTGAATTACCCGAGAGTTGAGCCGCATTCAGACTGACGCGGTAATGCGTCTGAATCCATTTAGCCAACCGCAGAGTCTCACCGATGGAGAGTGGAGAGAGGAGAGAGGAGCGAAAGCGAGACGGAGAGAGGGAGAGAGAGAAGGATGTATATATATATATATATATATATATACATGTATACAGGAGTAATGCCACAGAGTCGACGATAGTTCCAGGGTTCATTCCCGACGTTGCAGGAAATCCTAGTCTTGTTCGTGGTGCATGTCCGTTATGATTAATTCTCCTTCGTGATAACGGAGTTGATAAACCAGGACACAAGACGTCTTGTACTGGACGACTTTACGACTTTCTTCTTTTTATACAAAAACAATCACATCGGACAATCGATCTCACCTTACTAAACCGTAAAAAAATTTGTTCGATAATTCACGGTACGGGAAGCTATTTTTACATACAATTGTTTCTGAAATTTCAAACACATGCGCAATTTTACAGTGATATTTTTATTTTTAATGCAATTTTTTTGTAAATTTCAGCCAAAAGATTTTATAATTTTAGGATCGGGTATTTTAATTTCACGAAAAAGTACATCCACGTTCAATTAATGTAAGTAATGTTAGCAACTTTAAAGTTCCGGTACATTAAATTTACAATTTATTTTTACAGTGTGTGTTAACTCTAGGCGACGATAATGTATTTTTGCACCCTTGTCTTGGATCGTTCGCGACCTGGCCTTTTAGAGTTAAATGCTCTATCGCCAACAACTTTAACAAATAATTTGACAGTAAAAAAAAATCGCATGAAATTGAATGTACCGGACTGAAAGGTTTCAGGCAAAAACTGTTATATTAAATTTCATCTACAATTGTGATGCAAAATTAGTGTTCAGTGTATTAAAAACATTTTTTAATAATTAACTTTAGTCCTACTGTAATAATACTTTCATTTTTATAATTTAGTTTCATTTCAATGAAAATGTACATAAATTTTTCATCACAATTGTACATTAAATTTATTTTATCAATTTTCGTATACAAACTTTCAGTCCGGTACGTAAAATTTACAATTTTCGTTACAGGGCTTTTAATAAATTGAAGTTATTTGACAACTCGGTTGATATTAACTTTCTGCGCGAGGTCAGAGAATTTCTGATATAAGCAAACCGATGTCTGACTGCGTAATGGGGCTTATGTATCGTCGTCTCAGTACATAAACCAGTGTATCTTCTGTCGAGATCCGCGGTGTCTGTATGATCGTGTCTGCTGACCGCGCAGACAGGAACCCGCTTTTACGGTGTACCCTCGAGGCGTCGCTTGGGCAAGGAGCTTGTATATCGCTTCGGTGAAATCTTTATGCGAGAGCGACGACAATGGTACTCGGTAGATATGGCCGAGACTCTCGGGCGATGGGGAAAATGGATGAAACGGCATGTTCACGGGGACACTACAGCTCGGCGAAGCCGCGACACCGCTGCCCATCACCAAAGCGTAAAAACGCCGAATCGATATGACCGCGGTTGAATAAATCGCCCGAACGTCTCACATCGGCATGGCTCACCTGCCCGGCGTTTTTTTTTTTGGTGGTTCTTAACTTATGGCTGCATTCACGAAGATATTTCGCTGCGAATAAATTCATGGATGTGAAACGTAATTTTGATTTTTTAGTTTCCGGCAATCATTTTTATTACCAATGTAAAAAAAGTATCTCGCAACGATATTGTCATATACGTGTTTGTGTCCGTGTTTGTATTTAAATTCGTATCTATAGATACACTGCAAAAAAAAATTGTAAATTTAATGTACCTGACGGAGTTCTTATCGAAAAACTTGTACATTAATAAATTGTAATGAAAAATTAATATACTTTTCCATTGAAATTAATGTCACATAAAAAATAAAGTATTTCCAATGTTTTTAATACACTGGACATTAATTTTTCATCACAATTCTGCATGAAATTTAATATACCAGTTTTTGCATAAGAACTTCCAGTCGGGCATGTTAAATTTCATGCTAATTTTTTTTTTTTTTTTTTTTACAGTTAATAGTCAAGAAAACGCAGTTAAATCAAAACGAGAGGCTAAATAATTTTCACCAGCTGGTGGTGGGACATCAGTTGCGGTACGTATGAGGTCTTGTCCTTTGACTCGCACGCGTGATATTAGAGTCGCGCAGAGTGCCGTGTTAATTGCACTTACACGTCGTTCGATCGTACGTCCGGACAGTTAGGTAGTTAGGTACGAAACGTACGTAGGAAGGTACCTCCATCCGATTACGTACATACGTGCTTGGAATCCTTACGTGCCACTTGAATTTCAACGCTCGCCTTCGTCGCCTCTTATATGTCGAATTTGCGTATACTTAAAAGTATACCTTTAATCACACCTCGAAATCAGGACCGACACTTTCGGCAATTTTACTTCACTTAATAATCAGGCCATCAAAAGATATTTTCGTATAGAAATTCGAAAAAAAAAAAAAAAAAAAAAAAAAAAAAATGGTAAATTATAACATCCCAACGATCATCGATTTTTTTCTGAATAAGGGAAAGTCGACCGAGAAATATGAACGTCGGAGTTTATATGAGGCCTTGTACTATTTTTAATATAGGAAACTTCGCGGATGCGAGACGGCCATGTAAGACGTATTGTTCGCGTGAAAGTGTGTGACACGGAGATGAGAAAATATGTAGGGTGAAGAAGAAGAAGGAAAGAAAAAGAAGAAGATGAAGAAGAAAAGAACTTCTCCGGATGGGATTTAGTTGCATTTTATTCAGTCACTTTGTCCATGCTCCCTCTCCCTCTCCCCCCGCGCCCAACTCGCCCCGCCAACTTGTCACAGTTTTACATTATTTCCATCGAATGCTGTTACTGGTAACATCTGCTGGCATATGCCCTTCGCCGGTGTTTCTGTATATATATTTTTGTATATAACGGTACAGCGGTGGTGTGCCAAAAGAGGAGAACTGTAGCATGTCTTTTTACCCTCTTACTTTCTCATCTCGCTGTAAGCGGTCTGCCGGTCCCTATCAACCTCGAGAGTATGGTTCAGCAATAAAAGCTTTTTCCTATCACGATATTTCGATGTCAAGAGACGCGCCAGCGCAGTTGTACTGTATACGCCAGTACGCCGGAAGTGAATCCTTCGATCGATGTTATTCGAAAACGAAGCGTTGGTTCGGAACTTTGACGACAATTTTATTATATAATTCGACCAAAAGCTTTGCTCCAGTGAAATGGTACAGTGGATCACTGAGAGAAGGATCTGGGAAATACTACCAAGTCACATGGTATATTCCGAACAGACAACGTGGTACACGGATTTAGGATTTTCGAATTCCACTTCTGTATGCTGTAAAAGCCGAAATGTCGGCAATATCGAAGTGAGTCAGGGCTTTCGGAATCTACTTCGATATTCTATATGCAATTTGGAATTTTCGAAATCCACTTCCATATGCTATGAGAGCCGAAATCTTGGGATTTCCAGCAGATTGCGTTCAGGTTAATGGGAATGTTTGATGTCGCTGTGATTCCTGTATAGAATAAGTCAGGGTGATATGGCCACCCGCAATATTTCTTAACGTAACAAACGAATGGCGGTGCCGTTCGCACAGTTTTTAGTAGGGTTAATCGCAAATATTGATTTACAGAGCTGTAATAAAATCACGCATCGAAAATATTTTTAGTTTGGCATCTGAAACATTTGTCGGCGGTAATTATTGTGTTTCTGTAGTTCATAGACAACATTAAAAAACACTAAGCATGAGTTCTGCGATCGATCTATGCTCATCTAGGTCTACTCGACTACCATTATTGGACAGTAAAAAGTGTCTGTACTTTTTACAAGAACTTATTTTCCACAAACGTCCACAATTATTATTTTTTCATTGTTAATATTCCGATCGCACCAACCGAGCTTTCCACCGATCGAAATTTCGTGTTTAATTGTAACGATGCGAATAAGAATATTTTTTGCATCGTCGTTTTTTTTTTCTCTTTTTTGCAAAAACAGCCGACACTCAACGGCCGTCTCGACGGGAATGAAAAACCGTATTGCCTCTTATTTTTCTCGCCTTCACCTGTGTTCACCCTTCGCCGTGTTTGGCACGAAAACTCATAACGGTCGATGCTATACTGGCTCCACAGAGGCGCACACAATTCTGACAAATAAACGTTTGCTCGCACAGACACACACACACACACCCTGCATAGAGAGCCGTGGTGCCACAAGGTCATGCCGAAAAATTGCTTGTTTCCGAGGAAGAAAAGTGCGAAACGAGAGACAGAAGCGGGCACTCTCTCACATCTCTTTTCTCGACGGGTAACTTATATTGCTAGACTCTATATTGCTAGACGTTTCATAAGGAGCCGTGAGAAAAAAAGCGTATTCTTTTTTATTGTCCTCGCTCTTGGTGTCATTATTACTCGCAGTGGGGCAAAAACAAATTAATCATATCGTTAATAATCCGTACAGGAAGAACTCGCGGGTCGGGCAACGATGAAACTCTGCGAAATAATGTTTACGTCCCAACGACTGCAGTGGCCACATTGAATATCCCAAAAGCTAATGGTAGAAATAAACTGTTGGCAAAAGAACGCTGGATTTTTCGTTTAGATTTCTAATAACACTTTCTTAAAATGTTTTTTTTTTTTTCTTTTGTTCGCGCTTTTTCGGCTTTGGAAGTCGCCAAAGCTATAACATACACCGAAGGAAGAGCGGGGCAAAATGGAGGGTCGTGTTCGTGTCCGATATGACATTAACAAAACTGGTCCATTTCGCTCCGCTCTCCCCTAATCAATAATGCTGCATATCGCAGTACCAAAGTAATCGTTTCGTTAACACACCCCAATTTTTTCGATAGCCGATGCACTACAGAAGACCGATCGAGAAGTAAAAAAGAAAAAGAGAAAAACATTCTATTGGATTCGTGTATAAATTCGCCGGGTAGATTTTATCGTAAAAGTTTCAAGCCCCCTTGCGTTCCGAATCGTTCGTGCTGGCTTTCCTACCAGTCGTGGCACAGCGGCCGGGATACGGAAAGAGGTAGACACTCGAAGCTCATACCAGTCGAATATTTACCTACCGCAAAGACCAAGCTGCCCCCCGCTCCAACCCCTTTTTCAAATTCCATGCTCGTTCGTGAAGCCGCGGGAGAGTCTCCGCAGCTATTGCAACCCGGCAAGGGTTTTAATTTTCTACCCCGGTGGACGCGCCGCAAGGAATCGATGAGAATTCGAGAATAACGCCTCGATAGCAATGCCTAGCTTGTGCGGGTGGATAACGCGCGGAGGGGGGTTCCCGCCGGGAGGCAAGAGAAACGATAGAAAAGCCGAGTTGAAAAAAGGGGGTTTGGGAGGGTTGAATGAAAGGGACAAACGGGCCAAAGGAATCGGCAGGCGTTTTAAATAGTAGTGGAAAAGGGCATGCGCGTAATGTGCTAGCGATGTGAAGCAAGTAGGCGTCAAAGGACTGATCGCGTGTCAAAGACTGGCGCTAGACGATGAAATCCCAGTGGGAACAACAAAAATGGACTTCGATGGAACCCGATAATAGCGTGTCACTCAATAGTCCCGATGTCTCAATAGTCCACCGCCTCCAATGTCAGTTTACCTCCCAATATGATGTTTTCCCGTTCCGTTGACCCTTGAAATTCGTTTGTGGCAGGTCATCCCATAACGAGACGGTTTTTGTCATTAGCTCTTATAATCAGTGTATGGAAGGTGACTTTACTCCTTGTAATGTGCAAGCGATGTGAAGTAATTTGGCGTCAAAGAAGTGATCCCGTGTCAAAGACGATGTAATCCCAGTGAGAGCAACAAAAATGGACTTCGATGGAACCCGTTAATACTGTGTCACTCAATAGTCCCAATGTCTCAATAGCCCGGTGTCTGCAATGTCAGTTTACCTCCCAATAGTCTGTTTTCCCATTATCCCTTTGAGCCATTAAATTGGTCTATGGCGATTCACCCCGTAACGAGTTGTTTCTTGTCATTGCCCCATTAGCCCCTGTAATTAGTCCTAGGAGCATAACTTTTCTCCGACAGCTCGATGGCCGTTAAAATCGGACTATTGAGGGGGTGGTATCGTATCTGAAACTGTCGGGAGGATTTCGCTGAATCCACATATAGGATCCTGATTGACACGAAGACATTAAAGTAAAAACTAATAACCCAGCATTTTTTCCTCGGTTAAAAAAGATGGAGACCCGATAATCTAGTCTCCGTTCATTTCAATCATACTTATCGCTTCGCAGTGGAAATTTTTATGAGAAAATGTTGTAATATCCTGCAGCGAGTGAAACGAGAGACTGGCAGTATAGGCGACCCCTCGAGGCTGAAGAATAAAAACTGACTCCGGAGACCCTTGTATAAAGAGATGGTATACGTACCGCACGCAGTGGCTTTCCACACCTAGGAACGGAGGTCCTCTACGAGGTCGGTGACGAAGAGCCAGGGTATAGTCCCCGATCCAGTGAGACGGTTCCTCTGCCAGGAATATAGAAGCTCGGGGAAGCTCGAGAGTGCGAGGGAGACGAGCGAGGACTCTCGGTAGTCCCGGCACGTCGCCGATGAATGGTCTGACGAGACTCCAAAGAGACTTTGCGAGACAATCGCTTGGGAAATCTGGAACCTCGGTGATCCACCCTCGTACCGGTCCCCTCTATCCTCTTTACCGGCTGTTCGATCTTGGGGAAAGACAGGGAACGCTGCTAAGCATTGCGTTCGCTCCTCCACTCGGCTGTATATGTTTTACTGTACAGTGAAAAGCCGCAATATCTGTCGGGTTGCCATGCCGGTTTTGTAAATGGTATAAAAATTGAAGACTCTGGAAGGTAAACACTACTGGTCTTTGGGATTAAACAACTTCTATTTGAATCAACCAAATGTACGTGAATCGATGAAAAATCTTCTGTGTGTTTGTTAACGATACATACGATGTGTTAACGATCGTTACAGATATTAAACATTTATACATTTACACATTTCTATATGCATCTACATATTGTCAACGGACCATTGACCGAAGTTCTTTAGCCGGCTTTTTTACCTTTGGTCTGAGATGTGACCACCATTTTTTCATTGATATAGTGTATACAATCTTATACTTTTTCGTTCATAATTCTGCTTAGGTGTCAATATGTAGCGCGTGTTGGATATTTATATACTCGGATGATGTTTTGGTGCGGGTTGTAAGCATATCGGTCGAATGTTTACTAGCTGATTGGATGCGAATGATTGATTGAGGTCTTGTGGTGTGATGACATAGAAGTGATGCTAGTTGCTTCACAAGAGCGAATTGCGCGGGCAGTGCAGTGGGTTGTTAGGGATTCTGTTTCTCGTTAGAATCCGGATGGCACCAGTTTCGATGGTTTTGATTTCCTTAAGGGTCGCTTGTTTGCCGAAATCCGATGAATTCCTTCCAAAAATAGAAACGACAAGGTGGCAAATCAACTTCTATACAAATGAGCGTGTCGACGATGTGGAACTTCAATGACTTTACTGAAAAAAAACAACATTGCACGATTCCTCTTTGACGAAACTCGTCTCGTCTTGGCCTCGCAGACTAGGATTCGGATTTTCTTGAACACCTCTCACCTAACAAGGGTGAAACTTTTGCCCTGTGGTCCGGGGATCGTTGCAGCATTTGTGATGGGCTATAGTGGTGGCGATGGCCTTGGGTTGGGTATATACCGAAGCAGGCCGCAGGCGTATTAATTAGAGACCTCGGCTCTTAAAGCACCTGACGAGGTCTATACTACCTTAAAGTACCGAGGAACTCACTCACTCGATGTGGTCTGGTAAATTTAGTACTCGGATTTCATGCACCAAGAGAGAAAGCACTACGTACTTCGCGCGCGGATCGGTTCCGAGCGGCTCGGGGAGGTTTTAGTTCGCCGTGGGGATAATTATTCAAGCGGCATTTCCTCCTCTGGCCTCCCCCTCCGCCGCTACCCCAACTCGCCTGGTTCGCTCGCGTTCCTGTCTTATACCCAGCGAATGTTGGATGCAAGAGTGGAAAAGAGGGACGAAGCGCAATGTACGAAGGAAGGTTGGAACAAGCGAACTAAAGGGTGAGCGAAGAGGGATGTGAGCCCTCAGCGGCGGTGCGTCATCCATCATGCTGCAGAGCGTACAAGCGTACATACGCGTACAAGTTCCCGTACCGGATGCCTGGAAACCATTGCTACGGATAATTGAGCGTGTGTAGGGAAAACGTATTACGGTATCGCATTCTGGCCGTTACCGCCGTGGTGTGTTCGCCCACACAGACTCATACGGATATTCGCGGTCTGATACTATCTCCCCCTTATTTCATTATCATTCACACTGCTCGACCGAAGAAATTTCACCACTATTATGTTTATTTTGTTTTTCGGTACTTTGTATCATATTCGGTGATACATCAAAAGTTATTTTTTAATACTGTAACAATTTTTTTTTTCACGGTACGCATCAGCGTGTACGATGTGAACAAACAAATATCATATTTTCCTAACTTGTGGTGTAATCGAAACCGAAAGATATACTTATTTTTCAAGAAAGCAACAACTGGCACTTCAAGAGCAAAAAGTCTGTTTTCTCTTAAAAAAAAAATAAGACGGCTATAGTTTCAATCTCTTAAAAAAAAAAAAAAAAAAAAAAAATCGACAATAAGTTAAATCAAATGAGCCGAGTAGTGTTAGGATTTGTTTACAAATCAAAAGATCGTTTCATATGTCACTCAACGTTTAAATAATTTCGAATTTCACCGCCAGGCGGCGTTCGAGCGCGAACGTCATCTCACGTTTTTCTCCGTTCGCCCGCTCGCTCGCGCCACCCGCGGTGGCGTCATCAACTACAGCGCCGACCGTCAGAGAAACGAAAGACATCTCCGGAGTTTCACCATAGTACATTGTGCAACAAGGGTCACAATCGCCAATTCGACCCTCGTTACACATCATATTTTTTGTTACAAGTGCGTGAATCTGCGGCATGGCAGACGCGCGAGACGAATACTGAAAAGTGAGATTATGTCTCCAGGGGCGATAACGTCGAAAGTAAACTCTTAAGGGACGAAAGTGAACGAAATGCGAACTGCGCATGCGCGACTCTGTCATTTCATCACAGGTTCACAACAGGCATGGAATGGGCCACTTTCGGCTTGCAAGACTGCCACGTAAAGTGCCGCGATTCATGAACGTGTGACAAAAAATATATTTTTCTGGGCGGATCACCTTGCAGCCAATCGTGGTTCAACTTCCAAATTTGGAAACCGCTCGATGCACTCGTGACTGCTGTAATACGGAAATAATTTGTTGCTAAAGCCCGGTAAGACCGGAGGGATTTGCGTGTGTCGGAGTCTGGGGCACCACAGTTTCCACGAACTGTTTCCAATTTAACGAGGTAACTCGATATTAGCGAGTCCTGGGCGACGCGACGCTGAACGGAGCCGGGGCGAAAGGGGGAACGGGCGAGGGAGCTCGGAGTACCGCTCGAAGGGTTAAAGCTACGGAGTAGTCTTCCGTTTCCCGCGTCTTCGCGCCTCTCGAACGAGATTGGCAAAGTTTCCGCCGCCCGGCGCGGAAAGTAACGTTTATGGATAAATTCGGTCCAGGGACTCCGAAGCGAGTCGCGCCGGTGGTTTTCGAGCCGATGGGTCGGTAAGTTTCGTTTTGGTGTACAGTCATCGAGATGTGTAGCTCCACAGTTTCCGTTCGCTTGCTCTCGTTTTTTCTGCTAGCCGGTCAATGCGGCTGCGGACAAAGTTGTTGAAGCTACGAAACACAGAACGCACGGTGGATTCGGAATTGGTGCTGTTCAGTGTCTTGATTTGATTTTTGTTATGTTTATGTTTGCATTTATCCATAGATAGTAAAGTTCAGTTTTCAATCCTACACTTGTTCTCTACAAATCTATTAATTTCCAGCTCGATAGATCAAAGTCTTCTGGAGTGACGGGCTTCCTGATACTTAGTTTTTTCAGCGATGAAAGTGTAACCCGGTTTCCCCGGTTGCATTTTCAGCGCGTGAGATCGGACCCGATAAGATAAGGAAGAGGCCCGATAAGACTGCGAGAAGGCCATTTGTAGGGTCTTGTGAGGTTCCGATGCAACATTCTAAAATGTATACTCGGACTGCATTTCCATAATTCTGATTGGTTCTGATTGGCGGTCAATTCTACACATATCGATTATCGAAATTGCTTTTCCGGCTGAGTTAATCTAACAACACGTCTCGCCACTCAATCGATACCACGATGATGTTTAGGTATTGAATAACAGTGAAAGATAAAAATATGTCTACATCTAGTCAGGCCTGGTAACATTTGTAGGAATTTTTAAAAAATTGAATTTGTCCATTTTTAGGGTAACCGAAGGTTCTACAGGTCCTTCAGTTAACCTAACTCTTATAAGAGTAAAAGGAGGAGCTTTATCGCGCGAAATCGCCATTAAATCCTGGAGCGTCTCGGACCTTATTTACACCCTCTCCGGCACGGAGGAGCAATTTTTATTACTCTTCGCACGAAGAAAAGGCAAAGTAAACGGGTATCAGTATTCAGGTCGATGTTGTGTGAACGTTTTTCGCGCTTCGGCAGCACTCGGAATACGACGAGGCGCGAAGTGGTGCGGCGAAAAAAAAAAGAAACGAAAAAGAAAGTGACTAAAGCACAGAGCACGGTAGCCGAAGCACAGTGGAAGAGAGATTCAGCCAGTGAGTTTAGCCTTAGTACGGATTTATAAAGCCGCCGTGAGAGTTCACGCTGGAGGGGGCGTCGGGCGAAATTAAGAACCTGTAAATCTGCACGTGTAAGGAAATTAGTATTCTGGGGATAAGGCGTTTTCATTCGGGTATATTGCGAGGGAGAAGAGTAAGGGAGGAGAGAAAAAGTGCTTTCGACTTTTCACCGACTTTCGGTGCATTTACTTTCGTTTCGTTGCTCGCGAATGGACAAAGAAAAATGATATTGAGATTTCACTTTGAAGAATCCACTTGCCGATGAAAAGGTGGATGAAAAATTCGCTACCTGTCGCTTATTCGTGCCTGTAATAAATGAATAGTCACTTTGTCGTATTCGAAATCGTGTCGATCGTGACATTTTTTAAATTTATAACAAACTTCATTTGATAACATGATTTTCTGCTTCCTCATAGGAAGTGCTACGACTCGCGCAATGATGGAGGAGGGCGGGTAAATGGTACCGTGGGGCAAAATGGAACAGTGGATCAAAACTCAATTTTCCAATAATTTTTAGATGCCCCATTTGGTCCCAATGACACATCCAAATTTTCAACGCCGTTTTGTCCCATCATCCCGTTTTGTCCCACTGTCCCATCTTGCCCCGCTCTCCCTTACATAATGATGACGCATTCCTCTGGAAAACTGCCCGACTGTTCTATACGATGGACTAGATCCGAGATTAATTTGCAAGTGTCGACGCGCTGTTCTTTGCACCGTGGCCAACGTTAGTCCGGTTGATCGAAGCAGTCACAACTATCTCCTTGTCCGTATACGCAAGAAAGTGCACTTCACGCCAGACATTGCATTTAAAAAAAATAATTGACGAAAAGATTAATTCTTCGAACGATGCGTTTCGGGTCCAACTTTCGGGCATACGCGTATCGGGTGATATTTATCGGGGCCTCTGACGACCTTACATTCGCTCGAGTGGCAGAAGCGAAGAGAATGAGAAAGAGCGAAAGCCTCAGCGAGGGGAGGAAGCTGTACGGTGAAGTGTGTACACGTTAGCCGGGGAGTAAAAGAAAAATATCAGTGATAATTCAAGCCAGTCGTGCACGGCGGGCGGAGGCGGTGCACGCGAGATTCTCGACGCGGCACATAATATTTTCTTGGACTGGCGAGGAGGGGAGGTTTATCCGCGAGCCGTGTCCATGAATCGAGATTATTAATAGTATTCTCTATTACACTCGTGTATCTACGTCTCGCAGTGAAAATAATCTCCCCCTCCCCCCTCAGTTACTCACCTAATACCTTCCCTTATTACACCCGAGTGCCAGTAGTTTATCAACTGCAAGACTGCAAAGTCAGCGCGGAGAACAAGTGTTTATACGGACTGTGCATTTTCACTAAAATGGAAATTCATGAGGAGTCACAGCGACTGCAATTTGTTTTGGTCGACGCATTTCCTCTCCGGGTGTATCGTATTTTGCCAATTAGTGTCGCGCATGGTAATCGGAGAGTAGCGGTAGGACGAGAAAGGGTTGAACACTGTACTAAAGCACGGCCAGATTCCATCAATGATTTTGAGATAAATCAGCGACCAGCCTCGAGGCTGACGTCCGAAGCTGACCCTTTTGCGACTAAAGGGTTCGCCTCGGACGGGTTGAAACTTCGGGACGTTTCGCAGCACGCGATGAAGGGCCGGAAAATATCACATGTTTCTAGTGTGTGAGGTAATGGAAACCAAAAAGTAACAACTGGTACTTCAAGTACTCAAAATCTGATTTCTCTTCCAAAAAAAAGTAGGACGTTTATCGTTACGCTCTCTTGATGAAGTAAATCGAAAATAAGTAAAATCGTATGAGACAAGTAGTCGTAAACATTTGTCCGCCAATCAAAAGATTGTTTTCTATGCCACTCAACGTTAAAATAATTTGGAACTTCACTGCCAGGCGTCGCTCGAGCGCGAACGTCTTCTCAAGTCTCTCTCCGTTCGCCCGCTCGCGCGCGCCACCCGCGGTGGCGTCATCAACTACATCGTCGAGCGTTAGAGAACCGAAAGACATCTCTGCCGCTTCACCAAATATATTTTTCTCTGCGGATTATCTTTCAGCCTATCGTGGTTCAACTTCCAAATTTGGGAATCCTGTCAACGGTTTTGACGTAAATCAGCGACCAGCCTCGAGGCTAATGTCCGAAGCTGCCCCCTTTTGCGACTAAAGGGGGGGGGGGTGCACGATACGGACGTGCCGAAACCTGGGGACGTTTTGCCGCACGCAACGAAGAGCCTGAAGGGGCGAAGGGACGCCAGCGAGTGAAACGGAAGCGCACTGGCAGTGGAAACTGCCAGAAGACGTTTAACGATTCTGCGTTTTGCAAATGTTCCAGCCACGGCGCTACTCTATGTCCCTTTCCGTCTTTCTTCAGCCCGCTCCGAGCGTTGCGGAGCATCCGGCGTGTACGTGCAGAGTGAGTCACCAGGGGGCTCCGCGAGCCGGGGAGAGACGTTGACGGCCACATGTGCCCTCCCCCCCGATAAGCCATAAAGTGCCGACTCTCAGGTCCCCTAACCTTCGACAATGTCCTGCAGTAAGCCCGAAAGGAAATTACAAATTACTTCTGGCCTGCTCGCGGCTAGGGACGTGACCGACAGACCTCCACCCCTGGCGCACCGTTTGTCGACCACGACTGGCTCGGCAAACTCGAAACTTTACGACTCGCAGTTCCGCGGAGCTTTTCGCGAAGGAGTACACCACTATCGCCGCCGCTACTCGCCGCTGCTGCACGGCGGTATACCGAAGAAACGTACTGCAACTACGACTCCAATTTCTCTTTCCACTCTACTTTTTGTTTCTTTCCTCTTGCATTGGTACATTGAAGTTTTTTGTTTCTTTTCTTTTTTACTGAGATAAAATATACAAGAGGGAGAGTGGATGGACATTTGTTTGCTAGTTATTTGCAAATTGTATTAAGCTCTGAGGATTGAGAATTTGTAGTGGCATCGATGAGAAAATCAATTGACATTGGAGAATCGTGAGACTTGGGGGTACTCGCAGGGACTTTAATCTATCGGAAATTGTTCTCATCGGCCTGAAAACTATTTTAATAACGCCGGCTTGGATCTTCCTTTGAAATCCAATTTTTTAAATTTCATAATAAACTGTCTTCAACAAATTCAACAAATTCTTTGATATTGAAATCATCAATTGATCTGTCTATGCCAAAGTCTCGGGTGTATTCGCAGTGATTGGCCTGAAATTCACCACCGAGATTAGACGACAGTCCCGTGGCACTTTGGTGGTGAATATTGTTAACCGACGCCGTGCATGCACCGGGTTCGGAGCAATCTACTTTCAAGTGAGATAGAGATAGTGGCTGAAGGGTTGGAAGATACTCAACTTTAATGCGCCATACGCGTGGTATCGCTCGTTGGATCACCGTTAGCTCTTTCCCCCTGCGCTTCTCTCTCTCGCGAGAGAGACGGTGCGGAACATCAATGTGGTATTAATCTGAAATGGTCGTATAATCATTACGTCGGGGTTTCGATGTCGCAACAACAGGAGCAGAGCGAGCAAACGCTTGCCGGGCCGACTCCCGATCGTCTATGGTGCTGCATGGTTCATGCTTGGAGCCGGCCAAGCGTGTACCAGGATCAACCGCCAGCAGCCGGATATACTGGCATGCAGGATGCAGGATATTGAGTTTACATTATCCGCCCCCGGGTACCGTTAAAATTACGATATTGCCGTATCGATATGGTCTCGTCGTAGCTCGGGGCTTTCCCTCGGGTTCACGCGTACACACACACAAAACCCACCTCAAACACCATTACATATGCTACTTTGCATAAAAGAAAAGTTTATCAAAGATGATAACAACCGTGAAAGATGAACAATATTGCTTCAAAGTCGATTTTTCTTAATATTCTTGGAAGACAAGAGGAGCCGAAGGGAAGTGCACGATTAAGCGTTACAAAGGAGTATCGCGATATTGTAACATTCTAAAATATTTAAAATATCAAATATCAGCATTAAAATATGTATATTATAAATAATTTCTTTTATTCGTGTAACTTCGTGAAATTTGCCCGAGACGGACGCGTCAGATACCAGAGCTGGGCAAAGTACCGAAAAGTACTTAAAGTACCGAGCACTAAGTACCGCAAGTAATTTAAGTACAAAGTAGTTTCCGTACTTAAAGGACTTTTATTAAATACAAAGTACAGAGTAGCTTTTCTTCTTAATCGGAAGAGTCGGAGTTCCACGAGTACCAAATTTGGAGAAGAATTTTCAAATGTAACGGCCCTGTTCAGGGCCAACATTTTTTCAAAACGTCCAAGTCCTTCGTTTCCACTCCTTGGTAACAGATTAATCGACTGGACTACGACGACTGGACCTTGGGGTAGTGAGTGGAGGTCGACTGGATGTATAACAACTAAATCGAGAACGTATGGAACTAGTGAAGTGGCCGAAAGTGAGAACGTTCTCAATTTTATGTATCAAAAATCGTATTTTTGGAATTTAAATAAAAAATATTGGACCGGGAGAAAAATAATTGTTATATTCGTGTTCAGCGGAAAAAAATACGTCGAATATAGCCTTGGAACAAAAAAAAATCGAGTGAACAACGATTTTTCAATTTTTGAGCGACTCTTGAAAAAACGTCGATTTTCGTGATTTTCGAAGGTCGATATCTCGGCTGCCAATGGACCTAGGGAAAATCCGAGGTGCTCGTCGTGATCTACGGGAAAAAATACACAAGATAAGGTCTTGTCCGAAGTTCCAGAAGCGTTTTATCGGGCCGTTTCTGAACGATGAAAAATGCGAAAAATGAACTCAAAAGGGGTAGCCTTGCAATTCTTTAACGAATTTTTTTTTTCTTTTTTAAAAATGAACTGCCACGTATTTCGACGTATTTTTTGCCGCTGAACACGAATCCGCGGGCCTTTTCGGGGCTAAAGTACAGTGAGACATTGAAAATCTCGATTTTATGCACGAAAAGTCGTATTTTTGGGATTTAAATGGAAAATATTGGGTTGGGAGTAAAATAATTTTATAAGACAGAGATTTTTTTACGTTACGAGTTTAATATATCAATAATCATTAGACATTATGTTTTACGTTATTTTTAATTGTCCTTTCCGACCCTGATCGACTCGAAAAATAGAATATTTGCTATGGAAACCAGGAAAAGTCAGGAAATTCCTGTTGAAGAATTTCGTGGCAACGATGTTATGTCAGCATATCTTGAGCTGCATGAATTGTCGATTGTTATTCTGATAGTTTTGTACGTTATAATTTTTAGGATACATAAATAGTTATTTAAAGACGTCTATCGTTTAAATTGTATGATTTCATGATATAAATTGCGCAATTTTATAGTTGTAGATGGACACCGGCCAAGCGGACGCGCACAGAAATCGAAAGGGACCGGCTCTCTTGGAAAGCCGCCAATTTCTTTATGATAATTCAATTTTCCTCGTCATCGGCGGACCGCCTTTTCTCGGATGCCTAACGTGCCTCGCTGCGCCCTTCGGACCAAAGTGATGCTCGATCGCACCCCAGTGAATAATCCGACGGTCGCTCAAGCCCGGGAATAAGACGTCGAAACGACTGCCTCTCGAGGCGTTCGGAGAATTCATTTTACCAACGCTCACCTACCGGACTTTCATTTCGATTCGATTCCTCGAGGCACGAGAGATTCCACAAAAACGAGGAGATCCAGAATGCGCGGGATAGAACGTGCGTCGTCGGTTTGCAAATGATATTGCGAAAAACCGAAGTTCATTGCCATTGGACCATGTTCTTGAACGCTGCGGTCGTTGCGCATGAAAAGCATCTTGCTGGAAGGGAGGCAACCATTTTTTTTTTTTTTTTTTATAGATTGCCTCTTTTTACTTCCTCATAGAGGCTTTATTTTCGTAAAAAAAGTCTGCGTCTGCGTTTGCGTCGGCCAACATTTGTCAATACTTCTTCCACCGGACTTTCCGGAGTCAATACCGTGTTCGATACGACGCGAACTAAAACGCGGGAACCGGAAGAAGACGCGCTGCACGCCCTGTCGATAGGTCAGACAATCTGAGGACTCGCCCAGCTTGTTGAAGAATAAGTACAGCCTGAAGGACTTACGTTCATGCTCTCTTCGTTATTCGACACTTATTCTATGTATTTTTTTCTTTTTCGCGTTGTATGATCTGATGTCCGGTCACTTTCATTGTTTCAAATAGTTTGATGGAGTTTTCCATCAACTCGTAATTGGACTCAGTTTGTTTTTACTTAAAGAAATTTAAAAAAATAAACAGCACTTGGTACATTTACATCTACTACCAACAACTCTACAAGAAAACATCTCTATCACATTACAATTCTACCGTGTTAGAACTCTACCAAAAACTCTACTAGAAGCAAAATGATACTCTACCGAAATACAGGGCTACCGTCTGACCTGGTATTCCGGTAAAGTTTCATTTTCATTCGGGTAGAGTTTTATTTCAATTCCGGTAAAGATTTATTTCAAGTCCGGTAGAGCTTTATTTCGATTCTGGTAGTGTGTTTTTACTTTCTGGTAGAGATTTTGGTAGAGTTGTGAGTGGTAAAGACGTAAATATGCCGGCATTTTTGAGTATAACCACATGGTAGTGTTTCGCTTAAAAAATTATTTTATATTTTAAGTACTTGGCGTCGAGAAGCTGCGCATTTCTTGATCTTCGGGCCTGATATTTTTCGAGCGCCAACGGTAATCACGATTTCACCCACATGATTAATCGAAAACAAACAAAATATGATCATTAACTAGATTGCACTAGACTAGACACGATCATGGACTAGATTGTTGTCGGCGGAGGGACCTTTTTTTCTTTCTAATTTATGAAATTCAACATTTCAAGAGTTTTCTTAATGAGGAAATAAAAGGGCATTTCGCAGAAGCGAAGCCTTGAACTGAGGTTGTTTTCGCACGTAAATAAGAGTAGCTCCTGAACCATATCGACCAAAAGCTTGGGCAATACAGATGTTTATAGCAGTGAGGGGCGATCCGTTTCGTCGGATCGTAAGTTGCTAATTAGCCAGCCAGATGGACACGCCGCTTGCAGTATTGGCTTAGTTGGCCAATAAGTCTGTACCGTATATTGCCCGGACTTCCCCCTTTTTGAGGGGGGGGGGGGGGGGGGGGGTGTTACCACCACCGGGGTGGGGGATGAGTTTACGGCCGGTCGGCGGTCGCGACCGCGTCGAGCTTACCACCCGAGCCTTTCCTGATCCTGCTGACGGAAACTGCAGTTTGTATTTGAGATGGAATCACATACCGAAACGGTACAAAATTACACGGAAGTAATCAACGAACCTCTTTTATATTCGTTGTTGTATGTCTGGGAATGATGGCCTTCGAGGGCTCCCCTCAGGACACGAATAAAACAATCTCATTCTGTTCTATTCTATATTTTTATATAAATTAAAAAATAGCTGAAAGAAAATTTGAAGAAGACCTTTTTCCGACGAGTTTTTGCATGTAAAGAGAGTAAGTGCGGAGAATGTGGTCTTGAGTTGTTCAACACTCATCTGTTCTTAAGAGGATTCGACACATCGCGGTCGATAACGATAACGTAATTTTGGAATATTCCAAACATAATCACATGAAAATGGAAAGAAACATTTTTTATGCCCGCGATATTTTGGATTAATTTAATTAATGAGTCATTTATTCAAGTTGGCTGCAACTTGACTGCAGCCAAAAAAAAAAATAATTCATTTGACGGGCACCCGCCAATAAATACTTATTCTCTTTAAATAATTATTTTAATTGATTTCAATGGATATTTATGTTAATTAATTAATATTTAGATAAATTATCTTATTATATTAATTACTTTTTTTTTTTTGCTTTGACTTAGACGAACGTTTTTTCTCACGAAAAAACCTTCGTCTAAGCAAAAAATAAGGAAATTAATATAATAAGATAATTTATCTAAATATCAACTTAATTAAAATAAATTTCCATTGAAATCAATTAAAATATTTATTTAAACCAAATAAGTATTTATTTGCGCGTGCCCGTCAAATAAATTATTCTTTTGCATGCAGCCAAGTTGCAATCAAGTCGAATAAATGACCGATTAATTAAAATAATCCAAAATATTCCTCAGGATCTCACTAAAAAAAAAAAAAATAAAACACCCTTAGTCTCATCCTCGAAACCCGTCGTCGATGAGCTCTCCCTTCCTCGATCGAGTTTCTCATTGACAGGTGGTCGGGTTATCGACGAACATTCGTAAAATCGATATTTCCATTTAATTAGAGGACATTCCGTTCGGCGTGTTAAGAAACTGTTGAGGTATAGACGGCGCTGGCGTTGTTACGACGTCCCATTCACGTCGATGGGATCCGCGAGGAGGAGAGGAAGGTGCCGGGCAGGGGAGTGGTGAGGGATCCGGAGAAGGAGATTTGTGAGCTTTCCGAGCTTTACACAAGGGTGGTAGATTATACGCCGGACGTTAATGCGGCTTCGAAATAGTTTCCGGAACTAATTTACCCCGGCGCGAGAGAACCGGGTCGGGGAGATTCGGCTCGCTCTATACGAACAAGCCAGCGCGACGCTTGAGCAGCAGGGGCAGCGCCATCGCGGGCTAGCAGAGCCGACCGACCACCGGAGATCTCCTCTTTATTTTATACGGTCCCGCGGCTATCACCCGTGAAATCGCTTCGGTCGTTAAGCACGAATTTCCGCGAGGACCCACCGAGCTTTATACTCGATTCCACGGGACTTGGACGAAAACGCGCTAAGGCGTATTAGTTGTGTACGTACCGTTTTGGCACCGGAGCTAGGGGGATGGTGAATTTTATTACGTATGCCCGGAAAGGGTCTGGTCGCTCTGACGATTTCATACCGTGTAATAGGACTTAATATCCGCGGAAATGTGAAGCTGTCGCGTCACGTGATGGTCATTCGACTGCCATGTGAGGCGCGCACGACCATCAATGAAACGACGTTTTCGACTAAATCGGCAAAAAAAAAAAATGTACTGGCTGACCGGAAAACTGACAATGTCAATTTTTAAACACTTGAGGAAGAAGATACTTAAAGAAGAAGATAAACAAAAATGAGCGAAGAAGAAGTAAAGTTATTTTGTTAACAGAAGAAAATGTCCACTATCTGTTTTTTCCAATATTTTAGAGGTTGAAAATAGTAGATTCAGAATTGTTTTTACATGTATATACATCAACTCCACTACACAGAAGAATGAAATTAAAAAAAAAAAAAAATACCCCACAATTGTTATCAATCTAATTCTCAAATACGATTTGACCATAGCAAATGCGTAACTTTTTGAGTCAAGTAAATCAACTTCTCTTTTGTTTCTTCGTGTTACAGGTGTGTTGAGTGAAATTTGCGACAAGGCGACTCCGGGACGGAGTTAAGTACGAGGTGAATGAGAGGAGGACATGAACTACTCGCAAGGTAACGAATATTCTACAAAATGTATATCTATGTGTACATTCGATGAGGTTGTGGCTCGCGCCACTCGCATGAAGTTGGAGCCCCAGAGGGAACTTCGAATAATCAGTGCCTGGGGCAATGGCTCCAAAAAGGGACTTCGAATAATCAGGCTTGGATGCCCCCCCCCCCCCCCCCCTCTCTATACAGATGAGGGACGTACAATATTTCGGACAGAGGCACCGCCCAAGGGAGGACTTAGAATATTTCGGCCCTGGGGCTTCTCCTTACGTAGAGACGTTATTTTGATACAATGAACTGAGTTCATTTGTATTTCAAGTACGCGCCAACTACATTTTTCGTTTTTCATTTTTGAGTAAAATAAATAGAAAAAGAAAAACGATACGAGTTTTTTTTATTAAAATTTTTTAATAAAGTTGAGCTAAATAAATCCTATAGAAAATATATACATATATTTACTGATGCTTCTGGTAGGTCGCGCGCTCGCCTTGAGTGTCTCGAAAAGAGGTAAAAGAATCAAAGCGTGGGCAGGGATCCACCTTTCCTTTCACACGCCCCGATTTATATGTTACAAAGAAATAAATCCATTTGCAACTACTTGGCTCATAATTTAGCTTATTTTCGTGCTTTTAAAAGAATTTGTTTCCATAAACATCGATAAAAAAAAAAAAATGAAAATTATATCATGTGTCAGGGAATGGTATACAGAGTTGCAGATACATGTATGTGTTTAGTGTAATTATGTAGCAATTGTTTATCCATAAAAGGTGAACCATTTTACACTTTGCCTCGTATCGTCAAGAACGGTTTTCGTGTTATCGAGGTGGGGATAAGTGATAGAAACGAAGCAGATAGTACACAGCAGACAGCATTGGTATTAGTAGTTTGCCAGAAGAGCGTTGAGGGAGACGTAGAGTTGCTATTCGGGTCACGTAGATTGCTAACGTAACTTGTTTAGCGGTTTTAGCGGTATTTGATTAGTTGAGTGAATTTCCGAATTGTTTCAGAGACCGAGAGAGAGTGAACGAATGTAGGGTGAACAGAGTGGGATGTATACGCGGCGCGGTATAAATAGAGTGCACGAGAGAATTGGTGGTAGTATATAGAGCGGAAGTGGAGTGTTCGACAGCCGATTGGAATATACATTGCTGCATACACACACAAACTCGCAATATACGTGCGGTAAACACGAATACCTTATACATCGCGCGGTATATTCGAGAATTTTGGCTACAACTTTGGGCTACATGTATGTACTCTCATATGCCTGCCGAATAGCGAACGCGTGCAAAAACGTAACTGAAGCGTTTAAAAAGCGTGCACCAAAGTAACTAGTTTGTTCAAAAAATGTTCGAGAAATTTACATGTGTAATTTGCGCATGCACAGTAGTTTTGTCGGAAACCTTCCGCGTTACTCTCGCCACGCGTTATATCCAAAAAAAGGGGGACTTTTGTAGAGTAAACACGGATACTTTGTATAACGCGGGGTATTCGAGAATTTTGGCTACACTGTAAAAAAAAAATTCTGAAAATTATTGAACGATATTAGAAGCTTTTTTTACATAAACTGTTTCTGAAATTTCAAACCCATGTGCGTTGCAACTTGCCAGTAAGATTTTTATTCTCAATAAAGGTTTTTGTAAATTTCAGGCAAAAGATTTGTAAATTTAATATCTGGTATTGTTCGCCTTTCGCGTTACTTTCGCCACCCTTTACATGCACAAAAGGAGTAATTTTTGTGCGCATGTTACGAAATTTCCTATGCATATTTTTTATCGCGCAATAAGTCTATTTCACGGTCGCGACAAAAAAAAAAAAAAGGAATAATTCGAGAATTCTTTTTCGCAGTTCTCTTAATCCTCTAGATTGCTAAATCAACGAAGTAATTAATTTGGACGGGAGCTTGGCTCTCTCCTCGATGTACACATCGCCTCGCAATCGTCCTCGGCAGCGTCTGTTAAATTGCCCGCCTTCTCCAACGGATGGCCAATGTGCAGCCAATGTATTCGAATTCTCGCGCGACAGGACGTGACGAGGAGAAGAACGAAAAGGCGACATCGCGAATTTTCGTTCTCCCGGCCCCTTCGAAAATTGCCACGATAATTGGCGCATGCAAAATTGATTCGAAGTCATAAAAAAATTCCATCGTAGGGTAAGCCCGGATTCCGCTCGCCAACCACCTTTTTATACACCCCTTCGCCTGCTGCTTTCTCTTACTGCCTTCCCCACGTCGTTTCGTCCAATTTTTTTTCTTTCTTTTTTTTTCCACATCACACGTATTCTCGCGGCTTTTCCCTCGGAGTCTCTGGTTTACGCGCATTAAAACGCGAATTGAGAATCTCGTGCCAGGGGGGGGGGGGGGGGGGGAGTGGCGAAGCTCGCACAACTCATCGCTGGCGGAAAAGGGCGCCGGAAGCTCTCCGAGAGTACCGACGTGGCGCCGCTGAAACGACGTACGACAGGGGGCTCGGGCGGTAATACACTTTCGGATTAATTCGAGTAATTTCGAGTGTCGTTTCGCGAAATTATATTCCGGGGCTATATAGTACGGTGCCGAGGCAAAGGACGAGGGTGCCGAGCCGTTATATTATTATTGGACTCTCGCGTATATCTCGTCCGAGCATTATACAGCCCATGCCAGAAAGCTCTCGTTTCCAGCGAGATGCGAAAATGCATCGGGCGCGCGGGCGCGAAGCACCTTGCATCGAATGTGTTTCGGTCGATGGGGAATATTGGAAAAAATAAAATTGTAAAAAACGGAATTTTTTTTTGCATACTTTTTTGCAGACTTAAAATAGGTACCAACGTTTTTTTGTCCACAAACGTCCACTTTTCATGTTAATTTTACAAAAGAAATCTTGTCCACTTTACAAAAATGTCCGTCAATATTGTAAATATTTTTTGTGAAATTAACAACAAAATAATTGTGGATGTTTGTGGCGAAAAAAAGGTTCGTTAAATGTGCAAATCTTTTTTTACTGTGTACGGTGCAGCTGACTCCGACGATTCGTGTAAACGGCGACGATGACGGCAGTGGCGGCGGCGAGACTTTTATATATTATAGATATTTTTTATTATATATATATATATATATATATATATATATATATATATATATATATATATATATATATATATATATATATATATATATAATTTTTTTTTTCAACGAGAACGTGATATTAATATCGACACTAATTTTTGCATAATTAAAATTATTTCATTTCTAACATGCCAATTGGCATTTTTTTAAATCTGATAAATATCTATTTAATTCCAGTAGTACAGTAGAAATTCGCTTATTAGTAGACCTTCGCATTATCCGAAGCACCCAATTCATTCGAGCTCTCGGCATTGACCGAGGTATTGGCTCGGATAATACGGAAAACTCGAATAAAGCAGCGATAGTCTATAAAGGGAACGTTGTTGTCTTTACAAACTTGTACAAGTTTGCTTTATATTGCGAGCAACAAATACAACAATTTCGATTTTAGAGTTAATGGTTTTATCTTTATACGAAGTGGTGTTATTTAAAAAAATTATATAATAGTAGTACAAGTTTGAATAGAGTATGTAATCCGTGTTATTCGAGAATTCTCTTATCCGACGTACGTTCTCCCCGCGTGAGCTCGATTAAACGGGGTTTTACTGTATGTATTTGTGAGGCACCCTTAAAATGAAATTTCTCTGGTTGTGATTCGGTACGAGCTTCGGAGGCGATTTAAAATTGTGGATGTACAAATAACTTTTACACGATTGAAACGATGTTGACTTTTCACCAGGTTTGAACTCAGTCATGGTTGCGGTCGCCTTTGACCGATCGGCTTCCTCCGGTAATTCCGATGCGCCTGACTGAATTTCGGTTGAACCGATCGTTCAACTAGCTATCGGGCTCGAGGGCGCGATCGTTTATCGCCCGATATTTTTCGTTCAAAGGTGCGAGCAAAAAGGGTGAAAAAATGATTATCGCAAAATCCAACCCGTTTGACTCGGGCAGAGAACGCGGATGAGGATAATTGCGTTAAGAGGGTGAAAAAGGTGACTCGACCGGACAGCCGTTATCCACCGATAGCATCAACCGGTCCTCTCTCGCTCGAGCTGCCATGCAGAGCCAGGCTCACGGTTGTCAAGCCGAAGTCGACGAAGAGGAGGCACGAGCTTTCGCTGCTTTTCCGCCGATAACCTATTTAAAAGAACCTAAAGTCATTACACTCTTCCCGATGCTGTATACGATGATAGAACCGAGCTGTTTACAGCAGCAAGATATCTCGCAAATTCGTACACGCCTTCTAACGATTGAGACTGAAATGAGCTGAGAGGAAAAGAAATTCGTTCCTTTTTTTGCCGTTGATCCCCGAGACAATCCTTTGATGATGAGCCGATCGGGATAACGAAGAATACAGGATCGGTTAAGTGGTCGGTTTTCCGAATGAGGTCTAATTTTACTTACTTGAAATTTCTTCCGTCCTGAACCTATCGGGTACTTCGAAAAATCTTACGTTCGTCCAACTTCTCATCGATATGCATTGCACGGCGAGATACGCAGAAATAAGGTATAAAAGAAAGGTATGAAAGAAATACGGTATAAAAGAAATACGGTATAAAAGAAATTCATTTTTATTGTTGCTGGTTGTCCAAGTGAAAAAAAAAAATGATTTATTGTAATTTTCGGGAGACACATCATATTTTTTTTTAAAATCGAGTTAACTGCATTTGTGGCTCGAATTGGCGCCATTGAACTTCGAATCTCTCAATCTCGCAGAGTCGGCACGATAATAAAGATTCTAGAACATAAATGGTGCAACCGGATTCTTACTTGTGAGGTGCAATTTACTGATAAATTACACGACATCGAGTTTCTGTATGATGCGATGCGGAAAGGTATAGTCAAATAATTATTAGATGCATTGCGATAGAATTTTTATTGCGGTGCTGTGGGGAAGATAAGTTGTAGTTCTGTACACTCGTTTTGCAAATATAATATGTAGGAATGCACATTAAATTAGTGGAGATATCGTGTCAGAGTGGAAGCGGATGTCCCATTTAGTCGTACGACCCAAATCCGTTGAGTTCAACGTTTATTTTGGCTTCCACGACGAATTCTCTTAATTTGCTCATTTACTGTTTCATCTTGGCCTGAACAAAGAAAGGTATATATATACGAAATTGTTTGCACTATATACGAAAACACACAACGTCACAATGGATTTTCAAGACTTACGAGCTTCGGGATTACACACTTTGCGAAATTACCCCCTGATTTACACTTGTCTCCACCAGCTGGAAAAACATAACAAAAAGTCTTTATACACAACCTTAGCTCTTAGTTGAAAAGGAGTATCAACCCGATAAAGACCACACATGGGTCAGTGGGTTCTGTTTCAAGAAAATCTTGCTTTTTTAACGACTCGTCGAATTAGATCGGTTTCCGTCATTTCGATACTATTTGCTACATCGATGTGACGCCTGAACGTAAATGTTTCTTACATCCTGACGTTGGTTTCGTTATAATCAAACCGAACAATATTGGTGTTCTTTTTTCTCCAAGTAGCGCACCGATGGTGGTGAACAGATGCAAAAATACGTGTGATGTCCTCGGTTTAAGTAACGATAAAAATTAATAATTTATTCTTTTACCTTTCATAGAACTCATGCATTCCCCGATTATGTCCTTCAAAGGCTTCATTTTTTCAGGCAATTTGGACAATATTGCATCGGCAGTCTCTTTATTAGGGCTTCCATCTTCGTTCATCTAGGAAAATGGAGTGTCGCAATTTTTGTTCAAGTTCGTAGCGTTTATTATCAATTGTTGTTTACTTACGAAATGTATCTTTTTGCACATACAGGTGACTGCGCAGTTCAGTTTACCATCTGAGTTGCCATTAGCCATGCTAGCTTTCATTTCCTCTATACTGACTCCAGTTTCGGTCGAGCATTGTTTTATTAGATCTTTTAAATTCTTCTGGCCATCAACCTGTACATAGAGTTTGGCATTAATGTAGTAAAATTCATAATTTTCAGATATTTGTACTTACGCATACGAATGCAACCGACACCGCGACAAGTAGAACTGAGTAAAGCTTCATTGTGGAACCGTCGATTTCACAAGCTTTATGATGAATCCTGACGGTTTTTTTCTTTCTTATATAGTCCAGCCAGAATGACCATTTATGTCACCATGGGATAGAGTTGGAGAAATACAACCGTATAAGAGTGCAGATAATTGCATATAATGATAGTTCGTGTGCGCTACCGAAGCTCTGATCAGCGCGTGTCTTTGGCGATAGTCAGCCACGAGTTCCGTTTTTTTGTGACTCTTTTGACAGGATGTTTTGCCGCAAAGTTTGTTTACAATCGAAGCTAGGCACAATCGTTGGATGGATAATTTCATGCCATTTTTTCCTCTTTTCGAATTACATCACGTAATGTTATTTCTCATCAATCTGTCTTGTTCACTTTTTGTTAGTTCTGATCGAACACCGATCGACCGAGAGCACAATAACCGATGCCCAAATACGTGGCCACTTTGTTAACGGATGTTTTTTTTTCTGGATCTACGTAACACATCGCGTGCAGACTCGCCGGAATAAAAAAATAAATATATATAGATATATTGCTGTTTATAATATAATATAATATTGCTATAATTGCCGACGTAATCGCAACTGATGACTTCCTCGTCGCATTCGTTGTTCACGCGAAGTAGCTGCTGTAAAATTGCAGATAGTTCAGACGGAACTTTTTTTATTTACCAAATCAATTGCAAGCTCGCCACTAGATTTTTTTAGCCGTCACTTTTAGGCGCTCATCACGTCTCTTGGGTATGCTGGGTGAACTTCTACTCAGAACTTAGTATACAAGTTTTTTTATTCTAAGCAGACTTTTTTGTATACCTCGTCTTTCCCAGTGCCGATTAAAATTGTCCCAGGGCCGATTAAAAAAGTGCCGAAAATTGCGATATGACAGCGGTCTATGCTGTTCGGTGCTTTCATCCGAGGAGGGAGTGGGCTTTTATAATATTGTAAATACCTCGTAATCTCGCGACCTCGTGCATCGCTCCCTGCTTCATTACCGTAGACGGTGCCATTGTTCCCTCGGTATAATTGAATTCCCAAGACAGTCGGATCTCCACTGTCTTCTATCCCCCACGACCCGCGCAACCACTCGCCTTCTCTCGCTATTCCTCGTCTGGTTGCTCCGGGTCTCTAATCTAAAATGCTCCGGTTTTGTCCTCCGCCCATGCTATTTCCCTTATTCTCTCTCATTCTCTTCGTCCTCTTGACATCAACGGACCGAGCCAACCACGACTTCAACCTGAATCACGGGGTTCCGATTTATCCCATTCACAGGTAAAGGCAGGGGGGCGGCGAGTCAAAGACACGATTCCGACGGTTTGAGGGTTACTAAGACTGAAAGAGGACGATGAATAACACGAAATTTATAACTCAAATATAATGAAATTCTCAATACAGGTACGGAAATATCGGAACAAAATGGTCCTGCATTTGTTTATTTGCACTCAGCGGATATTGATTAAAGTAGTCCAATTTGTCCTGCAGGGCCTTGCGAAAATGATGAGACCCTGATTTTGACCCGTTTTCAGCTACTGATCTAAAATGCTGCGGTTTTGTCCTCCGCTCATGCTATTTCTCTTATTCTCTCTCATTCTCTTCGTCCTCTTGAAATCAACGGATCGAGCCAACGACGACTTCAACGTGAATCACGGAGTTCCGATTTGTCCCATTCACGAGTAAAGGCGGTGGTCGGCGAGGCGAAAACACAAATCCAAGGGTTTGAGGCTTACTAAGAGTGAAAGAGGGGCAAAATGCGACAGCGGGGGCAAAATTGCGTTTTGTCCCATCATCCCATGTTGTTCTACTGTCCCGTTTTCCCCCACTGTTCCATTTTGCCTCGCTCTCCCCTAATGAAATTCTCAATAGACGTACGGAAATATCGGGATAAAATGGTCCTCTGTTCGAGACGAAGCCATTTTTTTATCTGCACTGAGCCAACATTGATAAGAGTAGTCCGATTTGTCCTGCAGTGCCTCGCGAAAACGATGACTCCCTGATTTTGACCCATTTTCAGCCACTCAACCCTAATCGTGCGCGTTTACGCTTGCACACGAAGGCGCGAGCCGGAATTAGCCGCAATGACCAGCGCCCTGCAAGACGCGCTATTGGGTCATTCGTCATGTATGCGGATGAGGTTATACCATCGTAACTAATCCAAAGTACAGCGCGCAGAGTTGGAGAACTCAATTCGCTAGAGCGCACTTGGCCCAGCCTTGATTGCATCCCGTTGCGTCGGGTTAACGGGTTAACACGTGTGTGGTTACAAGCGACCTGGCAAAGCTCTCGACGATATCCTCCAGTAACGTACCTATGCCCCCCCGTCACGACCGATGACCGGTATTACGATTTGTCAATAACAATCGTCCTCGGGCGTAACTGCCGGGCAAAGTGCAACTGATGGCGGCAGCATCGATTGTCCGCGGCGGCGTAACATCCGCACGGGCCAGAACCATCGGACAACGCTCACCGCGGACTCTCGTCCATCGTCTCCTCGTCCCTCTCCCATCTGCGGCCCGGTAACGCGCCACTGGAGCAATGATAGCCCCAATGTCGTTGAATCATCAAAAATCTGGCAGCGACAGGCGAGCGTTTGTATGGTAATTCAGGACTACATGCCCAATCGTGGTATCTTCTTACGAGGTCAGTCAACAGCCGAGCCGTTTTCAGGGCTTCAAGCTTATGATGAACCGCATCGCCCGCAATGTTCGACTGTTTGTAACTATCATAATGCATGACAATTGGGGATATTTAACTCACACATGAATTTATCTGACATTCGAACTTTGTTTCTCAAACGGTGAGGCGCGATGTAACATTCTGGGATTTTTTTTCAATCGAGTAAATTAAATAGCTCCGATCGCTTGCAGTAATGATTGCAGCCATTTCAAGGTATTTTTTGAACGTACGATCCTGGTAAAAGTATTTGTTGATGAGAAAAAAGTGGTCCATTGTACCGCACTATGTGAACATGAGAAATTTTCACATAGTTTGTTATGTACCGACATTCAATCATTTTCCAATAGACATACTTGTCATCGATGCTGTTACGAAAAAAAATAATAATAATAAACCTTGGCCTAACACCCGGCATTCAACTGCATGTGCAGATGAATCAATATTTGGATGATCCAACGTTGCATCACAGTTGTTCGGCCAATTTAGGTACAAATACACAGCCGAATGTAGATGAATGGAGAACCTGTAACGGCTCTCAATCGGGCGGCTTTGAAATCCTGGTAATACCGGGCAATCGTTAAAATTTAACGAATATTGGGAGCAGTGAAATTGTATGCTCATCGAATAACATACCTACGACCGACGAGATGAGTTGATGAAGAATTGATTTTTGGTAATGATGTATGTTTGATATGCTGAAATTTGGTGTCCGAGACCTGGGCTGTATTTGAGGGAATTGCACCTGCCACGTTGGAAGATCATTGTAGGCAATGGGATTAGCACGGATGCGTCTGTATCGTCGAAAATCATCAAAAAAAGGTGCAAAGTCATCTGCACATGCTTTGCTCATTTATTACAATTTTACGCATAGCTGTCTCCATGAGAAAGTTCACTGATAGATTTTTGCATCTTTTTTTTACGCTAAAAAATGTCTATATCTCATAAAGGTGAAGCAGTCAAAAGTTATTATAGAACATCGGTAACTGGAATTTGCATAATTCGTCGTTTTCTGCTTTTTTTTTTTTTTTACTATTTTTCACCGCTGATTAGAAATCTGTCACTCATTTTACTTTTAGCGTGATGTTTGCGTGATTCAATATCACAGCTCTTTAATAAAAATGTTTTATTTCTGTGCAGTTTTAGGGCGGCAACTCAAAAATATACGCAAGTTGGAGCTAACACAGAGAATTCTGAAAAAATTCAAAATCGCGTAAAATCTCCAATCGGGCCTCATCTTCATGAAAATTGCACTGAACGAAGCGACGCGACCACTCTGCTAGTATAGCAAATTTGAACTCGCTATGTCAAACCGTTTCTGACTTATTGCTGTTTTAAACGATGCAAATCTCTCAGACACACAAATACATACACTGACATTCGAACAACAGCTAAAAATCGCCTTTCTCGACCTTCTAGGCGGTTTAAGTCTTCTGAAATTAAAGTCTCGATAAAAAAATAAAATAAAAATAGCCTCCATGAGGAACCAAAATACAAAAAGATTGAAAGTACTAAAAAGCATTGTGCTCTTGGACGTATGAAAAAAAAAATTGGATCCGCAGCCCTTGTCTAGGCGTGTCTGAATGATGGAACGATGCGATTTATCCAGAATCCTGAGGATTTTAGCCACCAGGAGTAAGCAAGCGTCCTTGAGCGATTCTATTGAATTGAGTCCATTCACGAAATTGCTCTCGCATTATGCCTGATCACGCCCTCATAGGTTGTCACCATGGCGGTGGTAGTCCTCCTCTCATCACCCCTATACAAAGCTTCGGCTAACTCTCAAGATTGACAATGCTGATCGCGGAAGTGTGGGGCGAGTAGCGCCACTGGGGTCGCCCGCCAATTGGTATTCCCTTCTCGACAGTCCGGACTCTTGTAAGTCGTCAGCGGACCCTGAACTGTGCATAATCGGCAATGATCGCATTACTCTCGAATCGATCGAAGATCCGGCGAGGTTTTACTAGCGAGAAGAAAAATTGCTTATCGGCGTGCTGGAACCCAAATCTGGTCAGGACAACAATTCTATTTTCATTCGCTCTCTCGTATAATAGAAATGTACGATAATCGCACCGATGGTTCGTCTAAATTCTGCTCGAGAGGATCGACAACCTAAAATCTTCGATTTCGAGACGAGTCCGAGAAATCGAAACCTTTCAAGATGCAAGTACAAATGTTTACAACCGCTTGTCTCATAGGATTGAACTTAAAGAGATTATAACAACGAAGATCTTTCATTGTTTTTTGTTTTTTGTTTATGAAAAAAAAAAAAAAAAAAAAAAAAATTAAGAGAGGAAAATTAAAAAATCCTCTAAGAGAATCGTGCAACTCGAAAAATCGCGGTAACTAAAAAAGAACAGGCAAATACAGAAAAAGCTTGCATATCTAAAAATAAAAGACAGAGAGACAGACTGCATGAAGCGCGAGTCTGGCTGTAGCGGGTAGTGTCGTTAAGATGGCAAGCGTTTTAGGTCCTCTCGCACTGCTCTTAATGAAATTTAAACGGTCGTCGGCGCGAGCAGGAAGTTGCGAAAGAGACGGAGGTAGCGAATAGTTTCGCGCGGAGGGTTACGCGGGGTTACACGAGGGCTGACCTTATCGAGCGCATGTCGGGCAACCCTTGTTCGCCCTCTCTCTCAAGCCCGCCCCAACCGAGAGCAGGTGACTAATCTGTCTCCTCTCCGTCTTCTCCTCCGTCTTTCTCTCTCATTGCCCTCTTCCGTCTCCCGGTCGAACGCCACGCGGTGCTCGCAGCCGCGATGTTGCCCTTCAACACATTTTCCACTTCTTTCCGTGTCCCCTTAGTCCTTCCTCGGCAGGGGAACTGCTTCTATCGTCGGCCCGAGGAGGAGGAAAAAGAGACGAAACGAGGAAGTCAAGAAGCAAGGGAGATTAACGTCAAGGGAACGCCGACCTCGTTCGACCCCGTTCGACCATTACTTAAAGGGTCGGTCAACGACCAACCCCGTATCGCACTCCTGAGGCTCGCTCGAGTTGCATTCGTCAACACTCTTACTCTTCGCGGGGCACCGCCACCACCGATCCTATCCGACGCCGGACGATGGCATGGACGAACGACCTCGTGATTTTTAATTGAGGCCACTGCGGCATCGCGACTTGTTTGAACAATGGAATTAGATAAATCTCGAAAATAAAGAGAGAGAAAAAAAGGACACTAGCGCATTAGGGTGTAATATATGCCGCTGGGGTTTTGCCATAGGCAGGGGTTATCTGCGGTGTTAACGGGCTGAAGGTGATTTAGTTGCGGTCGTCGCACTGGGAAAGAAATTACATAGTGAAATCAACGATACTGACTTTTTACCATAAAAAATAGTCCCCAAGCGGAACTTCTATATTTTATAGTTGCGACAATGAGAAAAAGTTATAGCAACCATAATTATAGTGTGACCAACTGAATTGTCTTGAATTTGTTAGAGTAAGAAATACCATAGTTTTTTCTCAGTGCGGTCAATTGAACACAGATTTTTTTAGTTGCTGGAAGACATCTTCAATTGTCGTTGTTTTTGATGGAGTTCGATTATAAAGTGTTACATTGTAATTGCACCGTCGTCTTCGAAAACTCCCAAAACTGCCACATCGCAGTACATAACTCCGTCTTCAGCCATGTAGCAATTGAGACTACGAAAAACGCACAATTATTACAACAAGTTTATCATTGTCGTTGTTCTCTCAATTTCAAAAATGTCTCCGACCATACCATCGCCAATTTTGAAAGTGAACAGATCCATAGTGTGGCGTCAACTCGCCTCTCCGATGGAGTGCATACACGCATTCGCTTTTGATCGCTATCGTCCCCACCGTTAAATTATGTATTAGTTTCCATTGTTAATGCGCCTATGGTTTTGTACCGGTTGACTACGCTTAATTGATTCGTGCTTCGAGAGCAATCTATTATTGTCACCCGTGCTTATTGTAAATCTCGGTAAATTCGAAACGTTCGCATCATCAAACCCCCGGCTCCCCTTCCTAACCTCAACACTCCCCCCCCCCCCCCGCCGCCCGCCACCGCTCGCCTCCATTGCGGCTGACTCGTTCGTTCGTCTGCAAACACAACACACTAGACATTTGTGAACATTGCGAATCGTCGACAACGTTTGATTTGTATGCGTTTGTGGATACTCGATACCGGTGTTCAGTCTGCAATCGCTGCGGGGTGATTTAATTGTTCGAACGGGAGAGGCGCGACGCATCGAAAAGTCCGTCGCGTATGTATAGAGAATGGAACAACAGAGGGTGAAACAAGGAGGTCGATGAACAAAAGTTGAAATCCTACTGTACAGACCGACGGTGTTGATTACGATGACGATGATGACGATGATTATTGAACGAATGTAAATGGGCGTCGATAGTTGATCAATTTGCAGCTTATTTATACGTTATAGTATATATTGTGTGCACGACGCTTACGTTCGAGTGGACGTCGGCGGAATATTTGAAAATCGACGATGCGAATGATTGGAAGCGGAATTTATAGTGAAGCAATTAAATCCGAAAATTAGTGCGAGGATTGTTTCGTCGATTTTGGGACGAATGTTTGATGCGTTTTTTTATGGCGTCTGGTAGGTGGAAAATTTCAGAATTTCAGGGAAATAGATAAGAGAATAGATAAGATTGTTCCGCCAAAAATTGAGAGAGTAAGTCGGAATGGAGCTGGAGAATGATCATCGAAATTGCGATTTTTTTTTTTTTTGGTTAATCAACTATGTGAATAGGATAAATGTGAATGCGGACCGAGGCGCACAGTAAAAAATAATTTCGTAAAATCGGAATACAAAGTTTTCTTAAATAAATGACAAACTCTCTTGTTCATGTTTAAATAGAACAATCCTGTCCTTTTATTTCCCGCGTCAGGAAGAATTTTTGTTAGAACTTTTGTTTGTGAGAATAGAGCCGGATTGTGCGATCGGAAAATTACCAAACAAAAAAATGTGCACGTCTGTGGAAATAAGTTGTTAAAAAAAAGTACGTTGACATACTTCTATCGATAACGGAGAGGTATTTTAAGTGTCAAATCTTGTTCCCGGCGATATTTAAAAGTATCACGCAAGCTTCCATGATTTCCATAAACCACCCGCAGTTCGCTCATACGAACCACCCTTTAATCTCGTTACAATAGTGAAACTCCCTTTATTTCCATAAAAACTGAAGTCCCGAAGAAACTTAATTCCCAGCTTAGGCGGACAAATCAACCACGATAACACGACGTAAAATCCGATACTTCATCCTTTCTCCCGGCTGCGTCTTCCCCGCGCTTGTCCGCTCCGTCTCGAAAGAAAACCTTATTTTATTGAAAATCGAACACTTTTGACGCCATGAATCGAGGGGTCTTCGACGAGCTGACGGGGTATTAACGCTCCTACTAATAATACCCGACGATGAAAGCAGGCGTTCGATCTCGCTCGTCCTCCTTTTATTCCTCCACAGGAATAGCAAGCTCATAAAAAAAATAACAATTTTTTTATTTTTTATAAAGGTACAAGAATAACTCACCTCTGGCGATAACGCGACGAGACGTTAGTTCTGAATGCGCTTTATCGTCGACATCATTTGTTATACCTTTAAAAATGGTAATACCGCGCGGAGGGTCCGTAGAAATAGAAGACGAAAGGAGCGACGTGTCTGCGGCAACGATTTATCAGCTACCTTCGCGGTGACAAGGCAAGTCTTCTCTGTCTGCCGGTTCACATCCGCGAACTGGCTGTATCCTTTATCCATCGTCGTCCTTCCTCGTCGGTGTTCTCGTTGTCGTCTCGTCAAGGATATGCGACGACGGAGAAACGCGGCAGGAGAGATCGCGGGACGTTTCATCTCAGCATCCGTTGCATTTCTTTCGGAGGGTATTAGATTAAGGGAATGGGAAGATCGTTGTTGGTTACATACGAAGCAAACTAATATATAATGTAGTTTCTGAGTGACGAGAAGCGCTCTAATTGCCTTGCGCTGGGTAGCCAGTCGGTTATGCCGGCGCACAGAATCTTATATAGATGTGTCCGGTTGCGAAATCTTTTCATCATTACGATTAATCTTCTGTGCGCAATGAAGAGCGAGGCGAAACGGACCAGGACAAAACGAATGTTATCGCGTGTGAAACAGAGACGCGACTTTTGCGTCTTCTCTATATTAGGGCTGTAGGGTTAGGTCGGACGGAGTGGATGGTATTCAATTCGTCGCGATAAACGACGCAAATTAATTTATTAACAGAATTTGTTGTACACGTTCAAACTTTGGAAAAGGGAATAACTTGCAACCGAGCGTAAGTTCTTCAGCTTTCTGATACTAAAAATGTTCTATTCAATGAATGCAATTTATGTGCTCAGTTTCATTGTAACTGAAATTTCATCATTCGAATATTCAATTGATAAAAATTATTCGAAATATTCGAATATATGTGAATTATTCATGAATATTCGAATCGTCCGATTTGTTTTAATTACCCAAAATGTTGAGTATTTAATTCAAATTTTGAATTGAATATCAACTGAATTGAATTTAATTCAAACGCTATTAGCATACGCCTAGTTTTGAGGCTTGTCAGCGTCGTATCAGGAGTTTATCCGGACCTGACGTAACGCTCTAAGATGTTCACCAGAGATTGTCGGTCCGCAAATTCTAAGACACCACCGTGAACGGCGCCCCGCTGGTGATTAATAGTTGGACCACCGAGACGCGTCCCGGAACGCCGAACAAAATCCAGCGGAATGTCGCTCGCAATAATAACGTGTAAATGCAATTTAATCGCCATCAGGGCTGATCCTAATTCCGACCCAATGTCTCATTAGTTCCGAGAAAAATAATAAAGACACCGACGATGTCTTGCCGCGCGGTGGGTATGCGACTTCGCGAAGTCCCATCCCGAAGAAGATTGTTGTTATCCGCCGGAAAAAGACCATCCATCAATTCTCCTTGCCCGCTCTCACCCTGATGAATCATTCTCTCGCGATACCCGCTAATGTAGTCCCGATCGCGGCTCTCGGAGATTTAATGGCTCGGCCTTCTCGGAATAACACTTGTTTCGCAAAGGACCCATAAAAAAAGAAGTAATATACGACTTCTGGCTCCGGCACGAGCGTGCGTGCCTCTTCTGCGTTTCGACGACGCAATATCTGCTCTAGCCGATCTGCGACTCGAGTTGTGCAGAATCAACGGCATCGGTCCGTGAGAGAACGAAGAACCGATATCATGCTCACCTGTCGTTAATAATCCCGGCGACGTTCCTAAAACGTGCGTCACACCATTCCTTTGCAGCTTTCCTTCGCGCTGCGTTTCTTTTTCACTTTTTTTCAAGTTTCTTAATCTCAGGAATTTCAATTTATTTCTCATGTTGCTTATACAGGGTTTCGTGCCGTTGTGTTCGCTGAAAATGAAAGGGACCTCGCGATATCTGTCGGTATGACAGGCGGAAAGAGACCGCTCGGAGAACTCGCTGGTGCAGCATCTGCATTAATTAATTACGAAAAGGTCCGATCGAGTTGTGTTAGCAAGGCGCGCGTTCCGATGACGCCTTTTACCAAGATGACCATTGACATTTTTTTTAATATGAATGATGAGTCGAGAGCGAAACGGGCTATTTTACTTCGTAGTTCGGTGGTGACTCGGCGAAAGGGACAGACGAGAGTTGGGGAGCCCGGAGCTAGTCGGAATCGCCGCGGTAAATCTCAATCGGAGGTTGGCACGACGAATACAGCACTCTAAGACCTAACTAACCATGGTATGAACTTTAATGCCTCAGAATGCCGTGGTCGCGGCGCTAACCTCCGATTGATTTACTGCGGAAGTTCAGGCTTGCACCGTGTGCCAAATAACCCCGGTCACCCCTGTAGATAATCACAAATTCGGCCTCAGACGAAGTATTCAACATTCCGAAAGTATCTTTTCTCTCCGGGACTTTCTCACCACGTATCGCTTAGTGTCAACTGACTCAAACGGATAAACACGGTTGCGAATTTTTCATTTCGGTATTCTCCGTTTGCCAGCCGTTATGGCCGGAATTTTTTAAACCGCTCACAGTCCATTTATTGATCGCTTCTGACGGGTAAAATTCTGTTTTCCTGACACATGCACTTAAAATCCCGCTTTCCGTTTCTGTGAAGTGAGCGCAAAAGGGCACTTTTTCGCATCGCGTGCGTGAAAGATACTGCGCGTGAGTACAAACGCCATATTGTCATTTTTTCTCGCACTAGTGCGAGAAAGTACTTTTCTGCGGACACTTCTCAAAAACGAAGACCGTGATTTTCGTGAATTTGTTATGAAAAATTATGTGAATGGCTTCGGCGTAGAAAGGGGAGTCCTGACTCGTGTGAATGCCGGACTCGCTTTCGGCCCGCGGGGCATTTTCACACTCGTCAAAACAACTCTCTTTCCACGCATTTACCATACAAATAAAACTATTCTCGACAGCCAATGCCCAGGAATCTTCGATATCATGATTCTCCCGCTGCAGGTATCTGTTTTACCGTTGGAGCGCTTTCATCGCTCAGCACACACCTTACATTGTAAACGACCGTGAAAGGACTTCGTATGAAAACGGACTCCGAACTGGACGATCATCGACGCGAAAGAGACGACCCCCCGCATCTCGAATGATCAACCGTCTTCGATGCGTTCTCAAGGATCGAACCTGAAGAAACCCTCGAATAATCGAACACAACTCGATACGAATCATCGTCCATTGACGCGGCGCTCGCAATAACGCGCTCGCGCTGCGGTTCAATTAAGAGCTTCAGCGGGGGTTCCCCGTCCTTTACTGTCGGCGCGAAAATCATGCCGGTAATCGGACACGGTCGATCGAGTGCATAGATCACATTGGATCCACTATGTAGTGCGGGAAAAAAACTGACAATGAGCGGGAAGAAAAGAGGGAGAGTGAAGATATCGAATATTTCTACCGTGGGGTGAACGAACGATGTTCGACGATGAGTGAGCGGCTGATGGGGCAAAATGATCGGGGATATTAGCTGGGAAACCTATTAGGGATGTTAGGATGACGGGGTTGGTTCGAGCCAGTAGTTCGAGGGAGGGGTCGAGAGGACGAGAGAGGATATGTAAGGAGCATTACGAGATGATATTAGAGCACTTCCACCCTCGGTCCTATCCGCTTAATAGATTCAACGATATTATTGAATTATCACGGCCGAGCGGAGCAAGGCTACTTCGCGTACGGACGAAGAGGCAGGCCGAGAGTCGAAGAGTACGAGTTCGAGCTGGACGGTCCGCCATCTCCAGGCGCTCGCAAGGAGCCGCTTGATCGAAACGCTTCCACTTTATAGCCTTTATAGATTTCATCTTCAACGCTCAGGTGTCTTTTTTCCCTACGCTTGCAGGACGATGCAACATGAATTCGACTAGTTGCGTATGATGAAGTGAACATGACATGTACATGTAATTCTGGGTGATATGGCCATAGCATTTTTGTATTTATTTTTTTACGTGCACACTGAGAAAAAGGATAGTATTTCCTACTATGACGAATAGTTCCCAGGGTGAACGTCTGTATGGATAGTTTCTGATAGTATATATTCAATTCGTTAAACTACAATTATGCTTACATCCATGATTTTTTGGCATTGTCATAACTATGAAATGTAGAAGTTCCCCTCGGGAACTATTTTTTATGGTAAAAAGTCAGTATCGTTGATTTTACGATGTAATTTTTTCTCAGTGCAAGCTACTGGAAAGACAAAGTTCTAGGAGGAACTAACATTGATCAGGGGCTCGGACCGCTCTTGGGCAGAGCTTGAGCCGCGGGCCTTGGAATAATGAGGGTCTGGAATAGCTTTTGGCTTTGATTCGGCTGATTACTTTGACTAGAATAAGCAGCTCGCCGAATCTTGGGAAAACGACCACGCGTCTTCGAGTAATCGGGGCCAGGAAAACTTATTCTCATGGTGTTATTCTTGTGTTTTTCTTATTATTACCTTCACCTTCTTATTAACTTACCTTTTTATTGTTAACTTACCTTCGCAGAATGTGTAGAACAGTGTAGGGTAGAACATTTTTAGGTAGCACGGTTCGGCAGCGAGAATGTACGAACCGGGCAAATTGGTACCGGTTGGCTCGCCAATTAGCTCGATTACCATGTTCATCCGATTACCATACGATTATCTCTTGACTACTAGTATTACGTCCAAGAGGAGGAGCTTGAGGATGAGGTAGTGGGCTTCGCCGTAAAGAGGTTTGGCGAACAAGCCCTTTGCCGGCCACGAAGCATACCGACACCCCGGGCTCGAGTAACTTTTGGTTGGTCTAGGATGAGCCAGAGAGGCGAACTAGAGAGGTGTAAGCAGGTCTGCTTCGGACCGTTCTGATAGGATACCGCGGGCTTCAAGAGGATATTCCACTCGAGACTAAAAACGCTGGGGTTCGATTCGACAAGGTCTACAATCCTCTATCCGTGTTCGCGTATATCGGTAAATATATATCATGTACCGGCCAGGGTCTCGTATAATCTAAAACTTTCTCCATTCTGCATGGTTAGTGTAATTCGACAAACGAGCCAAACTTTGATCCCACGATATTGCGAATTTCCCCATGAAAGGTCCCGGACTTGTTAGGGCAGCGTTAGGACTTTGGTCTAAAACTCAAGGTAACGGCGCTGGAGGTCGAATACTGGTGCATTTCGATGGTGCCGATGGTGGTTATGGTTTAACCCGCAACGCTCGGTCCGTTAATTTTCGACGGACCGACATTCAGTCATTAAATAACTTTTGGACGGTCCGTTCAATTGAGCATGGCATTTATGCCAAGAATGACACACGAAGCCGCAACAATTTGACACCGTTTGAATTTGTTGCGCAGTTGGGAATGGTCTGACTGCATGCCTCTTTAGACAGGAAACTTCATAATTGAACTAGTTGTGTCAATGGATTCTTGTTGTACAGAAATGCTACGTCGCTCGTTAGACGATCTTTGACCTACGTGGTAGTCGCAGAGAAATTAGCCTATTCGACATACCGGAATGGCCCACTTTTTGAGAGAGAACATATGTATGGTCATTTAGGCTTAACGGGCGTCTTGGAGATGCGGAAAGTCATCATCAATTGGCCGTTGTCTATCCTGGACCTTTGGGAAGGAACAGAACTGATAGTAATCAGTTGCTCATTGTACAGAATTAGCCCAATTCGTTATCAGTCAATCTGCAAAAGACGCTCATTCGAGGCTAAAAAAGCTGGTGTTTTTATCCTCTAGGGAAACATCCTCTTAAAGCCTGCCCTATCCTACACTGAGAGAAGGATCTGGTAAAAATTACTATACCACTTGGGAGATATTACCATATCGCATAGTAGTAGAGCGTTAGGGCGCTACCTATGGTAGGAAGTACCGGATTTATAAGAATTTTTCTTAGATATTGTGGTAAAAATTCTTGGATAATCTCAGACATTCTACCATAGGTGGCGCCCTGGCGCCGTACTACTATGCGCTATGGTAATTTTTCTTAGATGATTGGTAATAAGTAAAATGGTAAGTAAGTAAAATGGTAAAATACTTTACGATGTTTGAGTAAATACACAATCAAATACGACCTAAGTCGACGTGGTCCTACATAAAATTGACGCCGGGAAGCGAGGAACTGGAGCGACAAGCCAGCGAGCTGGTGACCGCGAGGGAATCTCCTGGGCGACAGCTGCGCGAATATCGGGGATGCCCTCACGTTTCTCGAAGAGATCTCCGCACGTCTCACGTCGCTCAATAATTTTCGTCCAGCACATGCCGACTGTATACGTCCATCCTAAGCCCTGACGTACACGTCGCTATCCATTATCCGCGCACTGGGTTTTGCGCAAGCTTTTCCATCGGGTGCGATGGCAACGAAGAGGGATGACTGGACACGGCTCAAGCGTTTAAGACTCGGGCATTAGTTTGGCTTCGAAGTGTAACGGAAGGTTGAGAGTAGCTTCGCCATGAGCTATCGTGAGTATCCACCTAGTTTAACCCATCTTGTTCGTATGGCCAGTGTCGTTGTTTGGCACGGTGGACGCGCCATCCAAGGGGTGAAGCGTTACGGCGACATTTCGTAGGGTTTGACCGCTTTCCGTCACGGATCTCTTTCAGCTGAAAGACAATTTTGGGGAGATTTTCGGAAATTTTTTTTTTATTTGACTTTTACTGAAGACGCTAGGATTTCATTGTAAAAGCTTCACTCGTGGCACTCGATTGTACAATCTCTGTTTGTTGTTCCATTTAGAAGAGGCACAAAGTCTCAGATAGAATGCTCCGTCAGTGCAAGCTTTTTCTTGGTTGCGATAGATAAATACATTCCTGATGGAGCTTCGATTCGAAAAATTTGCCTTCACCCGATGGGAACGGACAAAATAAATCCGATCATCTATCAAAGGATTTCACTTTCGGCATGTCGGAGTGCAACTACACGCTAGCGCCTCGCTTAAAACAATTACTTCTTTAAGTGCTTGGCGTCCAAACGCTGCAGTCTCTCTCTTGATTTCCAGGCCGGAGGCGAGAGAAGAATCCAACCGCATATCAAAAGGGACAGAGCGAGAAAGTGAGAGCGTACACGCATCCATCGAAATCGAAGGGGCGGTCGGGCGTGAAATAGGTATAGGGAGAAGCAGTTTGGAGTCGGCGGCAAGAGTTTCGCCGAGAAGGGTAATTATTAGCCCTACAAATTCGTCCCCAACAACGTGACGCGACTTCTGTCGAGGGTTGCCAAATTCTCTGGTGGGATGCGTCCGAGCGTTCAAGCGTTAAAGAAACGGTAAAGTGACGGGAAGATGCGAAAAGGGAAGATTCACTTTGCTTCGTTCCATTCAACGCTCCGGAGGACTTTTCATTAAATTTTAACGACTGGTTTCTGTTCAATTGTCAGTCGACTGCTTTCAATCGGCCTGACTGAGTACGATCGAGGAGGACGAAAGAGTCCTTCTGGCGCTCCATTATCGACATAGAAATATCGTCTAGTAGAAATTTTTGGGTGTTCGACCGAGGCTTGGTCCGCACTTTGTCAGGCCTTTTCCAGACCTCACGAGGGTCTGACGTAGCGCCCTAAAATTTTTACCGAGGATCGTAGGGTCAAATGGACTCAAACAAGTGGCCGACTTTACAGCTGAACGCGGTTTTCCATTATTTATAAACAGGCTGCATTGTGGGCTCGACAAAATTGTTTTAATGCATGCATCGAAGCGTTCTGAATGCGATTCAGCTACCATAGAATAGAATTCAATAAATTATTAAATTATCGCTTTAATAGTGACTCTCTACTAGCGGGCTTTTCGTAACTTCTCAGATCTCATGATACAGTTTATGTCACGTCGCGCACCGAGTTTCCGTCAGATATGTGGCAGTTTTTGTTATCATAATTTACCCAATTTAGATCACTTGTGACGCAGTATGCCGGATCGCAAAGGACCAAGTCTCGATTTTCATGTCGGACTTTGTGGCACGATGATACAGATATTATGATTTTTCAATAATTTGACCGGTCAAAATTATACGAAAACATTAACTTCAATTAATAATGACCGCTATGTAAGTGACGAAAATTACAGCATATCCTAATTTGACTGACTCGCTTTCCGTCATCACAAATTTAATAAACACGTAACCAAAAGACAAATTATTAGATACAGGTCTAACTGATAATATTGCTTGTACGGGCACCGCTGACACAACTTGTATGTTACTTAATATAGCAACTGCAGCGCAGAAATACCGACACGCGAGTTGCGTCACAGACTGTCAATACATTGTTGATTGAATATTTTCATAAAATCACACGTATTTGCGGCAATAATCAAGATTAAAATCCGCTCTTGAACATGAAATGTGTTTTTTTTTTTGTATTAAACGAAAACTGTATTTATTATCAATATAAATTGCCTTCGATGACGGTAACTGGGCCGTTCACCTCAGTCGCAGTATTCAAGCCAATGTATAAACCGACGCCGGTTGATCCGACCATGGTTCTCGTTTCATAAAAAAAAAAAAAAAGAAAATGAACCAAAGAATATCTACGATCTACCACGCGTTTAAAACGACAGATAAAGGTTAACTCAATAGCAATTATCTCTCCTTTCTTTACCATAATTCTTTAAAAAATCCAACAATGTCTGATTAAACGTTAAAACCCCCCGCTCGAATCGCTTCCCTTATCACGGCCGAACATCCCCGACTTTCGAGCTAGCTGTACAGTATAAAGCTTCTTGGCTCCGCACTATTATACACAATCGCAGATAATCGGCTAATTTCACGCTCGATTCTTCCGGTAGGGGAGCGAGGCGCGGCTCTCCGACGCCGCGGTGGGCTTTTAATCTTCAGCGTCCTCTTATCTCGTCGAACTGATTACATTTTTGTTTGGCCCTTCCGGTATTAAGGAATATAAGGCTCTCTATGTGTATCGACTGCTGAGCGACGGAAGGGCGTAAGTCGCGTGCAGAAGACACGCTAGATACGCCCATGTGGTTGTCAGCAGCCGTTACGTAGTGTATAGATTAAAGCAACCGGCGAACGTCGGCCGCGGGGGGGAAAGAAACGGAATGAGAGGACTGAGGTGAGAGGGTAGTTGCGATATCGCCGGGCAGAGTCTCTCAGCATGCCGAGGGATCCTGTCTGACCTCATGAATATACTAATAGCATACGAAGCTACTACGTCGCCGTTCCCCGCACACGAGACTCGCAACTACTCCCCGCACAGTGTCTCGTCGCTCGCGCGACTCCAGACTCGACGGACACGCTTGTAATGAGAAATATCGACATGGCGTCACATATTGAACGGGACGAGCCTTAAAAAAAAAAAAAAAAAAAAAAAAAAAAAAATCGCGCTGCAGGAACGACTTTTTGTTGTGCACTCGTTATCGATTTTGTTGCAAAAATTCAGATTTGGATTCTGCGAATTTTTAAGTACAATAAGCCGCGTTGAAAGCCTTCTCGAAGAAACGGGTGGATGGCGAAATAAGGAGGGCGGAAGTGAACAAAAAAGGAAAATATAGAGAGGCCAAAGAAGTTTAGAACGGCCGCGTCGAACGGAGGTCTGCGAAGCCTTTACCGTTGCATTCTTTCTCGGTTTCGTTCAAAAATTCAGATTTGGAGTCTGTGAAGTGTTAACTACAGTGAGCCAAGCCAAGTTCTCGGAGAAACGGTAGGATGGTGGAATAACGAGAGCGGAAATGAAAAGAAAAATAATATAGACAGAGACCAAAGAAGTTTAGAACAGTCGCGTCGAAACGACGTCTTAGCAGCCTTTTCTTGGATTATTTCTCGACTTTGTTGAAAAATTCAGATTTGGATTCGTTGAAATGTGAACTACAATAAGCCGCGTTAACCGATTAAGAAGCGTTCTCGAAGAAACTGGAGGGGTGGTGAAGTAACGAGAGCGGAAATGAAAGGAAAAAGATTTAAAAAAAAAAAAGAAGGAAAAATACCGAGGCCAAAGAAGTTTGGAACGGTCGCGTCGAAACGAGGACTTCGAAGCCTTCCCGACGAGGAGAGCCCATTAGAATCTGGCGTCCTAACTTGGAATTAAGTAATCGCTGTTTGCATATTAATTGTTCATTAGGAAATCGTGCCCGGAGTCGACGAGCTGCCGAAAGTCCTGCCCGTTGTTGAACGACCCGATTTTTGCTTGTCCGAAAGCGACCGCCGTCTGCTGGACGAGCTCGGAGAAAGTCGAAGAGCCAAATTCCAAGTCTGAGTAAAGGGTGTGACGGAAAAATATTCGCGATTACTGAATTTTGTTATGGAGCGCCATTGAATAATCTCAGTTAATTTTTGGTCCTGCGCCCCGTGGCAAAACGGTAAAAAAATTAAAATTGAGCTCGGGACCTCGAGTATCTCCCGGTTACGATGCTGAGTCGTCCCGCGGGACCGATGCATGCAGATTTTTTAATCATTCCTCGGTATAATTCGGAGAAGGTGCGGAGGGAAGCGTCGGGCTTGTATTTTGGGGGTTCGCAAAGTGAATGTCGTAGCGAAAGTGGGTATGTATATGAGGCTTATGCGCGCAGCCACGTGAAACGTAACAACGTTTTTTTTTTCTTAACGGTGATGGAGGATGATGAGAAAAAATATATATTTTCTTTCTTTTTACTTCGCAACTACCGAAGCTATTCGCGAAGTAACGAAACGGGGTTGAACAAAATTGGGGAAAGAAAACACAGTGTCCTCGGAGTGCAGTTTCTTTGATGGAATGGAGAAACTTTATTAATATCGATAGGCTTAACAATATCCATGCACAGTGAATGAAAGTGTGCACTTTTTAGGACAACTTATTGCCGACAAACGACGACCACTTTTTATTTGTTAATTTTCCGATCGCACTATGCGGCTCTAGTTTTACAAATACAACTGCAGACTAAAATTAATGATATGGAAAATAAAATGACAGGTTTGCATATTCATACCTGAAAAAAATGAATCTGTCACTATTTAACAAAATTATTTTTACGAAACTTCGTAGTCCGATTTAAGGAAATTATTTTTTTACTGTGTACGTTGCCGCAGCTAAAAGAAAGCCCCACATCTGTCAGAACCGTCTAGCTATCTCCGGTCCGACCTTGTTTTAGTGATATCAATAATGGCGCCGTCTGCGACGATTTTTTTTTTTTTTTTTAATCAAAGAGAACACTTTTAGGTCACTCTATGAATTTTTTCGTAATATTTCGGTCCAATGTTTTTGTCGATCCAGCATTCCGCCACTTCCTCTACCCCGCTGTCGACTATGCGTCAGAAATATCCGCCGTCGTGAATCACAAAATCAAAACGATAAACAAACAAAAAGACGGATGGAGAGCAATAAATCTAACGCGCGCGAAGAGAGCTCGAAGCTCGTAGAGCCGGATAGTTTTGAATTTGGGTGAATAGTCGTAAAGTTCATTGAACCGAGTAAATAATAAGTTTCTCATTGGAAAACTTTGTTATTACCTCTCCAATATCCCGTTACTTTATTATCTATCCCTGCCCGGGCATTACGCGCTTCCTCCATCTTTACGATCGAAGCGTATATAAAGTGTTCGCTGGCATCGGTACGTAACATTGTCGGTAATAAAAGTACCGGAACAGCAGGGTGTGAGAGAAAAATTTCAAAGTACGCGGAGAATAGAAGGAAACGTCCGCTTCGCATTCCTCTCTCCAGCATATATAATTTAAAACCACGATATATATTCCAGTTCACGCTCGGTATAATCGCCCCGACGAGTGCCAAATCATTTCGAATGCCGAATTCACTGTGCGATAGCCTTTCTACTTTTCGCCCAGATTTTTATTTCATCGACTTGGATATGCGTACAAACTATGGCGAAACAAACCAGTGTCCTTTATTGCGGACGAGACTGTTCTTTTTATATTTTCGATTTTCCATGCGATTTTGCTGCTGTTATTGAAGTCAGTTTTTGGATTTCTTCTATATACATATATTTCTTTTTATTGATGCAATACAGTGTTAAAAAGTCATAAAATTTGAACGCATCTAAAATAAAATTGATACAATAAAAAAAAAAAAGTAAGGACAATTTATTACATCGCACAAAATGAAATTCGGCTACTATGAAGCTTCGATACTTGTTGAACTTTTAAATAATTCTTGATATTGAGCTTTTACCTTTCTAACAACACTTGCTTGAATATTACTTTGGTTAATCTATCTACAGACCTGCAGACAAATAGCGAGTCGGACAGTCAGCCAATAAGAGAGTCATTCGAAATAATAAACAGAATAAGTGTAGCAGATATAGAATAAATATAGTAAGTATAAAATAGGTATAGGGATTTTTGAACCGAAGGGGTTTGGTGACGCGAGGTTCGAGGAAAGGGCAGGAAGAACGTTATATCGAAGATGAAGTATTCAAGAACGCTTCGAACGGTCGAGCTTCCAACCCGCCGAGACGGAAGTAAAAGTCTGTATAGCCCGAAGCGCGGAAGTTGCAACAGACGCATCGGCGCTACACAGAGACTTACAGAAAATTCACTGTAAAAAACGATATCCGGTTTACGATACGGCGATGCGAAGAAGCGTCTTGACTCTTGCATCGCGGCTCGATGCGCCATACCAAAATGCATAGAGTGGCTCCGACTCGAATCGCCCTCCTGGCGGATTTGAGCTTTAGCTTCTTCTGGCTTCGCCGAGCCTTTTCTCTCCCTCCTTCCGTCTGCTTTTCTCTCTGCCATGGACGTCGGAAAAATCGAAGTTGCGGCGGGGAATTGAAATATGCACGTTCGATCGAGCCAACGGTTATATCGACTCGATTTTACGAGCGAAAGACAATGCGAGATGCAGTTTCTCGTACCGTATACCAAGTTCTCGCATCTCCGAGCGCATCGCATTCGTTCTGCACTTTCTTTTTCTCATATTTTTGCCTTTTTTTTCTCAACGATTCACTGGAATTTAGCCCCGGATGAAAAATTCCCGAAAGCGCGAAAATATCCTCGACTCTCCGAGAATATCACAGAAATTTATTAACATTTCGTTAATTTTTTTTTTTTTTTAACATAAATTGGTTTATTAATCCGTAACGTGCGGATAAATTTTCGCGGGAATAAATTGCGTTTCGGCCGTTTGTGTATTGCAACGTGATTTCCAGCGTCACGTTACGTCCCGTGCATTTTCACCGAATTGCACCGACGCAACTGGCTAAAAATCCATATATATTTTGTAATAAAACGGGTCACCGAAATATACTAGAATAATAGCCGGGTCGCAATAAACACACTGTCAAAATCATCGTTCAGAATTAATTACGCATTTAACGATTAATAATGCATAATGTAACACTGAATGATTCAGTGACTGGCATGGCAACAGTTGCACAACCGGTCAGTACAGTTGCAGTACTGCATGCATCAAAGGGTCAAATAAAAAAAAAAACAAAATTCGCTGCTCTCCGTCGATTGCAAATGACGACGAAACCGAAAATTCATAATAAAATCAATTAAAATTGTTGTACGCCGAATTTTTCAGTTTACGTACTTTTTGGTGTATTCAAATTTGTATCGTGTCTAAAAAAAAAAAAGGTTTCCCTTGGTTTACCATCGAACCCGTTTAGGTGAACGGGCATTAAAACGCATGAGCTCGAGGGGGTAAAAAAAATATTGAAAAAAATGAATGAAAAAAACAGGAGCCGTATATAGTTCTCTGACAGAGAACAGCGATATTCCGCAGCAAGGAAACTTGTGCTGTATGGAGCTTTGCGAAAAAAAAGGCACAAACGCGTGTTCGTCGGATTTCTCTCTCGTAGCTCTAGTAACTCCATTTGCGAGAGCGTGCTGGGTGCTATCATCGATCCCATGTGGAATCAGATAGACGGGCACAAGCCCCATCCCTTCCGCGGAATATAAATAACACAATTTGTATAAAAAGATGCCGCAACAGAGGGAGCGCGGGGGCGTGATGGAAGTCGGAGTGGTCGGGTCGTACACATAAAAGTAAACAACACCCTGCACGTATGTATATCAACCCTTTCGCAATATTTTTTAGCCGTTGCGCTAGCGCGTCCTCCGAATGTTTACTGTAACGGCAATCCTTTGAACTCGCGGGTGTTTTTCTTGTCGGCGAAAATTCATCGGAAATGATGAAAAAATAGGAGAGCACCCAACGAACGAGAAGCACTGACGCCGAATCATGAACGAGCAGAAATAATTCAACAGTCTGCTTTTTCGTTCAAGTATTTTTTGTATTTTTCGTACAAGCATTTTTGGAACAAGTAATTTTCTGTACAAGTAATTTATTGTACAAGTAATTTTCTGTACACGTACTATTTCGTATAAGTAATTTTATACCAGTGATGCGTACAAAATAACTAAGGTGTTAAGAAAGTGTGCAAAAAAATTACCTTTGATTTGCGAATGCGCATTGTTTTTCTCGCATGTTTTATCATAGAGCGCCACTTTCGCCAGTCTTTATAGGCGCGAAAACGGGTCATTTTTGTGTATGAGTAACAAAAAGGAATGCTTAAATAAATCACGTCCAGTAGGAGAATATTATACGATTCCACTAATCCACTCAATTAATTGCAACGTGGAAAACCATGACTTAAAATAAATTGCCAATTGTCATTACTTTGTGAGAAATCAAAGAAGAGTTCGCACTACCGTTTTTTCAAATTCGCAATTTCGTCCTTGCTATTGATGTCACCCGCGAGTCTCTTCAAGTTACTCCACCGAGCGCGGTGCCGAGCGAAGGATAGAAATATCCGGGAGCGAGCACTCGAAAATGGTATACCGATCGGCCACTTCACGGAATCAGGGGAAAAGCTCGTTTCGATCGGCGACCGCATTCGCACTTGTCGGCCCTCTCTATGCTCCGCTATTTCGCAATACGACCTCTCCACGATACTACAAATCATCGAACGTTGTAACACTGATTGGTATCGAATTTCCCCGCGAAATACTGATATAGATTGGTTTACCACCGATTGGGAATATAGGCGATGCTTGTACACAGCCTATGTGACCTTATGGCATTAAGCCATCGACGTAATCGGCGGTATAGCGAAAGCAAGGGTTGTAGGTCAAGAGCTATGAGCACGCACAGAGAACAATAGTTCTGTTTCTCTAACAAAATGTAGTTCGTTAATAATATCTTCTCGTGGCAGCAACAATATTTGGTTGCTAAACCAAAAAATATTTGCTGTTACAGCAAAATATTTGTCCCTATGTTAACCAGGTAAATCAGTTATGGTAACAAAATTCACGTTGTCCCAACCATATTTTTTTTTCTCCATGCACGGTGTTCGATCCTTCACAATATTACACTGGAAATCGTTCGGTGTGTTAGAACGAGAAAAAAAAAGTTTCCGTTTATCGAGCACTCACGGAGCGCCGGTACTATTTGCCAGACTTGAATGGCGAATAGAAATAATTTAATAGTCTGCTTTTTCGTACAAGTATTTTTTGTATTTTTCATACAAGAATTTTTCGTACTGACAGGTATCGAATTTCCCCGCGAAATGCTGATGTAGATCGGTTTACCACCGATGGGGAATATAGGCGATGCTTGTACGCAGCTTATGTGGCCTTATGGCATTAAGCCATCGATAATAGCGGCATGGCGAAAGCAAGGGTTTTAGGTCAAGAGCTATGAGCACACGGTGTTCGATCCATCACAATATTACAATGGAAATCGTTCGGTATGATCGAAAGAGAAAACAAAAAAAAAAACGTTTTCGTTTGCTCAGCACTCACGGAGCGCCGGTACTATTTGCCAGACTTGAATGGCATACTCCTCCGCAATTCGCGGCTCACACACGCTCAATCGGCCCCCGCAATTTTCAATACGCACTCGATCCCTCGATCGTTTCGGTTTCAATCTCTCTCTGTCCGTCATGCACTCAATCTTCTGATCGTTTATTTTAAACCATCGGTACTCGATAGGTATCCATTTCCCGAAGCTGGCCCTCGGCCGCTCATTCGCTTCTGCCATTGATACTCAAATGGAATGCGCCGGTGTGTACTCTTCAATGCTGTTCTTGATTCTCGTCCAGGCTGTTTTGTTCTATTGCGGGTGTGCCAAAAATTCAACCTGGCCAGAGTGCGTCTACTCGTCGAGTGGAGAATATGTCCCAATTCATCTGTTTGCTCGCCACTTCAACATTAAACAACACAACACTGCGCGAGTGCGGATCCATGCGGAGGGCAATGCGGAGATACATCGGTTTGTCAAAACTTCAATGGGCCGAATCGGCGCGTTGCCGAAAATCGTGGGTCCAAACGGCCCTTCTTCCGTATCATTAAACTTCTGAAGTTTTATTTTCCCGAACCGTCAAACTGCTGAATTTTTCATCTTTTCCGATGGTTAAATTTCCGAAACTTTGTCATGCTGAATTTTCATTTGAACGAACGTTACTTTTTGGAAACAGTAATTGGTCGAACGTTATTCCTCCGAATCGTCATTAAACCGACTCGTACCGAGTGTAAGATTTTTTTACCAAGAGATATAACGGTGAACGGTCAGACTATCCACTCATATTGTTTAGTTTCGTGATTCGATTGGTGAATTATTCGGAATAATGTCGATACGGCGATATTATTCGGCGAAGTTTTGGATATTTGACAATTCGGAGAAGAAAAGTTTCGAAATTTTGAAAATTCGACTAAATAAAGTGTTTAAAATTTGACAATTCGAAAAAATGAATTGAAATGAATGAATGAATGGTCTTTTGGGCACTTTGACGATTAGAAAAAAATAAAGTTTCCGAAGTTTGCCGATTCGTAGGAATCGCGTTCGTACACATGATTTTCGTCCATACAACGATTCGGTCGATTGAAGTTTCGGCAAACTAATATTGTTTCGGGCAATGGCAGTAAGCCGAAAGCTCGCTGATTTGCTGTGACGCTGTTTGTTGAAAAAAAAGGATATGCAGAAAACATATGTGAAATAGAAGAAGGAGGCTTTCAGCAAGCCCACGTGGCATGGCCGTCCAACCCTTGTACAATCGATGTCGGCAGATTTAAGCAGATCGTTCCTCATTTATATACACCGATGGTCCAGGCGTGGCACCGGTTTTATCTCCTTACGCGCTGTTCACTCTTGTATAAAGGGGACTGGCTGGGCTTGCGATCGATTCGCTTCGAGTCGAGTCACTTATAAAAACTATCCTTCGTGTTTCTTCCCTGGTACGAATCTTTGCCCCGATAAGCCCTGTCAAAGGCTCGATTAGGCCCTGACGAGGTCTTTTCAGCGCCTTATCAGTCTCCTATGTATCGCTCGGTAATTCCCATTAGAGAGGCGGATACAGAAAATAGTTCGATAAGTTTTCATTCTGATTATTCAGATTGAATTTTATTGAACTTGATCGAATTGTATTGAATTGAGCTTGATTGAACTTCAAGATCAGCCTCACTCGAGGCCCCCTAGTCGTTGGACGCAACCCCCAGTGATAGAAACATCTGAAAAAATTCCGAGAAGATCCTGACAAGGTCGCGATCGAGCAATCCGAAATTTCCACCAGGGACAAGACTGCCCTCATTTGCCCGTGTAGATTGCTTTTCCCGTCCGGAAACCTTGCCCGGACACTTCCCGTCCGTGCGATTCACCCAGCGTAACGGTAAATCTGAATCTAAAATACACATGCCGAGCAGCCTACGACCAATTTGAAAGACAAAGCACGGTAATTTAAAAAATCCTGGGCTCTAACCGTATTGTTCACTTTCGCCTCTCGCTCGAGCGCGAATTCATTTCTCTCTTTCGACAGGAGGGGCTTGATTTTACAGCTTCGGTATTCCAGAAGCAAATTCGGCAGGGATAAAGAGTGAGAATACCTTGAGCACGACAGGGAAGAGCGGAATCGAGGCACGATTCCACCGGTGCTGGTCGTAAAGGATTTTATAGCTATGAATTAAATTTTCATACAAACAACTTGGCTCTACCAGGCTCGCATCTCCCGTAAGATCGTCATCGCCACTTCGGCTCTTGACTCAATGCTGAAAGCATGCCAATGCCGACGGCACGGGTACTCGGAGCGGCGGGAACACAAGGGTTGACGGTGGTAACTCCTGTTGCTGCCGATGTTATGACTCGTGCCCAAACTCTCTCGTCGCCGTCGTCGTAGTTGGAGTACCAGCGGGTGGCTGACGCGACTACCCCCGCCTGGGTTACCCATAATCCAATAAAAACCGGGGACGAGCGCGGGGCGGAAGGCGAAATTTAATATCCAACGCCATCAAAAGTCGCCGGGATTGTTTCCAGTCGGTTGTGACGCCGGTTCTCCCTCGCACTCGACGGATACCCGCTTGTTCCCCCATCCACTATCGTCCAATTTGTTGCTCGGCCTCCTCTTTCGTCGAAGCTACTGCTTGATTCCACACATTGTCAGCACGCTGCAGGAACCCGCTGACTAGTTTTGCCAAGCCTGCAAAAATCCGGAAGCACTTTGCTGATGGGTTTCCGTATTTTTTGTTCACCATCGAGACGGATCGATGGATGGTTCAATCAATTTGGCGCAAATCTCTAATTGATTGTCAATTATTCAATTGGTCGGTGCTCCAGAGTCCTGTTAATCTTTCTCCTTCGCTCGCCGTCAGCCTCGGGCAGACCGGGCGAAATGTTCGATAAGCACTCTCCGAGGTCCACGAGCGTTTTGTCGAGAAGATAGAGAGTATGGAAACACCATTCCCACCGGGACGCTTTCGTATTTACCGCATAAGCTTCGCCATCGCGATCGTCCACGGTGGTCAGAACGCGACAGAAACGTTGGCCGGTGTGCGCTTACGTGTCTGTCGTGGGCGCAGAGATCCGCCGAGGCGAACCACCAACACCACAATTTATCCCGCTGCGGTACAGACGCATTTGTACTTATCGTTATTAATCAGTGGCCGGTGTACAAGGCGAAGGGTGGACAGGGATCATAGAATTAACGGGAAGCCCGGCAAATCCGCTTTTCCCGTTTCGCCACTGTGCGTATTGTTGAATACGTACCGTTATCCTCTGGCTGTTGCATTAACGCGACTGTGTTCACAACGTTTCGGGATCTTCTGCCTCGATCGCTCACCGCTGAAGATTACGTTGTGCAAATTTGAAATTTACATCAACAGCAGTCCGCACAAATACGAAGTAAGTGAAACCATCTCTGGTGGTTTTAGAAGTCGCTGGTCCTGATTTTTCTAAGTCTCTACCCTGGGTCAAAGACTTCCCAGATGACAGCCCAGGCTCTGATTCTGGGGTCAGAGCTTTCTTTCGAATGACTTTGCATTTAAGGGTACTTTGAAGAGGGTTAAGTGACAATGGATATGGACAAACACACATGCGATTGATGTAAATTTTACATCAGAGCTAGGCAAGCACATTAAGTACTTGAAGTCCGTATTGAAGTATCAAATACTGAGTGCTCAGTACTCAGAATTTCAGGAAGTAAGTTCTGGCAGTTGTTGAGGGTTCCTTCCGTAGCCAGAACTGCATGCACCCAAAAGATTTCATAAATTTTTCAACCCTCGCGACGCAAGGAGGCAATATGACGTATGCTTAAAAAAAATGGATAATAATCTGCCTCGTTAAATCGTCCGGTAATTATCCTGGGATTCTCAGCAGCTACCGGAACAGGAGTCGTCGCTCGTTCCGGCGCCGTAATTACCACGAGAAGATGAGAGAAAGGTACTGAAATATAGAAGCAGATGGAGAAAGATATTGGGAGAGGGTTGGGGTGGCACAATTCCCACCGGAAGGATAATTCGCACGCGCGGTGTAAAGCCATTCCGAACAGCGGTAGCTGAAGGAGCAATATAGTAAACTTTCACGCAACCGTGCCACCACGCACCGTAGCGCTCTTGTTTCCCCGAGTCTTTCGCGAATTAGTGGAACACCACCTTAAATTATTTACCGCCAGTGGAGAGCGCCGAGCAGAGGTTCGGATAGAATGTGGACTCGGAGAGGGTAAGAATTGCCGAGACAGAGGGACGCCTGCGCGTTTCAATGGCGAACGTCTGAAGAGGCGAGCAGGGTTGTACCTTCGCTTCATGACTTTCGGTTTGCCGGCAATAACAGTAGATCTGCCTAACGAGCCTCTAAATAAGGGTAAGTAATTTCATGTATTTATGCGTGAGTTATGTTGCGCGCCCTTGAGGGAGGAAGGTGAGGCGCCGGCTAACGAAAGGAGAAACAGTGAGACGGAACGGCAGTGAATGAGAAAGTGGAAGCCCTTAACCGAGGAGCGAGAGAACGCTCGAGAGGTGAGGAAGGCAAAGGAGTGAGAGAGCCGAACAGGGAAACGAACGGAGACGGCTGTAAGCCGAAAAGTGCGAGGAAGAAGGCGAGTTTAACGACGGGCGCGCGTTCGTGGATAGCGGGTTATATCTGGAAAGGCAATTAACGCCTGACTTCGTAAAACCCCGAGCATACACGGACGTGCGAATACGCGCAAAGGAAAGGGAAAAGGTGCCTGTTGGAGGGATGGCGGCTACGGGACTGTAGTGGAATTCAGGAAATGCGGTACCGAGGCTGTTGTGCCGCTGCGGGAACAAAGTGAGCTCGGATAGGTGCAGGAGGACTTATGAGGGAGGGGAAGAGAGGATTGCGGAACGTTGTAAGGTGGGTGGCCTGAAAGGAAAGCGAGAGTGAAACGCCGAGGCGACAAACGTTCAACCCGTTTGGTTTGACTGCGAAGTTGGATCATGGAGGCTGGAACGAAGTAATTGCTATCTGCCTGGCGGCGCACGGCGTGTTCGGGACTTTTTGCAAGCTCTCGCGGAAAAGAATGAACAGTGCAGGGCGCGTGCGCGCTGCGCCGGGCATTCACGGCGGAGAAATAAAAACCGGGGACACCGAGTAACTCGAAACATTTTTTCAGCGTAATTCAAAAAGTTGGATAGAAACGAATGTCCACGAGAGGGAGGTAAGTGTCGCTTGTTTCGGTGTCTGTGCAGTTTGCATTCTGTGCCCGTCATATATTTGATAATACGGCTAATTTTCCCCAAGCGCGGAGCCTCCGGGTCCGAGGTCCTCATTTCCTACTCCAAGATTTACACCAGCGAACGCCTACGTCGGAGCCGAATAATCAAGGAATAATCAAGGAAAGCGGACGCTGCTTGGTCCGTCTTGTTCCGAGTCCCGAGACGCGACTTGCTGTGACTTCAAATTCGGAGCCTTAAAGCGCCGGGAGTCAAATATGATGCTGGAATATTTAATTGAGAGTTCATTTCAGCGGGGATCTCGTCTCGCGCACATCAGCCTTCGTACACGTGTATCTCGGAAGATCCTGGAGAGACGAATACGTGTGCCTGTTGGTGTGCTCATAAATCTTAGCATCGTCAGTCCGAACCAACAAGCCGTTCCCATCGCTGATTCCTCCGGGGCGTGCAGCCAGTGCACCCGGCTCTGGATCTCTTGAGAACTCGAGCAGGAGGATTCCAAAAGACACTCGAGCGTTCCACGAGCGAGTGAGAGTGAAGGACTGAGTAACGGAGGATAGGACCGAGAAATGGAGAGAGGGAGCCTCGCTGTGGTCTACTATGGCAGGATTAAGGACAGCTCCGCGCAATTCTCCCTGGCCGTGGCGTGGCTACTCCACCGGCGGAGGGACTTCATGCTCTAGTCATCCGGTCCAGCTGGCCTCGCTGGCTCTTGCCGCCAGTATCAGGCCGAAGCTAGAGGATTAATCGCCGGAACAGTGGAGCCGTTAACCTTAACCCCTCCTATCAACCCTCCTTCAAGGAGGACGTATACGATGTACTGTAGTGCGGAACTACCGCTACCCTTCACTTCCGATAGACCCGACCGCGGGACGTTGGAACTTTAATCCTTCCATCATTTCTCCTCACTTCCTTCCGTCGATCTCTCGTGATTCGGCCTGACGGGGACAACGATGCGATTTCGATGATACTTGTCCAACAACGGTGCGATCCGACATGTACCGCCTCCATCCGAAAAACCACGCCCGTAGTCCTCTTAGAGCATTACATTAGCTCATGATAAGATCCGGAAAAGCCTCCGATTGAACGCGGCTAAAATCCTACTAGGGAAGATGACTTGATCTCTCTAGAAATTAAGCTGCTGCATCTGAAGATTAAAAAAAGGGCAACCGAAGTTTCGACCCCTCAAAAAGTGCCACTAAAGCATGATTGGGCCGACCGCTACACAGTAAAAAATAATTTCGTAAAATCGGAATCCGAAATTTCGTAAAAATAATTATGTGAAATAAATGACAAACTCGTTTGTCACTTATTTGAATATACGAAACCGTTCTTTCATTTCGTGTATCATTGACAATTTTAGTTTGGACTTTTGTTTGTAAAACTAGAAAATTAACAAATAAAACATTGTGGACGTTTGTGGAATAATTTGTTGCAGAAGGTACACATTTTTTTCACTATGTAGATCAGCGCAAGATAGTCTCTCGACTGTAACGGGATACGTTCATAAAGTTTGATTTGTAGGATTCGGACGTGACTACAGTTAAAGCAGCGGTACAAAAGTGCACGCATGTCGTTGGCTCGTTCCTCTCGTGTATCCGTTCGACGGGTGCATCAACAAGATTGCAATATATCCCTCAAACGAGCAAACAAGCGTTAATGCGATGACGTGGCGTAAGAGGAAGAAGGACAGAAGTGGACGAGTCGAAAAGAACGCGGTTTAAACTCTGGCACTTCAGCCTTTGACGGATATTGCGCGGCCCTAAATCAACCCTACCGACCTACCATCTGGGCCCGCCGTATTGTGTACTAAAAATACACTATTGCCCGCCGTCTACGGTACGGCGTACGTGTGACATACACTTGAGAGTCTGCATACGCGTATGCGAGTACACAAACACATGTGTGTGCGCAGAGAGAGTCCCAGTGGCCCGTCACCGAAGATTTAAAACTGGTGTGCCTCGCTAATGACCATTAACTGGTTGTCCTGCAGTGAGGGAGCAACCAGCAGTCGCACGAGCCACGGCCATGCGGCGGTCGGTGCGTGCCTGTCAGGTGGACCATGCAACACTCCCCCTTTTTCCAACCCTCCCGCATTCGCCAATCCCCGACAGCGCACCGTTTCGCACACCGTACCGTTATACCAAAACTGCTCCGAGTGTACCGCTCTGCAACACTGGCTGGCGGGAAGGGAGCTCCGACCTAACCCCGCGAGATTTATGCGCCGGATGTGACTCGACCCACCGAATGGTTTATGAGTTTCGAGCGTTAAACGTAAGCAAGCTCTCGCTGTCTCGTTTCTCACTCGCTCGGGGGTGGGGGGGGGGGGGGGGGGGGCTGCTCATTCTTGCTCTTTTCACTCTACCGCCAGGATACAGGCACCCTGTGTGCATATTCTCTTCCGCACTCGCAATAATCCTCCGGTAGATACCCGTGAGATTCTGTCGGCTGGCGGAACTCATAGAGCGCCAAGAGGAAGGAAATTTGTTAGTGAAGAAGCAATTCCGAAACGGAATTTTCGACGGCAAATTGTACCATTGGCGCACTGGATGTATGTATGCAGCAATGTTTTGGGACTGTGTTCGTCATGACTAGTTGCTGATATTTTAGAATACATAGTTTCGTGAAACGTTTCTCATTTTTGGAACGAAAGTGTCAAGGGAAAAAAAGTACCAATGTCCGGATTGTTAAGAGCATTCCCAGATTCCAGCTGTTATTAGTTGGTGGAGAACAGATTTTTTTTGGAAATAACGGAAACCAATGTCAAGCTGATAGTTTCTAGTTTCCGAAACAAATCGATTAATTGCAAAAAAAAAAATATTTTTTTCTTTCAATTACGGAAGTAAATCACAATGGAGTCCAAATGTACCAGATCATGGGCGCGGTTTTTCAGCACGTGCATATATTCAGACAATCATACATTTCGAAATTTCTAATGTACGAACTCAACTGGTCCATATTAATTAAAAGAATTTCCTTGCCATTTATTAATTAAATAACCTAACTTATTTGAAATGTCCGATTGTTGGGTCGCTTGTATCAATTTCCGCACACTTTTGCCTTTTAATAAAATGGAACAGTAGAACATAATTTAGGGTTAAATTTATAACATTCGTCTGTGCATCAAACAATGTCTGCAGATACGATTGCAGATGTCAAATTGGATTTCTAATACTTAAATTTGTAGTAAATCAAATCTGCATAGAAGTGTCTGACTGGGACGTATCCGAGCATTGGCGCTGTTACGTTACTGTGTTTCAGTGCGATCCTCGCAGCCAAAGGCCAAGTTGGTGTAAAGTAGGCTCGATATTACAGAACCGAGCTCAATGTTCACGTTCGAAGAACATTGACAACATCGATTTGCGCGCAACGGAAGGAGCTCGAACGAGGAGGAAAATGAGATGAAAAAAAAAAAAGAATCAGCGAAGGTCTGCACCGAGTACACGGTGGAAGCGGAATCCTACCGGAGGAAATACCTCCGGATGTTGAGCGGAAATATTCAAAGTCTTGCGATGCCCGATATTCGCGGCAGGCTACCGACTTCAATGGCCCTTCGAGATTCACCTCGTATCGAGAGCTCGTCGTAACGATAACGTTACGCGCCGGGGTTACGGCTTTCGATCTCACGTCTACGGTATGGCCATTTCTGTTGCATAGCCCGAAGAAGCTTTCGACGCACTGTCGATTGCCTATAGAATCTCCCTTTGGAGAGGGCAAAAACGAGATCGCATTCTCACCCGTTACCGTTGGTGATTCGCACTTTAGTCGGAGCCCCTCTCAATTTTTATTATTTTTCCTATCTATTCTATTATTTTTCTTTCACGTTCAAGATGCGTTGTGAGAGTCGCATTCGATTGGAGGTAAACACTCGAGACAGGTGAAAACTGCCGGTTCCGTCAGATTGATTGAAAACCTTGGTAAGGAAATTATTCCGGTCAGAAACTGGCGCAAGTTTCGCGACTTTTCTTGTAAACATAAATTGTAAATTTTAATTAATATTATATTATAATTAATAATATAAGTAAACATTAATTTTCTCATTTGTAAAATAGAAATATCAGATATTAAAATTGAAAATATCTTGACTGAAATTTTACTGTGAAAACGGGACATTTCATGAACAGTTTATGTAAAAAAAAGCCTCCAATACCGTTCATTAATTTTCAAACATTTTGTTTACGGTGTATCGTTGCTATACAATCCTCGATGGCTCGTGTTCTCTTGTTCAATTGGTCATCGAATATATCTCTCCGACCGATCGACCCCGGAGTAGTTCGGCAGAACGGGTAGCACGCCGGAGCCAAAGCGCTCAGGCTTTGAGTTTCGATTCGCAATTCGTTTGCATCGCCCGGAGATGCTCCGCTTCCACAAACAATCGCGAGATATTTGGCCATTTGGCATGGCTTGGTGGTCATAAACCGGAAGCCGTAGAAGCACCCGATGCTGCGGCAGGGAACTCGCCGCAACGGCGTTCGCATGTCTTTTCTGCATACGTATACGCGGCATTACCGATCGCAGCCTCCACCACACATTATTTTATGACCGTCGAGTTTACTGCATGATAGCTGTATGATAACTGGAGGTTCTGCTATTGGCGTTTTCTCGCTTTCCCACCCCTTCCCAAACGCAATGATAGAAACGTTCTGGTTGGTAAACGAGTGATAGTCGTGGCGTCCTTGTTTCGCGTATGCTCCATGTACTTTCGTGTAGTTCTCGTGTCGTCGTTCAAGCGGCAAGTCTGTACAGCGATGTACTTCTTTGCCTCTGTCAATTTCTGATTCGAATCATCGACTGCAGCATGGACCGGGCCTAGACCCGAGTATAAATTTTCGAGTTTCAGCCTTTCCAGGACCTCGTCAGGCCCCGATGTAACGCTCGAAACTTTCTACTCGCCCAGATCGACTAAAAATATTTTCACATCAATAACGTTTGCCGATCTAAACTTCCCAATCACAATTGTCCACTCGGAGTACGATTCGGCTTAAGTAAAATAATCACAATAATGTTGGTGAATCATCTGCCCATTTCCGTATCCAACTGGCTTCACAGTCACCATTCTCCAATTTTGACTATGTGCAATTAGTTACCAATGTGCGAATCTTTCGCCTAACGAGGTTTCAACTGGAACTTCACGATCATTCTGTTTCGGTGCATACAAACACTTCAACCGGGTCCCATACATCAGCGCAGTCAAAGTTTCCTACCGCTAGTGTCGAATGTTAATTGACTGCATCGACATAATTCAAACTCAAACGGTCGGTCATGCCAAGGCGCTGATGCCAACTATAACATTGACTCCGTTAGCAGGTTGTGGACTGTAACAGTACACTGAACTCCATGCCTGCGCCGAGTTGAGTCTCAGCCCGAGTATCATTGGGGCACATCGCACAGTTCTGGTTTCGGTCTAGTTAACTTCAGTGACGCATCGGTGCAGCAGTGCATGAGAACCTTGCGCTGCGTTGTCTACCAGCTTCTGATTCGAATCCTCCGCATTCTCCCTCTCTCTACGTGCCCGTCTGAACCGCGGCGTTCCGCGTACTCTGCATCTCTCTCTTTCTCCGTCCCTGCGTTATGCACTGTGTAGCTCGATCTGTTACGCTTGACTGTACGTATAGAAGCGGAAAGCTTAACCTCCGACCGATGGGAGAGCACGTATAACGTTGATATCAATGTTTGCGGTCGTACTAACTGGAAGTGCATATTTGCTTTGCTGATCCAGGTTATATCCAGTCCAGTGCGATGGTCTGGGGAGCTCGGTCTCCAGTCGTCGAGCAAAGCAGGACAAGTGTGTGTCCTCTGCTGTCGTCATTGGTTTAACGGTCTCTTTTCCATCCACTTGTCTTCCCCTGTCATGCGCTCTCCGAGGGATTGTTTAGACAGTCGACAGGACGTATCGCGTGACTTGGCCTCCGCATGGCAAGGGGCAATGTAACGAGACCACGACGACGACGACGAGCCCGAACGTCGGGTTTATCCACGACTTTCGCGCAACCTCGATCATAGGAATCCGGCACTAATTAGACCTCTCTTAAAGTATTCCGGAACGTAGACGGTTCCATACCATTCGTTTTTACTTACTATTCGTAGGTATACTTGAAATTCCAGACGTGCTTGCATCGTAACTGCAAACGGCTGATCCTGAACGGTTCTCGGAACTTAATCTGGCATTCGTATAGCGAACGGCTGTTTTAACGTCGGATGCGCTAAGCCAGACGTTGTGAATTATTGACCACTTTAGGATTTCGCGAGGAAGATTGCAAAGGAATTGATATTAATCATTGCGAAAATTGTCTCACAGCTATGACCTAAATACGAAAATGTTTTTTTTTTTATTAGTAATTTGTGAATTTTCGCCACTAGTTTCACATACAGATTCGTTGCATCCCAGATATTTCTCCCTTCCTGGGATCCTTTGTGTCTCGCTACCACTTGCTCTATCTATCTTTCCACCTCGACTATACGAAACCACGAGCCTGCTCCTCCACCGCTAGTAGCTAGCGGTTGAAGCATCTCTCGATCCTTCACGGGGAATCCTTCCCCAACCATTCCTTTCCTTTGCCTTGCTTTCTCTACCTCGCTCATTGCCCACTGACTAACATGGAAGCCCGTTTGAGCGGCAGAAGCCGCGCCGACCACCGCAAACTACTATTATTGCAACAGTTAAGGAGGTGTTCCACGCTGTTTCTACCCTCTGTCTCGCTTGCTCTCTCCATCCTCCCCTCCCGTCCCGTTTTCCTCATGAAATTATGCGCACCGCAGGCGCATCCTTTCGCGTTGCCACTACAACTCACCGCTAATGGCCCCGGGGCGCATGCTTCGAGCGTTTAATAATAGCGTTAATAACGATAATTTCCAAGCACTCGCGACGCGTGTACTAATACCGCGGCATCGATCGACTTTCAACGTAACCTTTGTGTAATGCGCCGTACTTATTTGCTCTCGTTGTATCTGTTTTGCGGTTTTGCGTGACGTTCATGAAAATCTTAAGTTCTGACATTGTACTACATTTAGCTACGGGAGATTGGGGAGTCACCAGTGAATCAGCCAGTGTTCCCATCTTGGCGACAGAACTGTTCCCAACTCGCGACAGAATGGCCAAAGATCACCGAGGATCATTAAATATGGAAAAGTACTATAGTGGTCATTGAGGAGATTACAAATTCGCCAAAGATAGTGGCGTAACCCTCAGTGAAAAGAACTCCGAGCGGTCCAACAGTGACTACTGGAGGTTCAGCAGTTACTACGGGTATTGCAGCAGTTACTACACATGTAGCTACTACTTCTTCATAGTTAATCCTCAAGTGAGTAGTTATTACTGAGAATGCAGTGGTTAATGCATTGGTAACGGCTACTTTTAAGTAGAACGACCGAAATCTACATGTAATACTAACCTGTGAACTACTAAAAACTACAAGCAATACTGACTAGCGAAATACTAGCAGTACACGTTAGTGAACTACTCAAAACCGCGGGAATTTCCAGTAGTGAAGTACTGGATACTTATAGTAGTTTCGAGTATTTAAGTACTGGATACTCCCAGTAGTGTTTTTTGCTCGTTTTCAGTACTTCTTTTCGATGAGAAAAGCGCTTATTAGCAATTATACCGGTGATTTGGGAGTCGCAGAACTTTCAAGGAGACGATTATAAAAATAATTATTTAAACTCGACTAACCGTTCGAAAGGAGCGTTGATATTTCTCAAGCGTTCCTCAAACCACCTCAAACTAAGTGAATTTAAACGCCACGTAAGAAAAATTGCAAACTTTTCCCCAACGCGAACGACTCCTCGGAGACTCTTCGGGCAAGTCTCGCCCTGACGACAGATGAGAAAATGCACGATGGACAGCGCAAGGAAAAAAAAAGCAACAAAAAAGGAAAGTGCGGCCCGGAAAGGAGAAAGAACGGCGAAAGGACGGCAACGATTGTCGCAGACCCTGCGCAACAAAACACGGAGCTTCCAAGCGCCGCCTTGGTTTATGAATAAAGTCCAATCTCCGAAAATATACAATTGCATATAACGAGAGACCTCTAAAGCATAGACGACAAAACAAAATAAAATAATAACTCCAAGGAAGTGCGCTCACGTGGAGCCTCACGCACGTTATGTGGAACAACACCGAAATGAAATCCTGCCGTACCGGTGTCTCATTTTTTTTTTTCTCCTTTTTCTTTACAACTACCTTCGCTGTTTTTTTAACTCCGCCGTAAAACGCGTCACCGAGGCTCTGCACCGAGTACTGGAGAATGAGACGAGGACTATGGGGGGCGATGGGTGTGGGGAGAAATATATAAAAGCTCGTGCGCTTTACGATTATAGTTGAGACTGAAGTGGTCGACGTGCCAGGCGCGACGTAAGATTTGTGGGGAAAATAAGAAAGAAAGAGCGAGAAAGAAAGAGCGAAAGGAAAAAGACGACGAGTTTCACGGCACAAAGCGCTCCCTGTTTACAGATAGCGCCAGGGTTATTTGTGGTGGGCTGGCGGCACGACTGCCGAATGCAAAGAAGCTACGACGGACAAACGAACTCGCTTTTTCTACTCTCTTTTTTTTCTTGGCGCTTTTTTTTCTCGAACTTCCTTTAGCCTCTGCTATAAACTTCGTCCATACTTTCAATGCTGGTGAATTCCACTTTTCCTCCCGTCGTTTCACCTTCTTCTTTCGTAAATCATTTGATTTTTTTTTGTCTTGATGAGAATAAGATTGACGAAAAAGCCCAGAACACAAGACTTAAATCCATATTTACGAATGTAGGACACAATCAGTTCTGGATTAGTATGCCAGACACATATGACTTACTTATTAGTCAACTTCGACGGAACCCACAGTGTTTTTGTAAAATAGTAATTTCCCACGGAGAAGATTCCGAAAACAAGCCATGCACACGGCTTCATTATCTGAAGGTCGTTTCCTTGCGAACAGGAGTAGCGAGTACGGTCATTGTTTTACTGTTTTACCAACTAAGGCGGTAGCTGCTTAAACGAATCCCTTTGAATGGCGTACTGCATCAACTTATCGCAAAGAAGAATGCCAACCCTTTGTCAATGACTCAGTTACAAATATTTACGAATGTAGGTCACAACCACCAGAATTAACGTGACGTCGCAGTCCCGAATCAGCATACCAGACACATATGAATTACGTATCAGTCTATTTCGACGAAACTCGCGGTGTTTTCGTAAGATAGGAATTCCTTTTACGAAGAAGATTACAACCCACTGTGCTCACGCCTTTGTTATTTGATGGTAGTTTCCTCGGGAACAAGAGTGGCAAGTGTTGTCATTTTATTATTTTGTCAACTGAGGCGATAAGTAGCGTTAAACGAATCCCTTAGAATTGCGTACTGCGTTAACTTACCCCAAAGAAGAATGCCAACCCTTTGTCTATGACTCAATTGCTAATACTTACGAATGTAGGACACGTTCACCCAGATTAAAGCAACGTCGTAGTCCTCGATCAATATGACAGACACATATGACTTTCTTCTTAATCTACTCGACCAAACTCGCGATGCTATCGTAAAATAGTCATTTTCAATGGAGACGATAACGAAAACACACTACGCACGCGGCTTTGTCCTTTGATGGTGGTTTCCTTGAGAACAGGAGTAGCAAGTACTGTCATTGTTTTGCTTTTTTACGAAGTAAGGCGGTAACTGCGTTAAACGAATCGCTTCGAATTGCGCACTGTATAAACTAATCCCAAAGAATAATGCCAACCCTTTGTCAGTGACTCAATTAATCCAACATATATCATGACCCGCTGGATGGCCTGTTGACTGCCCGTCGACTCCTGCACGCGCCCACGAGCCATTGTTAACCTTTAATTGTACTCCATGTTTTCTGTTGTGTGTATTATTGCAGTACACGGGACTGTGAGCATAATTTAGGGGAGTTTAGCATAAGGCATATTAATACATTAGGACATGTGAGGTTATGGTAAAGAAAAGCATAACATACGCGCACCTTTTAGCAGCTGCGAGCGAAGGGTCGTGCACCGCGTGCTCGCGCGCCTGTGTATTCACTTGGGTCGCGTGTCCTCCTCAAACATACATGCAATAATGGGGGACCTGCCTCGTATTGTACAGTATGAGGGAGGATTTTATGAAATATCGTCGGTGAATCCGATAGAAAAGAATCGGTCAAGTCTGCTTCCTGACATTTTAATTTGCTAGCTTAGGTTCTTCTATTGACACACCGTTTACTGATGCATCCCTTAAGGGAATCACTCTTTTGCCGATTCTGAAGTAATCCTATGTTGCCATTGCGTCTCGGCAGAATAACTTCCGTTTTGTTGGACGGGCGGTTGGGAGGTCAAAAAATATTTTTTTGATGATGACGTTTTTGACGTCCAGTGATCCCGAATTTCAGTAATTTGTGAACCTTCAAGGCTTTTCTGGGATATACGCTAGTGAGGCAGAATTCCTAGACTATTAATTAAATTTAATGTGACGGCAAATGAAATTTTCAATTTAAAAAATTTTCGACAGAGCAAGTCCAAAATTCGTTGTCTCACCGAGCGTTACAGAGTCGCGAAAGCGCGACACAATATTCCCAGCTATAAGGAACTCGTAATTCGGAACCCAAGAGACTGAGTCGACTTTCTTGCGACGCCTTTCTCGACGCACACTAAAAAACGGCAGTCGGTCCAGCTTCAGGAAAGTTATGAACACGCTGATATCAAAAGTCACATCACATATGCGCGCTGAGTTTATACACGAGGCGAGACTCGAATTTTAACCCGGCAAGTCTTTGACCTTGGCCGAACAGGGTACGAGGGGATCGAGGCTCAGACAAACGGACAAAGTTGTTTATTGCATTTGAGAAGTGGCGCCCTTGAGAGAACCGGTGAATGGATCGTGAGAAGGGTCGCGAGTTACAAGTGTCTGGCGAACTCCGCATTCTGGCCTCGAATTTCCAAGGGTTGACGCTTCTATCTCGGTATAAGCGATCCGCCGAGCTTTCTTGTAACTTCATTACACCTCCGGATGGAAAATTAGCCCAACCGCATAACTTCGAAAAGTACATAATCTCACGCGAGTAGACTGCTCGACCTTCAGGAACTTCCATTTCGGAGCGTCTTCCGAAAATTCTAAAACTACTCCAAAATTCGCCATGCATTTGGCGTTCGGCATTCCGCATGTGGTAATTCTCATTACGTCAGGCCGGCCGTCCGAATACGTAAAATTGACAGACATTTTTGTAAAATGGAAAAGAAATTTTTGTAAAATTAACAAGAAAAGCATTGTGGACGTTTGTGAACAAGAAACGTTCGTAGCATTTTTACTGTGTGGCTTGGAGTTGGTTGGAGTAAGTTCGAAGGCCGTTTGAAGATCATTCATAAGTAGGGAAAGATTTTCGTGGGAAAATTCGTCATTGAACACTGAAGAATTTTGAATTGTTCGGGTCTGATCAAGAGAAACGTCGCGTCTTAAGAGAAGTTATCTTTATGAAGCCTCGTCGAAAGTCGGGAATAATATAAGCTTCACCAAAGAAGATATTAAATTCCAATGAAATTTATTTCAAGTACATCAGCGTTGTTGAAACAATCACATTTGGTTAATTGTAGGAACGGTAAATAATCAAATGGCGTGAGATAACGCCGCGAGATGTAACGCGGGAAAGTCAAGGAGGAGCCTCGACGGAGGCTCGAAGAGATGGAGAAATGCGACGTCAAAGTTATGAATAAGGGTAAAGCTCTCGAGATGGGGCGCCTCGCGAAAGGAGGCTAAGATGTGTAATCTGCAATCCAATCTCGAGTTAAACGAGGGAAGGCGAAAGCGGATGAAGGGAGTCCGAAGGAGAAGATGAAGTTGAGACGACGAAGAAACGAAAGAAGATCTCTCAGAAGTAGAAGAAGAAGGGATCTTCCGCGAAGGTACTTGAGAGGGTTGGAAAAAAAAAAACATTTGTTCCCTTTCATCCAGATTCTCGGGTCAGGAATCTTTCGGCGTTCGCCGAGCGGAGGCTTGTTTCACTCTCACTTGAGAAGCCAACACCCGCAGCAATGGCAACACTACTGTCGACGAAAGGAGGGATGAAATAAGACACAACACAATGCGCCCGGAAGCAAAAGGCACACTTGGTTGTGTGCCACGTTCACGCTCCCTTTGGCCTCTTCCTCTCCTTCTCTCCGGCTGTTTTCCTTTATTCCGTCTGCGCGATCCCATTTGCTCTCCCTCGCACTGCGGCGCGACGAAGGGCCGACTGGGGGAGGAATCGCGGGCCGCGACTAAATCCTCACCGGTCCCTTTGTTTCCGGCATCTCGAGTGTGTGAAAATCCTGCGGGACGATGGAAAACTGGATGGGAAACGATGATAGGGGCTGCTTGAGGATTCCGGGTAAAGAATGTGTAGGTACACCGTGGGAATCTAGTGAGCATGCAGCGCGCATGAATTCAACGCATGTAGAAAAGAAAACTCCATTTGAAGAAACGGTGAAACACTAGTAGTAATAGTGGATTTATTGACAATATGCCGGATAGTACAATTTTTTGAACATACCATGTCTTAACGTAGATTGAGGTGAGAACACATGTACACATCGCCAATTGGCCATCGACCTGAGTCGTTCAGCCACGGATTTCACCTAATTCATTAACGTTTTTTACATAGTATGAGTGGATTGTTGACATACAACGTACACATAAATCACTACATACATACGTACATACACACACCCAGGAAAATAATTTATTTGACGGACACCGTTTATTTCATTTAGGTAACTATCTACTTAATTTAAATAAATATTAATCTAAATTGTTCTGGATATATATTTATTCAGTTAGCTTCTTCGCTGTTCATTATTTCGAGCTTTTGTTATATTGTATGCGATATCTGATTGACTTTGCTTATTACCTTTTCAGCAGGTTGTATACATAGCGGTTTTATATTTTCTAGTTGCGTGGTAGGAAATTTTTTTGTAAGTTCTTTAATTCTCATTTCTATGGGTGCGATGGCTGTAGCTTCGTATAGAAGACTATTTCTCGGGACATTGAAACATGAAAAATGAAAACATTGAAAATTAAAAAAGAAACAAGATCAACGGTTCGTTGTTCCGTAAAAATCCGCAAGTGCGCCAATTAAAGGCTGTAATGGTGTGGAAAATGGTATTAATGAGGAAAATTCGGAATAGCTGTGGACACGGGCCTGGCATAGCTCAGTGGTCAGAGCAGTCGACCGGCAATCGGAATTTCCCGATTTGGAAATTCGGGCCAGCATTTTTTTTCCTGATTGTCCGAATTTCTGATTATAAAGCTCTCCATAGAAACACGCTTGAGGCTCGAACGAAAAAATATATTCGTTCCTCGTTACTCGCATCGAACGACTGTGTTATTCAGCTAAATCCCGATGGGCAAATGTGATCCGAAAAATCTCGGCCTTTTCCACCCGAGCGTTATCTCGAATTACCATTCGTGCTGTATACATAGCGCACCGTGCCTATTATCCTGTATACTATACCATATAACGAATTGGCAGTAATCACGGTCATACAAAACGTTCGCGCTAATGCGACTATAAAATTACCCACGGTACATTGACCGTCGGCAGCCGTCGGGGGGTTTTCAGCTCAATGTCCCGCCACGGTACTTATTTTAATGCCGAAATAATGAATCGGCCCGTTGAATTCAAATGGCGGAGGCAACGCCGGTGAAAAGGGCCGTCGCTGTCGGTCTGGAGCATTGGACAACGCGAGGAATTAGGAGTAAAAGCGCGTAATTAAACGCGCGCACGCTCCCGCGTCACCCTATCGCAGCTATTAGTCACGTAATACAAGTACCGCTGCCCACTGTGCGAGGATATACCGGGCCGAGGACAAGGGGTCTCGGACTGCCATACAATCTGATGGGAACTGTACTGCTCAACAAGCCGGCAAGACTACAGAGCTTGACCGGTATAAAGCTCCAATTATCAAACTCTATAATTTTTCATGAACCATTTTCGAGCTCCCACTACGTCCAGACCGGCGAACGGCGAGTTCGCACGGAGAGAAACGTACATATATGAACAATCTTTATTTTCCTCGGAAAGTAAAATAAGAAAAATGAGAAAATCTTGATGCGTCCTTTCCTTTCGTACAATGAAGTCAGTTCACTTGAATTCCAAAGGCTTATAAAGTAATTTTCATTTTTTATTGAAATGTATAAAATGCAAAAAAAATGGTTCAAGCTTTCCTTCTAGTTATTTTTTATTTTATTTATAGATTGTCGGGATGAAGATCTTTATTTTTGTTGGAAGAGAAAACAAATTTTTAGTGCTCGGCCTACCAATTCTTACTTTTTCGGAAAAAAAGTATATTTTTTGTTTGATCGATACGTGCAAAAAAAAGGGAGCGGAGCGGATGGAGGAGGCGCCGGTGCGAATGGAAAAGGGATGATGAGGCGCTGTAACCGGGGTGATGGCCTGTAGTAAATACATAACTATACTCTTCGGTCAGTGGTGCGAGCGAATGGCGGCAAAGAAAGCAATGAGCATCGGGGGAAATCTTCCAAAACAAGAAGCCGCAGAGAGAGATTGAGGAGCGGGCCGCTCGGCTCGGAGAAGGAAGAACAAGGGTGGTAGCGGTTGAAAAACGCGAAGGCGCTCGACCGGACGGTGGTTGAGGTCCTCTCCAGCGGCTTTGGGCTCGTGCGATATCCGCGCCGCTAACGTTTCGCCTATCGGGAAACATCGGGAAGCTGAATGGAAACGGAAAAAAGCTACGCCCGACGGTCCGGTGGTTTCACCGTTCGAGTGGATCTTTTTTTCCTTCCCTTCAATCCCTTCGTCTCCCTTCACCGCCGGCCTCCCTCGCGGGCTTTCCTTCATCTCTGTCGAGCGTGCGCGCTCTTTTATATCCGCACGCTGCACCGCCCGGTCCAGACCGGAAACTTTCGGCGAAGATGCGGAAAATGAGAAAAAGGAGAAACGGAGCGAAGTGTGGCGGCCGGATAGCTATGCGGGTCGAACAGTACAAAAGTCGAGCAAAGTTTCACCCATCGACGAATTCCTCCGCCCTCATCTCTCGAACGAAGGATATCCATCTTTTTCCTTTTCTATATCTTTCTCACCGGCTATAAACTTGGGATTTTCCATTCCACGCCGAATAAGGCCAAACATTGCATCGAGATATTTCGATACAGTGTGACATTGCGGGCAAGGGGGGGGGGGGAGGACTTAAGCATTTTATTTTATTTTATTTTTTCAGAAGGCGGGGTAAATCGGAGCTGTGTAGCCTATTTGAACTGATAGTATGTGCTTCATGATCCGCGAAGAATTTGTGGAAATAGTCCATGTTGGTCTGTTTCGTTTTGCCCCAGTGTCCCCTAAACATGAGAGTTTCCCATTGGGAAGGCCGAGAGCAATCGAATATCGGTTGGTGCCGTGTCCGATTTCACTGTTGCGAGTTGGTCAGCGAAGTGCATCGAAGTGGCGAAATTCAATGGTTTGATTTACGCCGGTCGTGAGTCAACCCACAGGTCTCCAAGGGAGGACGGCAAAAGGCAGGAAGTGAAAAAATTCGATTCAAAATTGAGAAAAACGTAAATAAAAAATTAACAAACTAAAAAGCAAATAATTTGTTTTTTGTTTCACAGAATACTCGATTTGCAATAAGAAAGTAGAAATTTGATTTTTAATTGTTTTTTCTGTGCAAATAATACCAGTGATAGCTTTGTTTTTTTTTTTTTCAACCCAGCCAATTCTTATTGATTTTCCTAGTTTTCAGTCATTTTTTGACTCGCAAATTGAGTTAATTTATTTAGTGAAAAAAAGTTTCATGTGCGATCCATCGTTGCTTTACATCACGTGTCTGGAATTATGAAACGGCATCGACACCGACGGGTACGTCAAGGAACGCATGGCGCGTGCAAGGTGCGGCCTCGTGTCGTGTCGCATCTAGCACAGAGTTTTATCGAGACTGATCGAGGAGACGGGAAACGAGGTGGGTCCGTATATCACGCGTACATTATTTATGCGAGCGCACCGTAAGTCTTTCCCATAGGACAATGTCAACAACTTTGCTTTCTACGCAATACGTGAAATTTGGATCAACCTTATCTATTGCAGATTAGTACCAAAAAACAAGAAATATATTAAGTGTTTTTGTTTTATTTTTTTAATATATCATATGATATAATATATCATATTTATATATGATATATTTTTAAGCTGTCAGACGATTTATACTTGAAATGATTTTTTGTTAAACAGGATAAAATAACATCATACATCATATATGAAAAATATATCGTATTTATATACGATATATTTTTAAGCTGTCTGACAAAAAAATAATAATTTCAAGTATAAATCGTCTATCAGAATTATCCGACGCGTATTCGTAAGATATCGGGTAAAAAAATGTCTACGATTAAAAACAAACAAAAAATTAGAGTTAAAAAAAATCACTTGCCCTTCCCGGGCGTTAAGCAACCGGGAACTAATTAAAAATCCATTTGATCGGCGAACAACGTATAATTTAATTATCGACTATAACGAAGCAATATCTTGCACCTTGTAACCTCGGTGCCTTGAACCTCGTTATCCCCTCGACGTATAGACGATCAAGTTAACACGTGTGGAGTGACGATAAGCACGAGCGCACTCGGGTCTCGTGTTTCGATCGTGATTGATTCGTACACCTCGTTCGCCCCACCGAGCGATGTGATTCTCACGGTTGAGATCCCCGGACCAATTAGAGCGAAAGACTCGTTCGAACTGGGCGTGCAACCGGCAGAAAACAAAGCATCAAATGCTCATCAGTGCTGTAATTCTATTGTGCCACATGTACAGTGGCAATTTTAGCCCCAAGATATTAAGAGGAAAAATTGAACAGAAGCTAAATATAAAAAGCAAAAATAAGAAAAAGAAAAGTGGCAATCACGCCACCAATAAAGCAACAACTACGCCGTTCGACATTAGTAAAGTTTTTTGGTACCGTGCAAATTTTTTACGGCGGAAAGCGTTCGTTTTCAAAGCGGCGACAAAAAATTTCTTCCGATGAGAACCTTTTCACCCTCTGACCCCATTCGCCGATCCGTGCCTCTGCAACTATGCACGCCGATCCACGTACATAGTCCGTCCAGTGTCCACAAGGATTACACTTTCATCGCCTCGTCATGAAAAGTACACTGCTGCCGTATATATCGCCCGCAGCTTTTAGTCTGGCCTTGCCAGCGCGCCTGGTTCATCGTTTATTGCTGGTCTTCGTGAATTTCAACGTTGAATAGAGACCCCCGGCCCTCTCGCCGTCCAATGCACGTTGCACTTCTCTCTGCGTTATACACGATGGTACACGGAAGAGGGTTAGTACACAAAACCCCCGGAGCGGAAGAATACCACGCTCTCTTTCAATTAAGCCCGAGCTTCCGGTGAACTAATTTTAGGTGACGCGCGAGTTCGCCCCCAGGTCAGACTCTCCCCAAGAGCCGACCCGGGCGACGATTATTCCGAGTCTGACCCCAAGTCGGAGTCTTCCCAAGAGCCGTCCCGGTAGGTCTGGTAAGGTTCCTCCTGGGTTCTAAGGGTCGAATTTTAAGATGTTAGTTTGAACTTCAGATCGCTTCTGAGATCGAAGTTTCGACGTTTCGAAGATCATAGATCCATGTTTCGGAGATTAAAGATCGAAGTTTCGAAGATCAAAGATTGAAGTTTCAAAGATCAAAGAATCAAAGATCGAACTTTCACAGATCAAACATGAAAGTTTAGAAGATCAGAGATGAAACTTCATAGCGTGTTTATGATCTATCTTAAATTTGATCTTAGGCCTGAACTCAAATTCGATTGTAGATCGAGTTCAATCGTAAGTTCGATCTTACGTTTGAACTCAAATTCGATTGTAGTTCGAGTTCGATCTACTATAGAATCTACTATTGCCCTATGCCAAATGCGGTTAACTTTCATGACAATGATGACACTATACTGTCATGAATAGGTGATCTGGCAAACGAATTTCTTGAATCCGTTTCCATGGAATGTTTGCTGGAGAATTTGTTGGATACTTCTTATCGCTTAACGAAATCAAGTTCAAACTAACGTCCTACGATTGAACCCTAAGGCTGTAATGGTTTTTGAGAGCACTTCATCACTTAGAAGTCCCGCTAAAAATGTCTTGACACCAAAAAACCAATCGATAAAAAATGCTTCCTCTATGAGGAAGCAAAACCCCGATAAAAAATGCAGCTGCTCGTAAGTTTTTTCGTACACTTGTTAATTATTCATCTCCCAGGTTAATTATACCTTCGACGAAGTTTGACCTATTTCACTCTGTTAATATTAGCCCCGGAACTGGTCTCCTGCTCGTCGAGCGATACTGCTGCAGTGTCAAGGAAGAGCGACAACGATCCTTTGGCGGAGGTGATTGTTTTCATTAAAGGAACTCATTTGACGGCGCGGAGGCGCGCCAAGCTCACGCTTCTGCACCCCGGACCAAAGTTTTTCATTGAGGACGATGAAAATGAGATGAAAAAAACAATTAAAAAAAACAGAAAAAAAATTGTTAGACAGTAAAATTGTCGGAACCAGCGAATTGGACGATGTTTACCGGATGGATGAGTATATGTGGTGTACAAGGATGTTCATTGCGACTCTCCGATGGCCCCTATGCAACTTTCGCGCGTCATTTGCTCTGCCCTAATTTCTATAAATTACCCAAATAACTCGAACCGCGACTAATTCGACCAAACGTCGGTTCCATTATGTGGATCCACGTTATTTCACCCACAAAGCTACATAGAGTGGGGCAAAACGGACTCCTCCCTTCGAGCCAAGACTGTTTTTTTATGTCCCGCGTAAGATTGGTGAAACGGTCCGATTTGCCCCGCTCTCCCCCTATATCGCTCCTTGTTGTAACATTAATTGGGACGAGAAACGTCTTATCCTCGTTCTCATTGTGCTTCCGTACAATTGGAATGTCTTTGGGGTCGTTTCTTCTATCGGTCGGGGAATGAGTCACCCAGGCTACCTCGATCGATTAGCTGATGGGCTGGTAGACATCCGAGAGGGAGTTCGCTCTCCGAAAATCCTCACCGAGTCGTTTTTTCCACAGATTAATTCGTTACCCTCAAAGAAGAAAAAGGGGAAATTTTCTATTCTCGAAGTGTCGGTATCGAGAACAGTTTTGACCAAATGACGCACTTGAAATTTGAAAAGTGTGTCGAGGTTGCTTCGAAAGGTCGTCTTTAAGCTGAAAGCTCGGCGGAGAGACGCGCGATCGCGGGGAGGTCGAAAGACACGCTGATCGAATCGACTGATGCCAGATCAGCTAACAACCTTTACGGTCCTGGGTACGCCCGGTCCTAACATCCTAACAGCCAGACCAACTCGCTCCTTCCGAGCATCTCTTTCCATCAATGGTTAAACGGTCGCAGACGTGTCTCAGCCGACGCTTTAGGATGGTCGTTAGCGTTGATTGGCCTCGAACGAACGAGGAAACGCGATTCTCTACTCGACACGAAATTAAAGCAGATTTATCGTCGCCGTAACGTTATTTCGGGTTTAACGCGAGACCGAATTGACATCCTTCCAGAGGCGTCGACGCGAAGGGAAGATCGAGGGATAAATGAGTTTGTGCGCTCCGGTAATGGCGACGATATCGACTCAAATATTACTTAGGTCGATAATAAAAACTGTAATCAACTTTTCTCGCGGATTCGGGAATGTACGGTCAAAAGAAACGTCTGATCGGGTGCCGAGATGGTATGCGCTATCGATGAGACTTTTCTTTTGGAAGCACATGTGAAAACCCGATAAAAAAAATTGATTACATTTTTCTATACCGACTGAACGCCGGATGGACGGGGGGGGAGGTTTCAAGCTGAAATTTCGAGACCGAAAAGTGTATTCGAGTAAAAGAGCTTTGAAAACTTTGTAAGCGGTCATTTGATGTAGTTTTTTTCTTTTTTTTCATAGTTTCTCATTTTTCAATGAAAATATTCAAAGTTCCAATTAAAATCATTTTGTTTCCCCATATTTCCGTGCATTATTACGCGATGAAGAGGAATCCAACAGCAATCAGGTAGACATCCGCAGACGCTAAGAACCATTTTTTCAAATTTTTTTTTTCATCCCTTTAAAATGTAGTTCACATTTTTCCGTGTTTATTTCTGACGGAGATTAAAAAAATGTATGTATATATATAAAATTTGTCCACTTCCGATCAGTTTCCTGGGCAATTCTAAGACAGGATCCTGACTCCACATACGCTCCTACTTTCGTGGCTTATCCAACCTAATGCACTCTCGTTAATAACTTGCCGAGGTACAAATCTCCAGATTGCTGAGTTTTCACGTACTATTATATATATATATATATATATATATATATATATATATATATATATATATATATATATATATATATATATATAGGGTATATACGAGCACTCAGAAATCTCATCAATTTCGCCTCAATGGTGTATCACATATATATGTAACTGCCGCATGCACACGATGAGAAGTAAGCGGCGTCCATAGGACGAGCGGTAAAGGTTGAGTACTTTCCGTCTAGGTGGTGGTTTGGCGAAGCAGTCGGTCTTTCTATTTGGACGAGCGACGGCAGCGCGGTCGATGGACAGTCTAGCACTGCACATGTAACTACCGTTGAACCACTATAAAGAAGCGAAGAGGAAGGAGAATGAAAACGCAAGTGGGAGAGAGAGAGAGAGCGTATAGTTAGCTCTCTCTCTCTCTCTTTCCCACTTGCGTTTCTCTCCCTCTCTCCCACCGCGACGACGCGCTACACCGCGTCGTCGCGTGCATTCGTAAAATAAAGAAGACGCACACATGCCCTTCCCTCCTTCTCGCGCACCACTACATCGAAGCTCTGGTATTATTTGGAAATAAAATGATCCCGTAAAGTCGAGCCAAATGCCACGACTCACTCCGGCAATTGTTCCGTTTTTCTCGCCTCTACTTGGCCAAAGTGTATAATACTAAAACCACACACGCTCCGCGTGCATTCCTCACGTGGAAAACATTTCGGCCGTAAAATCGCAGTCACGATTATGCGCCTATTTTTCTGAGAACTAACTTTGTTCTCTTTATATCCCAGTCCCACAATACGAGGTATTTATGGAGAGAAAGTATTGTAAGCCAAAAAAGAAAAATCAATTATCAGATTGCGGTTTAAATCCCTGTTTTATATAATCTTGATGTCTGTGATAATCATGTCTCAGAACATAAGAATAGCATTTTCCAGTTTCTGTATTAATTTTATAGACATGGGAAATAACTAATTAACATAGTCTGAATGCTGGTTAATAGTATTCGTTAATGATCAACTCCATGTGTCGTAACAATCATTTTTGACATTTGTTTCCAACATTCATAGTGCGAACGCCACGTGAAACGTATCGAACGTGATTCTTAATACAATCGTCGACGTGATTATTGATAATCCTTGACGCAAAAGCTAGAAAAACTGATGATACAAAGGGCGTTTTGGTTTAATTCGTCAACAAAGACACTGTAGCGGTTGGATTCTCGGCTTGGTGTCAGATTGACGATGCGGATGTTGATCTCATTATGAAAGATAGCGTGGTTAAAATAATGACCACCAAATTGTGCCGGGAACCTGTTTCAATTTTATTTGATTGGGAATTAAAAAGCGTAACCTCATCCGTTTGATCTATTCCAGCCTGGACAAAAATGTGCGTGCTTCAGCTGATCTTCGAAACTTCCGGTTTTTTAAATTCGGGTAAGGAAAGAAGGATGTTGAAGAGAAGATCTGCTGCAGAGGATGATGAAGAGGATAGAAAGCAATCAGTTCCAAAAGTGTTCTTTTATGGACGACCTTATAGTCGTTATTACTGGTATAGCATTTCATTGAATTGATCAAACCTCGATAATTCAAGAAATAAAAAACCCACGGCAATCTATCGTGGCTCATAGCAAAGTATGAGCTTTCTTCTTCAAAACGATCAGCAGCTCGTTGGCGGAGGTGACCTTTTTTTAATCCAATGGGTCAAATATTGACGTCTCTCCTCTACGATGTCCATTTTCCGCTCATTTTTCCAAATCGCAGCACCATGGTCCATAAGCATATTCTTGTTGCGGATATAGTTTATAATTTCTAATGAATTTACACGTCACTCTGTAAGGACTCGCTTTTGTTCGCATCCGTCACCTCGTCTTGACAGTTATATTCCAGCCTTGGGTATTCCACCGAAGCTTCTTCCTCTTGATATATATTTTACTCCTTTTTCTCTCGTTCTCTTTCATCTCTTAACCCCGCGTGACCGTCTCATTCTGCACACTCGGCAAAGATTTACTCAGCAATCCTTCCGCCATGTCACATCCTGATCCCTGGCAGTCTCCTTATCCCCCGGTGCGCACTACGCGGAACTTACTGCAGTACCGGCGTTAAGCCTTCTATCTTTCTCGTTTTCTCGATTTTACTCTTTGTTCTATCGTCCCCCTGTGTCGCGCTTTTCTCCCCTTTCTATATCCTAGATTATCCGAGTCTTCCGACCTAACTTTTTTGTTTCTCGCCCCCCTCGGCATCTCTTTGCTGTTACCATTCGAAAAATTCTGCGACGGATTTGAATGCGAAGGAAACTCGAAACTTTTCCGTCGCGATCGGTCATCGACCATCGCGGCCGGAGAATCCAAAACCGTCAATTTCGTCGTCACGAAATTGACGATAATTTTTACATGAACCCTTCAGCTAGTGTCCCAAAAATTTGCCCCAAATCACCGAATCGGTAACTACAGAACTGAAATAAATTACCACCAAATGCATAATTGCAGCGTTCACTCCGCCCTAGAAGCAGAAAAGCCTTTTCTAATATTCCGAAATCTCGAAAAACGAAAAACCGCAAGCAATTAGCGCGAGATCCAGATAGATATTGAGTATTCATCCTCCTTGGACCCGCGTAAGTTGATCTTCCACCAAAACCCTCCCACTTCGGTATTAACCAGATAATTATTAACAACACAGAAGAAATCGAGAAATGTTAGATCTCATTGTACATGAGACGCAGACCGCACGACCTACATCCTCGGATGTCTTGTCTGGGTCACGTGTCTCACGAAGTCTATCACTGCTATTCTCGTCGCGCGGAGTGATTCCCTTCGGCTTCCCGGCTTCGAAGCACGCGATCCCGAGAGACGGAGGAGAGAAATAGGAAACCAAAAAACGAAGAAACGAACAAGAAGTAAGTAGATACAATGCTCCGGAGTGGTAGTCGCGCTCATCCTCTCCCAGGCTTCGCGTACCTCTGGGAGCTTGGATCTGGTGTGTCTCGGTCCTGGCGAGCGCTCATCCCATTCTCGGCTCCTCCGGGTCCCCGCTAGTCTCTGCTCGGCGTCGGAGAAACTCCGTGCGAGGGGTGGAGAAAGCAGCCGACCTGTATACCGAGCTGGTGGGGGATGAACTGAACGAGCGAGACACCAGCGTGCGTGCGGATGGCCGGGTGAGAAAGAAGAGAAAGACGGCGGAAGGAGGGCGGCAGGGTTCGCGAGGAAGGCAACATTTGCATGCCGCGCTGCAGTCCAACTGTGGCGCAGTGCCCACCGGCGTGGCTTCGCCGTTTTGTTCCTTCGATATTCTCCGGCCAAGACGCCCGGTCGTAGCCGAGTCTGTTGCGACTCCTCTGCATTGGGATTCAGGGTGGAAAGTGAAAACGGATTTCTCTTACCACCCGTCGGAACGAGCGAGAGTGTACGCCGGCCCCGCGCGCCACTGGCACAAGTAGCAATATCAGAAACCCGCCGCGCATCACACCACCCCACGGCTCCTCTCATACGTGCCTCTTTGCCTCTCCTTCGAGAATCCTCCATTTTCTATCTCATTTGCCACTGTTTCCATACCTTTTTTTTTGTTTCTCCTTCTTCGGTCTTGGTCCCTCGGTTCTTACGTTTGTTTCAACTGGGTTCCACTTCGCGCACACGTGGAAGACTCGCCGCATTGAGAGTGCCAACAGCCCACATCTTCGTCACCTTCATCCCCACTCTGGCCCAGTCTCTCCTTCTCGAGTTGCAGTTTAACACCTTTGAGCACCTAACCTTCTTTTCGCCAAGTTATCCCCTTCGGTCTTCTGCACGAAGTCTAGCGATGCTGCGGTGTGAAGTACTGACGGTGAAGAGGAAGACCGTGCGACACGGTTGGGGAAGAAATGGCCCCGCAATGGATTCATCTACAGAAAAAAAAAAAAATACATCATTGACTCAAGTAAAATTCGCTTGCGGGCTGCCAATGAAAAAATTGTTATTTCAATTTTACTTTCAATTTTTACAATTCCATACGGAATTGAAACAATAACACGTCACCTTGACAGTCTTGCCGTCATTATTTCAATATCATAAGGACTTGTAAGGATTGGAAGTAGGATTGAAATAATTTTTTTTTTCTCTGGCAGCCCGCAAGCGAATTTTTTTTCAGAGTCCGAATGTCTGCATCGAAAGCCATCGGCTGCTTTCCGTACATTCCCACGTTCCCGATTTTCGCCTTGAGTAGTTTTCACCCTCGGAACGACATCGAGGGCTTGATAGACGCCGGCATAAGTGGCGATAAGACGATGGCAAAGATATGACAGATAGTTGATGAAGGTGCAGGATACGAGCGCTAAAATCTCACTTGTAGAAGTATCCTAACGATTGTTCGGTGGTTAGTTAATGGAAAACCGCGAGAAATATCTTTCGCACCGGCCACCGTTTTGTAATTTTATTTCTCAGCATGAACCGATTTATCGTTTCAATATTCTCTGCAGGTCCCGTGAGGCAGTAGTGCGGGTTAGCTCCTAGGTCTGCCGACACACACACGAGTGTACCTAAATTTTCTCAGGAGCATGTGTTGGGTGTCTTCTATAAGCATGTGGTACGTACTGCGGTATTGCGTACCTCCGCGGCGAGCTGGTGTCCGGCTGTTCCTCCTGCTAGGAACGAAATTACAGACCCGGAAAATGCCAAGGCTCGAATCCACCGAGCGCGTTTTCCGATAGGATTCCGAGGATGGCTAATAAGCATCGGACGTAATGGCCGACGTTCCATTTGCGGAAAACGCTTGTGGAACGGCTTCATTGTTCGCGAAGACAATGTGTCTCCGGTCCTATCCGTGTGTGAATGTGTGTGTGTGTGTGTGTCTATGTGGACCATGAATACAGCGACACGTCGGGCTCTCTCTCCCGTGCTTCACCGATACAACTGCACATGTCCGCGTCGACGTTTATATGGCTCGGGCTAACGAGAGTTGGCATAGCAAGGACGAAAGGGACAGCGAATGCAAGACTGCTGCTGCGCGCCTCTGGTCCACTTGCGACGGGCCGGGATACGCGCGTTGGCGTGGACATCCACCCCCGTTGCCACGACGACTGGACGACTATTTCTCTGTCTGGTGGCCCGTTCAGTCCTCGTCCATGTCCTCATCTTCGTCCCCTCCGACCATGTCCCATCCTCCGTCCGGTCTCCACTCGCACGTGTCCGCGTTACCGTGCGCGTGCGCTCCGTGTGTTGGAGCCGATCGTCCCCGTAACGAGCCCAGCGGGGTGCCATTTCGTTGGCTTTCACGGATGTTCGACTGCGAGGTAAAGACACCGGGATAAAGATGGGGACACGTCCGAGAGATTCCCAACGGCAGTTTCTATCCACTTTGATCTCCAGGGATTCTACACTCCGCAGACCCCGTATCGGTGACTTTTCCACTCGAATTAGCTGCGTTAAAGTTCACACCCTTGTGAACCCTCCTGTGTCAGTCTCTCGGATGCGGCGACCAAAAGTTGACCCTTCGCCGTGATTCCCAGCTTTGCGGACCTTCTTTCGTTGACTTTGGACTGTTCGCCTAAGTAGTATATGAGGGTTTTCATAATTGGGCTAATATCAAGAAACTTGGCGCGTTTTGCGTATGGATCGCACACCAGAAACCGGGTAGAAGACGTCACTGCAGCTGGATACACAGGGTAAAACGTCTAAAAACGATATCCTTGATTTTGCCTTCCAGGTCTGGACCAAAAACTTCGCGCGGTGTATTTTCAGGCTTAAAAGCGCATACATCAAGCCCGTGGTGTGTTCGCTACCACCGTAAACTCGTGCCTTCCCAGAAACTCCGTCAAACTTCCTGTTGCTCGTGAGTACCTCGGGGCGACCGGCGTTGTTGAGTACACTTGTTACCCGCGTGACATACACATGAGTTACATCGCTTTGGTATAGCGGAGCTTACTCGGAGCGGTGAGAAATTTACGGGAAAATTGAACACGCGGTCATGCAGTATGGTATAAGGTACGCCCGGTGCTCGAGCGCTGTCCCGAAGAGTTCGTAAACCGTAACGAGCGACCGTTCCATTCACCGCGAAGGGTTCGAGAGGAAGGACGAGACGGAGATGCGGAGCCAGGATGAGACCGTGGATAAACCGGAAGCGGGAACGACGCACTCGCGTTTTCCAGTTTACCTTTGTACGTCGTTTCGATGTTCGGTTCGGTGAATGTTAGGTTGGTCCACGCCCTGGACGGTAGCCGTGCAGCCCTCTGGCCGGAAGATCGGGAAACTCCGGGCACGTAACGCTGGACGCACACTCGTTGCCTTCGCACGAGGCGACCTCTCGTTAGTCTCCCCGACATGCTTCCGGCTCGGACTACGTGTACGATTGTAACATAGCTTATTCGCACTCGCGATGACTCGTCGCACCGCCAGCAGCGGAAAGCTGAAAGCCACCCCCTCGAGCGTCATAATATTGAACTACCCCGGCTCGCGTCCGGTGAGGGAATAAAAAAAAATCTCTGACTCCTGATCTTTGACCGCTTTGATCGGGGAACTTATTAAATGAACCTGTGCGCTGAATTCCTTCGTCACGGATTTTACTTTCTCGTGCCATGCGAATTATGGCAAGAGAGAAAGTATTGTAGTACAAAAAATATTGGACCCTCAGATGAAGGTCTGGAAATACGTTTGGCGTGTATTTGAATGGTGATAGGCAGTTTCGCATTTCTGTCTGACTGTCCATAAATCCGTCTTTCCGACCCCGTCTGAAAGCCCGAGAACTTTCCAAAGACACTTAGAATCACAACGAAATCGTACTATGTTATGCTTAAAGTACGGACTTTACTGTGAATAAAATTAAGATTACGTTGTAGGTTAAAGAAATACTTTTTCGACATTTTGAAGCGCTAAACTATGACAAAGCTGAAATATGTGATATAAAAATATGCGAACAAATGTGATAAATATAGGATTTTTTAAATGTATCAATCCACTGAGCATCATGTGAAAATTTGGCAGTGTTTCATTGAGAGACTGCTGAGTTTGAAAATTACCAATTGTCGTTGAGAGTGAAATTTGCATTGGATTTCAACCTAAAATCGTTTGAGTCCGATAGCCACGCGTATTGCTATGTGGATCTACTTTACCGTGCGCGTTATACTGTACACAAAGGTTTACTCGCAACGCAATCGAATTCCTGTGCGTCGGTTCTCCGATCTCGCGATTCACTGGACCAGAAGGTGTGAAACGAATCAAACAGGCGAGTGATCTTAATCTCTTCACTCTTTATCGTACTACCTCTTTCTCTCTGTCCCACTGAAGATGCCGCCTGTGAATGCGCCGACCAGAACGTACAATGAACATTCACGATACTCGAGACTCGAAAATATGGGCGGTTGATGGGCTCGGTATGCTCGTCGATCAGCAGATAATTACGAGGTCGTAAATCTTGCGGTCGTCCAGTCCCGCAACGACCAGCCATAGAAACTCACTAGTATAGCTGGAATCGTAACTGAAATGGTATAGCTGGGTGGTAACTTAACCGGTGTAGCTCGGATCGTACAAGTCGTCGACGGTTCGTCACGATCTACATTCAAGCTGCGGCAAACCATCGTCAAAATTTTACGTGGTCATTTTTATTTACCAGACCAAATTGATTTTTTTTTTTCAAACTTCAAACTGCTCATTCGGTATCAAAGTCTGGTAGAAAAATTCGGAAAAAATCGTAGCGTTGACTTGATGAATAATTTCTCCGATGACGGATAAGAAATAATAATCTGCATCCATATTCTCATTATAAACAGAAAAGAACACAATCCATTTCGTTACGGGCAGAAAAATGACTGGCACAATTTTCTTCTGTAAGTTTTCGAAGGCAGACATTATTCGTTATCTTTTAACTTTTTTTTTATTATAGTGCACAACAAGTAAAATGATGATTGTGAAATTATATTTTTTATCGTCGATACGACCGTAAATTGTGGTAACCAAATCCATCGGCTATCGGTGCATCGGCTAAAATTGGTTTTCGATTATCATCCTGTAGCAGCTCATTGCTCGGTGTCGGCTTCGTCGATGTAACATGTAGTAATGCACCGATGGAGCTATAATTTCACATCGAAACTCGCATATCCGTAAAGACCAATAGTTATAATGCTCGATTTACTCATTGTCCTTAACGAAGTTCATTGGGTTTGGGGGGCTTCATCGGCTTTATCAGAGTGAAAATCCCCGGTGTTATTAGGAGACATCGAGGTGGAAAATGAGGGTGTCTGTTCTCGTGTCAGACTTATTGTCCTAGCTATTCCTCAGTTTGTCAGAGCGACAAATCACCCTCTACGCGAGACTGTATCACGCGCATCTGTGTCAGTTCGTTTTCCAATCGAGCCTCGCTATTCATCCCGTAAGAGGATAAAAGGAAGTGAGGAAAAAGGACCAATGCACACGGAAACAATCCGATAAGGGATATATCGGGCAAATAATGGGATAAAGCATTTTCGCGTGTAACACGCTTATCAACCCTAGAAGGACTATCGGTGAAAGTTTCGGGTAGAAGCGCTTTTCTAATTCACACATTTTTACTTTTTCATCATGTACGAAGTGTCTATGGAAAGAAGGTATTGTAATTTTGACCCCCAAAAGGTGAGGTAATTTTTTTTCGTTATTTACAAAATCATATTTGAGTAGCTTTTTAAGATTTTTTTTTCTCAATAATCGGAAACAACGAGAGCAAAAATTTGTCAGAAATTCTCAATAAACCATACAATCAATTTATTAAACGGATGTATCGCTGAAAAGGAAAGCTTTTTTTTACGTATTTAAACAAATGATGGTAAATTTATATGCGACTATCTCACAAATTGTTTCACTGATCCGTCTTCCGATAAAAGCAAAAAATCATTAACTCGATGGAAATTGATTTATATTCCGGTGTATAAACGAGTTTTCGTCGTGCGAGAGGAGAGCACGTAGCTCGTTCTGCGTGTTCCGCAGTAATTCCCGATACTATCGTATCGAATCGTCGATTTTACTATGAGAACGTGAGTCTCTTTAAAAGGTCATATACGCTCGATGGAAGACTAAAATCCTTCAGTGGCTCACTCGCTGGTTTGGTTTCTCGCTTATTGCAGGAATGCGCCCTTGCACGAAGACGAAGTCGATGGCCCGATCGAAGAGACGTCCATCGCGAAAAAGCACTCTCCTGATCATTTGATGAATTTTTCATTGGCGCTATGTTCCGCTGCGATTCGGATATTAGTTGATGCTGTTATGAATTTTGACGTGGGTCGACGGAAGCGGGACGGACAGCGGTAAACATCTCGTCGTTTACGTATGCGTACACTGCACTACCATTATGATTGCAAAGCATAATTATAATAATGATAATGGTAATGCTAGATATACGTTTAATCGAGTCTATGACGGAACAATATATTCGATGGGCTTTGATGGGAAATAATGGAAAGACTATTATAATCATAATGATTTCGATTGGAAAATTAAAAAACTATTTGATCAAATTCACATCGGCTCGTTAACCTTTCCATATATTCATTCCACAGTTGTGGGTACAATTTCGGATATACTTTTTTTGGGATTTCTTTTTTTAGCCGTGAAAGTCAAATTGTAAGTCGGGAATTTCAATTTTTCATTTACATATTTCAGTTCCTTAAATACTTTTTCAAACGTTGCTATTTTATATTTAATAAGAACGGTGGGGAAAAAAATCGGTGTTCTCCACCTTATTAATAATCTCTGGAGTTAATTAATAATAACCTCTGGATTTCCAACTAAAGTCTCAAAGAGCGATCTTAGGTTCAAATAGCCCCGATTTGCAAAGTTCCATAACGTCTATAATCTGACCCCTTGACGGTCTGTTGAAAATGACGAATATCAGTCTCGACGTCTTGAGCCCTACAGACGAAAACGTCGATTCTCTTATCAGCCGCCTCCAAGTATGCGTTGATAGCCGCAGTCGATTCATCCCCTGAAACTCCGACAAGGTTTAGCTCGTTAGCAACGCCATTCACGCTCTCCGTAAAATCACCGCAATAGTGCTTTTCATCGATTTTATCGACGAATGTAGTCAAATTACTCGTGCTAAAGCATGCGGGATATTTGTACGAACATTTTGTACGGAAATTTTGTACGGGTTGTACGACCTTTTGTTTTTTAGCAGTCGATAAATAAATAGATACAGAATAACAAATTTCACTTTCGAAGCTTACACGGAGTTTGTCGAATTTTATCACATTCTGTTCGCTATTGTGCGGCGCATCGGGCACAATCAGTGGCTCGCAGGCTTTATGATTTTAAAAAATGCAAAAAATAAAACAAAACTTGATTCCATCCGAAATGGTAATAAAAGCGATACGCAGCAGTACGAATGGCGAAACAAAGAGTACGCTGGAATCCGGGAAGAGGGAAAACGATGGAATAATAGAGCCACGTCGAGGCAAAGATGTCCATGGTCGAGGGCGAATTACACATGAGTACGGGCATGGACACAGCGCTATGCCGATGTACAGTAAAAGTGCGTCGCCGTGTTACGACGGAACCGATCATAAAAACACTGTAAAATAAATCGAACGATGAACGAAACAGTGGAAGAACGAAAATCGGGGATTCGCGATTACCTAACCGGAGAACGGGGGTATGGGAAGCTTCAGCGATCATTTGTTTTGCAGTAAAATCCAATAGCGATCGACCCTCCGACGGTGGGCGACGGAGGAATGGAAAATTGTGCGTTAAAGAGAGAAGGGCGGAAAAAGAAGGGGATAAACAGGAATCGCGGATGTACGATCACGTCGCGATTATGAAATTCAACGCCCAAATTTGTGATGCTTTTTATATTTTTATCGTTAGAGATGAAGCAACGCGATAGGCTCTCAACGCAAGTACTTAAAAGAAACGATCGTTTTAAGTACGAAATTTTTTTAGTCCTAAATTTTTTTCGAAATGTTTGTAAGTGCGACACTACCGTGTAGTTATACACTGTTAAAAATTTCTGTTTGAAAATTCATAAAATGTACATGAAGTTTTATGCATATTAATAAAATTACAATATATGAAATTTCATTGACACGTATGTAAGCATACGTGTAAAGCGCTTACCGCTGTATTGAAAACAATATTATTTATATCATATTTGTAATAATAACCTAATTTTTATATACGAATGTCTTGATTTTCAATGCCATCATCAGTAATTTTAATATACAGGTATTGCATTTGAGATTCAATTATTAAAAGTCATATACAATGTATATGAATTCTAATTTGATATACCGAGATTTTACATTTCATATAACTTTGTATATCTAACGAGTCGTAAATTTCATAAAATTTTTAACAGTGTACTCCAATATGTCAGAAGTGAAATTTTCCGATAGATGATACTTGAAACAGAAAATCGGAGAGGAATTTCGACTAAACGTTACGTAATTGAAATTATTGAAAATTGATAAATTCAAACAACAATTTTATTGCGCACAAATCTCCCTTCACGAGGAAGCCAAATGATGCCGAAAAATACTTTTCTACAAAAGCATTGTACACAACAATATTTTACATGCAGAAGCTGTGTGAAAATCTCGATTTTCACGTGTTTTCAAGTTCGTTTTGTTCCACTCACCCACTGTGCATAAAAGCCGAGCAAATACGCCAAGCACTTGAAGTCCGCATCGAATTGCCAAGTACCTGAAGTACCGAGGACTGAAAACTAGGGGAAAGCGGGGCAAAATTGGATAGCGGAGCAAAACGGAATAATGGGTAAAAACGCAATATTTGGATAGTCCTCGTGGTGGTGAGTGTGGCAAAAAGGGGTCGAAATTCTGGATATATCCTTAGAACAACCCAATTGAGCACCCAAAACTTATTAAAAATTGTGTTTTGCCCCACAGTCCCATTTTGCCCCGCTCTCCCCTACTTGACTACTGACGTATCGACTACTCGCAGAGCTGAAGTGATGAAGTTCTGCGTACTCTCTACCGACTCAGTTCCGAGTACTCTATACTTCAGTACGTACTTCAAAGTACATACGTACCTCAAAGTACTCAGTACTATTTGCAGAGCTTCGCTGTGTACAGCCGCGACGGGAGAGATCGTTTAACGACGGTGAGATGGGCGCGATGCCGATAATTTAATAGTACATTATTCAGATCAAATGAATACTAAGGAGCGGGAAATCGGGAGGGAACAGGAGGGGGCTCCGGTCGTATCCAGAGAGAGCATTGTAATCCCGCGGCCCGTCTGAAGAATTTCCGATGAAGCATCACCCGGCTGGTCGTAATTTAAACGCGCTCCACTCACGATGGATATCCCTCTCGACTATCCTGTCTCCCGTCTTTTCCCGCACGATTATGGACTATAACATTATCCGACACTTTTCGTACATCTACAAATACGCGCGGTTCGACTGATGAGACGGGCTGGCCCCGAGCTTGAAAAGGATTCAGCTTACAGTGCGCAGCCCCTTCTCATCCGTCGACCGCATAATACCGAAGAATCTTTTATACTCCGGCACATACCACGGTATCGAATATTCCACGATATGAAACCCTTCATCTTCATTTTATTCCCTTCGCTCCTTCACTCTTATTTATCCTTGCGGATCTTCGCTAACACGGATAAAATCATCTTCACCGAGCACGTTTAATGGAATATTTTAACTAGTCTCTTCGGACAACTGAAACAATCTAAAAAAATTTGAATTCAGCGTCTGAATGACATTTTTTATTCGGCGTCGTTGCAGAAAAAAAAAAAAAAAATTACCTCGAGTGTTCTTAAAACCTCATCAGATATTGCAACGAATATGTAGCTGACTATTCGTTTTGACAGTCGATATTAGCAGGTTTGACAATGGACGAACTAACGGACGATCGATACAAGATAGATCGATCGTCATGTAAAACAGTCTTGATGGGACTTTCAGAGAGAACAGACGTTTGACAGTTCGACCTCGAGATACTTACCTGCGATTGTACTAATAATACAGTTTGCATAAATAAGTTTCTCAAGGTGTGAAAAGTGAGAAACAATTAAGGTGCCGGAAAGTTCTCGGGATAGAAAGAAATATTCAAGATACATATTTTGAGAGAAATTTCTTTTACGTCCGCAGTGATTTCTAGAACTTGACGAAAATTCTCTAACATTTTTCTATTTATTTATGTTTCAGGTACGTATTCAGCCGCCGAGGGTTCTTAGGCGAGAGCACAAATAATGGCTCACTCCATATCAGTGAGTAGCACTCTTCAATTACTGTTGCTCCGCTATTCCTTAAATAATCTTTAAATAACATGAATATTACAAAAAAGACCATCGAAGTTTCCTTATCTTTGGTCAGATTCGAATGTTCCCTTCGTACGCAATCCGAATCGCCGATCTAACCCTTTCATCCCCGAAAGTTTATGATTTTCGCTTTTAAAACAAATGCCCCGAGCGGCTTATCGCGTATTGTCCATCGTCGACGAGCAGTTCGGTCCTGCGTAATCCTCCCAGCTCGACCCGATAGCAATGCAAAAAAAAAAAGACAAAAATATTGTAAGAGAGAATCGAAAAACATAAATTTCTCGCAAAGCGAGAGTTCTTGACGCATGATACTCTCTCAAGTATCACGCAAGTTAACGCCTCCGGGGCAAACAGATACACTACGTACGGTTTACCCTTTACTTTCGCACTAGATCAAAGACCGGCTCCGCGCGCGCAGTACTTTCTCGCAGCCCGAGGAAGATGTGTGTTTCGCCGAGGGCGTGCAGTGAGTCGGAAACAAGGTGAGAACGATCGAAGGCGATAACGAGTGAGAGACGGAACGGAGCGAGGAAAAGGGGTAAAAAAAAAGAAACACCAGTCTAACGAAGAGTGTGAGCCACATGTCTGATTTGTATCGGGGTAAAACTACTATTCCCCACCTCGCGGCATCTCCTTTCCATGTCTTCGCGTCGATGTTCTCGGACCGCAAAAATTTGACCTACCTGACCTCAGGACACCAGACAAAGGGAAAAAGGAATTGGATAACCACGAATGTGCGCTAGTATTTTTTTTTTTTTTTTTTAAGTCGAGCAGATCGCTGCCCAGGATAAACTTGAGTTCATCGATTAAAAATGCAGACCTCTCAACCAATTTTGGTGTGCTAGACGACGAGACGCTTTTTTCTGATTCTTTTTCGCATATTCAGCTATTTCGGCATCGCCCATCCTATCGACTAATTTATTATAAACTAATTTATTTATTAAGCGATTCATTAGGAATAGCTTAATAATTTTTTACGGCTTTGGAACACACGCTGCATTTTTTTGTGGAGGGCGGTAGCATTTTGAGCCCACCTCAATATTCTCTATGGAAAATCAAGGGAGAAAGTAGAAATATGCATTTTTGGCGATTAAAATGTAATCCTTAAGAATATTGAAAAAAAAAAAATGTTAATAGATAATAACAAAATAGTAGTTGAAGGTCCCTTTTTCTGCCGCTATCGGATGATACCAGTCGTGCCATTTATTGCCGGACTTGGGATATTACGTAATTTATCTCGTTGACTCCATTGACCATCGTTGATTTCCTGCCGGTATTCCTATATCTATCTCTACTTACAGGCGGGTATAATCCATTTCCTCCCACCTTAAGATTTGATACGGAAAGTTCAAGTGAGAAACTAGGCATATGAATCATTGGCGATTAAACTGTTATCCTTAAGAAAATTGAAAAAAAAATCATTTTCAATAAATAATAACGAAATACTAGTTAAAGGTACATTTTTCTGCCGCTGTCGGATGATATCAGTCGTGCCATTTATTGCCGGACTTGGGATATCACGTAATTTATCTCGTTGACTCCATTGACCATCGTTGATTTCCTGCCGGTATTCCTATCTATCTCCACTTACGCGCGCGGGTATAAGCCATTTCCTTGGACCATTCCTTTCAGAAATCGTTCGATCTTATCGCGCTGCGATATCGGTCAAGCGATACGCCCTGCGGTGCTTCCGCGAGAGCGATCGACCCTAAGGAAAATTGCTCGAATACCATCTTCCTTAAGTCAAGCAAGGAAACGTTTTATAGGATTCCATTTTCTTCGGGATTTATTTATTATTTATCATTCTAGATCAATGAGCCCATCGCTGTTCATCTCGACCAACCGTGCGAGATAAGCGGAGATAGTGGATGACAGAAAAAAAAAACACGTAAAGACTTTTGTTTTAAAAGCTTATCTCGATGACCTCAAGAACCGTTTCTGACTTTTTGATTAACGCAAATTGCTGGATTGTCAGTGCCGTGATTCATTGTTCTTCCCAGCTTTCCAGAGCTCCAGAATGTTCACTTTTCCTTCTTTTTCCCCGATAAATTTTTTTGCCTCACATTACTTTTCGTTTTCTATCATTATCCAAAAATTGTACTTTCGATCCCGAGCATTTTTTTATCTCCCTTATTCATTGTTATTTGTTTACTAGTTAGAAAGAATAAAATAACGTTACCCTCCCCTCATAAGAAAAGAAGCGTAAAGACTTTTGTTTTAAAAGCCCATCTCGATGAGCTGAAGAACCTTTTTTGCATTTTTAATTAACGCAAATTGCTGGGTTGCCAGTGCCGTGTTTCAGCGTTCTCCTCAGAATCCAATGTAGAGCTCCCAGAATTTTCACCTCTTGTTCTTTCTTTCCCCGATAAATGTTTCTATCTCACCTTACTTTTATAATTTTTTTTATCTTTATCCAAAAATGTTACTCTCCATCGCCTGGCATTTTTTTTTGTCTCCCTTAGCCCTTCTTCTTTTCGGCGCTGTGCTTTTTTTTTATTAGTAAGCACGAATAAAATAACGTTGCCGTCCCCTCATACTTCCCTTATGGCTCTAACGCTACCAAGTAGAGCGTGAAGTTCTACCGACTCGTGTCTGAAAATCCTCCCCGACGTAGCAACGAGAAAAGCAACTAGCGGAAGGAGGCTCCGGGTAGCCTTATAGCCGCAACCGTAGCGAAACGCCAGCACGCAGAAATTTAAGGGTAGTAGACCGAGGAATAATTACGAGGGCTCTTTCGCTTCCATCTCCAGAGCTCCGTTTGCCCTTTTCCTCGCGGCATTAGCCGGCAACGAGATACCGCGGATTTAGCAGAGTGCCTTGACCTTAAGACTCTCGAAAACACTCTAGGGGTTTGATGCTGTGTTTTTATACGGCTTATCCTCTCTTCCGAGAAAAAAAAAGACCCTCAAGGAAGACCTCGTCATCGTCACATCCGGTCTCGAAACGACCACCGGCGCGGGCTCCTTTATCCGCATCACGTGACTTTTGGATGATATGCCGTTTAATTGACGAAGCTACGCGAATGCCATGAAAAACCCGCGAGGCCGCCGCGTGTCGCTCGAAGGTGAAATTTAACCGTGAGAGCCGGACACATCATCTTCCATCTCGCGTTTTGCAAAGTTTGCAATTCCCGCTGGAACGAAACAGCCCGGCTTGCTTGGAGCGAGTTCGAAAAGTTCGCGGATGCAGTGCCGGAAGACCTCCGGAGCATTGCTATCGCGGGTACCACGCTGAGGTTTCGGCATTTCCGCGATACAAATACAACTGGGTCAGACCGCCTCAGTGGCCGGACTTTATCTACGTTTTCCCGACCCGAGAGGGCAGCTGCGATTTTTCCGTCCGTAAAAGGACGCAGGCATATCAGAATCCTTCACTGAGGTATGGGTATAGTAAAAACTGCCGGTCATCCAAGAAAAATTACGATAGTTTATTATGGTAGTACGAAACTTCGCCTATGGCAAATAGTTACAGATTTTCCAAGAATTTTTACCATGATATCTATCATAAGTTCTTACAAATCCGGTACTTCTTGTCATAAGTGGCGCCCTAATTCCGTACTATGTGCTATGGTAATCTCTCTCAAGTGATATAGTCATATTTACTCGAAGGGTAAATATGACTATGGCAAAAAATTCCAGATTTTCTTTCGTAGCCAATATTAAGAGCTCATGGGTTTCACATTGCTGCAGTCATGTTGGGTCACGATTAAGGTAGTCCTTGCAGGATCGTCAAGTCAAGCGAATGCCAAGATTTTGAAAAATGGTTTGTACACATTTTAAAGGGATAATTATTAGCTGTTCATGTAAAAAAAAATATGTACACCGATGAATTTACAGAAAAATAACTCAGTTTACGCTAATAAATCCACGAGCATATTTTTTAACTTTCGTTCGATTTGGATGCGTGAAAGCCACGGATGTTATTATTGTTGTTGTAGTCTGTTTCAACTAAAGTTTCCTGAGAACCAATCCAATATACAACATTTTTCTATACTAAATAAACCATGCACAAAGATAACAAGCACGAAGGAAAATAAAATCACTCTAGTAATGCATCATTTTAATTGCCAATTAATAATTAATTAGTCATTTCTGTGGCTCAATGCAGCTCTCTCAAAGTCCTTTTCGATAGAGTCTCGAAAATAATTGATTCCAGTTAATGGAAATTGAAAGCAGTAAATATTGCAGAGCGAGTAGCAAAACTTACTAGCGCCGATTTTTTTCGCCAATAAATGTAAACGAACGAGTCTATGTATTAAACACGACGCGTGCACATTTTACAGAACCACAATTTTATTTACTAAACGTATGTGCTCGAAGCGCGAACGGATGCAATATTTTTGCGAATTATTCATGCCAGCGTAAACCAGTGAACTCGCTCGTACAGCCAGTTTTTTAAACTGTCGAGAAGCCCATTTAACTTCGTACGGAATATTTGTATGATTTGGTAACTGACAAAAAAAAAAAAAATCTATGAAAATTTCAAAGGGCCAGTGCGACGATTAATTTAAAAAATCAACATTTTTACCCGTTTCTGAATTCATTTGACGGCAAGAGTAACCGTTTGCCACAAGTTAGCTCGATCATCGATTTATCAATTTTTTTACCTTTATTAATTTTTTCCTTTATTTACCTTTATTAACTTTTTCATTACACAAAATAAATTTTTTCTTTTCGAAGAGTATTCGTCAGTGCCATGAGGAAAAATCGAAATTTTTAATAGAGGGTACACAGTAAAATAGCTGCCAACGTTTCTTACCGCATTTTACAAAAATATTTGTTAAATGCACAATATTTTTTTTTTTTTTTTACTGTGCAGGTAGATAGGTAAAGTGATTTATTTGTACAATACGACCACCAGTCATCTAGACATACATTAAGAAATGGAACACAGTAGAAATAATAATGGTAGTATAAAGAGATATAAATAATATATAAAGATATAATAAAATATAAAATACAAGGAGACCAAAAATAATAACAATAGAAACAAAGTGACAGAAATATAAAAAATTCGAAAAAGGAAGTGGAATGGATAGGGAGGGAGGGGAGGAGGGAGAGTCGCCTTCGTAACGCATCGAGTCCGTGGAGTTTCCTGTACAAGCGATGGGGCTTCGCTCGATTAGCTTTTCATTACGGTCTCGAGCCGAGTCATGGAATATCGATGGAAGCAAGGAAACGGCATAGATGAGCGAAAGAGTCGGAATACAAATAAAATACATGTACCTCGTGTCGGTCCGAAGCCGCAGTGATCCGGCTGTACGATAGTGAAAGATCGAACTAATCCTTTTATTGAACACTTTCATATCCCCGGTATAGCACTGCATGCGCACCGATTATCTTTCTATTGTGAAACGACAAACCTCGATACGGACAAAAAGGATATAAAATAGGGAAGATCTATCGTGGCGGATAATCTATTTATTTCTCTTTTATTTCCGCATGGTTTCTGTCAGTACATCGTCAGTTGATGGAATATATATATATATATTTTTTTATTTATTTTTTGTTGAATCTGAAGTATTTTTTTAATCGATGCTTTTCATTGATAATAGAAGCATCCCGACATCGCTTCGTTGGGGAGTTTTCAATAAAAACAAAAAAAATAATAAAACACGCATGACGTTATTGGATCTGTTGAGCCGGTGTCGTTCAACGAGGGAGCAGCATTTTTTATTCCGCAACGTTTAACCTGTTCGGAATTTAGCAGAATGCGTTAAAAGAATGTGAAAAAAATACATATACGTGCCTTAAAGTGTAGTTTATTTTTGACAGGAAAGCAAATAAAAATAGTTTAGAAGAATCGATGTTGTTCTAGCTGAAGAAAGTTCACGGCGGCGTCGTAACATAGAAAATGTTCTAAAGTAACTGCGTGTGTAAAAAAATGTTTACAAAATTACAATGGTACTTAAGATCTGCGACAGCGAAGAAGAAATTATGTGCAAAAATCGATATTTTTGTTAGAGCCGACAGAATATCGTGTACGGCATTCTCATCTGATTTAATTATTAGGACTTAAAATTTATTATTCCACAACTTATAAACGTTTCGAAAATCAAGAAAAACTTGCAAACAATTCTGAAGGCACTCAAAAAGATACCTCAAAATCTTTGCCCGCCGGGACCGAAAAAATAAATTAACTACGTCCATATCGTCATCGTACATAAAAGACAGATCCGTTTGAAAAGGGTTTAGAAAAGCTCGCCGCATTCTAAACAGCTTCTACTTGTGCATGCACCCATGTGCGCATCTACGTCACTGAACTACATTCAGAGGTCATCTTTGTGACGTTACCGGTCTTATCTCCACTGGTTTGAATAGAGGCCAAAGTATTTTGTGAACGACAATGTGCAGCGACGAAATCTGAGGTGAGAAGCTGGACGATCGTTGTAACATTTGGGGTTAGCGGGAGTCTGTTCAAGACGGCGACGACAATAACGACGGTGAGGTTGCGGAAGATGCATAGACGTTAAGGGGTTGCGCGGCGAGTTTGAAAGTGACCCGAAGGGGCTAAACGGGTAAAAGGATTTGAGATCCATACGAAGATTGAGCCTGAGCGCGAGCCCGAGCGCGAGCCCGAGCGCGAGCCCGAGCGCGAGCCCGAGCGCGAGCCCGAGCGCGAGCCCGAGCGCGAGCCCGAGCGCGAGCCCGAGCGCGAGCCCGAGCGCGAGCCCGAGCGCGAGCCCGAGCGCGAGCCCGAGCGCGAGCCCGAGCGCGAGCCCGAGCGCGAGCCCGAGCGCGAGCCCGAGCGCGAGCCCGAGCGCGAGCCCGAGCGCGAGCCCGAGCGCGAGCCCGAGCGCGAGCCCGAGCGCGAGCCCGAGCGCGAGCCCGAGCGCGAGCCCGAGCGCGAGCCCGAGCGCGAGCCCGAGCGCGAGCCCGAGCGCGAGCCCGAGCGCGAGCCCGAGCGCGAGCCCGAGCGCGAGCCCGAGCGCGAGCCCGAGCGCGAGCCCGAGCGCGAGCCCGAGCGCGAGCCCGAGCGCGAGCCCGAGCGCGAGCCCGAGCGCGAGCCCGAGCGCGAGCCCGAGCGCGAGCCCGAGCGCGAGCCCGAGCGCGAGCCCGAGCGCGAGCCCGAGCGCGAGCCCGAGCGCGAGCCCGAGCGCGAGCCCCAGCGCGAGCCCGAGCCTGAGCCTGGGCGTGAGCCTGAGTGCGAGCCTGAGAGTAAACGTGTGCGTGTGCGCGCGGCGGCCGGTTGGCTGGTTCGCGGCGTCCCCTTCGGGATCAATACGGGGCTGTTGGGTTTGCGGCGAACCCTGTTGTAATACGCCGGCGGATGGTTTCCCGCCACCCCGTTGCTGTTGCCACCGCGTGCACTGGCCGTACAACTGAAAAAAAAAACGCGACAGCAAAGACCGAAGAACAATGGATCACGTGCATTATCCTTACAAAAAATATAAAAGAGAAAACAACAACAATAATATGTCCAATAATTGGAATCATAGACAGTGGCTCAATACAGAGAGCAGAGTTAGAAGGTAATGGGAAAACACTGAGAAAGGCTGCATTATGACGGATGACTGAATTCGTTGACAATTTTGGGCAATATTCATGCGTTGACATATTCCGGGGCTTCCAATGAATTTGCTCTCGATACGTCTGAAAATCTGCGAAATTCCACAGAGACTTCATGTCAAGCCAGGAGCAATGGAACTCTTGTCCGCCGAAATAATTCAATTCATTTTTTTTTTTTTTTTCATTAAAATCATTATTTTCTCTGTGATGAATGAAAATTATCCAAGATTCAATCGCTAATATTATTTCGCAATTTCCTTCTTCATTATGAGGATAAAATTATTTCAACAAAATTTTAGAAGTGTCACAGCTCCCGAGCCGCAGACATCTTTCGTTGAAAGTCAAAGAGTAAAACGTTTTAGATCGGTGAATCATACCGCGCGAAATTTACAGCCCGTAGTCCCAAAAATGTTTGCCCGTATTTTATTTATCTCCGCTCGAGTGACGACGGTTCCTCATCGGGTATCGCCCGATATTTTTATGGGCTATTAATCATTCGGCTGCTCACCGGCCAAGAGGCACCGTCGCGACAACCGTTTGAGGATAAGATGCGAGATTCATCTTTAGGCGGTTAGGCCATTCCTCACCGATCGCCGCTGGTTACGGTCAAAGTCGGTAAATCGCATACGGGCAATAAAAAGATCAGCATTTGCTCGCTACTTTCGTCTTTGTCGCGCTTGCCTGTTGACTTCCCTGTCGGATTCATTCGCGGAATCGGGTGAATTTGAATTTTAAAGCAGGCTCGAGACGCCGGTTCGTTGGGAAAAGCGAGATACGCCGTGAGCAAGCGACGGGGAGTGAGAGTGAGATGGAATCGTGGCGCGGCAGGCTCACCTTGCAGGCTCGAGTCTCGGGCATCGAACGACGAAGCTAGTCGGGAACTCCATCGTTCACGTCCTTCTCATCCTCGACATCGTAAACGTCGGGCCGGAAGTGACTGCGGTGATTTTTTGTCCTCCTCCATCAGGCTGACCCGTGAAGTAGGCAACCCGCTGCCGAGGCGAATTGCACGAGCGGGTACGGTGATTGGCACTTTTATTCGAGCTGGTGTGGCTTGGATGAATCAAGAGGCAAGAATACACCGGTCAACAACGACCGTACACTTCGGATTTGTCATCTGCTTCGCCATTTATTCATTAGGACAGGCATGAAGAGAAGACGGAAGGAAGACGCGTTCAAAATTTCCCCATTCAATCAACGGATCTAAAATAATTTCACAATGAACTCACGTGACGTTCGATTTTCTACAGTCTAACGGATCGTGGTCACTACACAGAAGCTAGGAAATATTAATTTCAGGCGAATTAACGCCTTCACGAAGACAAGAGTGCAAACATTTATGAGGTCTTACAGGATCTAAACCAGCGACATTAAAGCAATTACCGGTCGTGTGCCAATGACTGTATGACTGATTTTACCCGTGGCGAATTACGACACGGACGAAGTTGTAGCTAGGTGGTATGTAGGATCGAAACGAATCGTAATTACGACCCCAGTCCCGATAACGTCCTTGCGAACTACTTAGTGTAGATACGCGAAGCGGAGGTAAGAAAAACGTCAAGAAAGAGGCCACGCGGCTGGAAAATGTTAACGTGGCTGAGGGGAAAGAGGTCCGCCGGTTGATCGGTTTCTGATGCACTTTCCCCTCCTTCTTAGCAAGCGCATACAAGACTCGCTTTTCAACGACAACGTCGAGTAGATTTTGACGCAGTGACGATTGTCACAATGACGATTGTCACAATGACGATTGTCACGATGACGATTGTCACAATGACGATTGTCACGATGACGATTGTCACGATGACGATTGTCACGATGACGATTGTCACGATGACGATTGTCACGGTGACGATTGTCACAATGACGATTGTCACCATGACGATTGTCACAATGACGATTGTCACAATGACGATTGTTACAATGACGATTGTCACAACAATGATCATCACAAAGATGGTCAGAAATCTTGAGTTCTCTTGCACATGATGCACCTCTAATTTATCGCATACTATGTTTTGTTCTTATTTACTCTTCCGTTCTTCCGTGTCTTTTCTTTTTCTCCGACCACCCTCGCCACAATGCAGGTACGCAATTTCCATGTTATCGTGCAGTGAAGAAAGGAATTTTTTAATAACCGGAACCTGACCCTGCTGAGATCCTCTCTGAGGAAGATGTCGCTTGTGTGCGTATATCTGTCCTACTGTACATTGTACTATTGCGCGCGCTATGTACGCGGACATTCAACCTCCGAGGAATCTATGATCCAGTTTTATCCAGGACGCCCTCTATGACGCATTCGAGCACGATCAACATTTTTCTCCACTAAATACAATTCCTATATATACTCACCAATAGAACGCGAACGGCATTGTTATTATTTTTAATCAACCGAACTATTCTTGCAGAAAAGCGTAACAATTTTGCGATTCGAGAGTTGACCCAATACTACGCATCACAGAGCCGAACAGACCGAGACCGAATACAGCAATACCTCGCTCATAGACGACATTCGATGAGGCTTCAACGTTCATAATCTCACGCTTTCCCAGGCGCCCTGAACGGGCAATCGAATTGAAAAAAAATGGGCGAAAGTTCAAACCCTGTTCTAAGTAATCGAATCCACGAATCGCCTTTAAATATATAACGGATGAACGCGCGACTTCAGTCTGTAAAGACGTACGCTTTATCTACGAGCGACAAAACGCGGTTGATCACTAAATAATTATTATGTATTCGTCATGAATGCATGTTCCGTAGAGTAACAACCCGCTAAACGGATTGCTATAGACAAAAATTCACAAGCATTCATACAAATTCACATCCGGCCTCTTAATGACGGCCGATTCGAAAGCTGGTCGAATCGAAAGCTGCTTGGAGAGTGAAATTGGTCATGCATGCTCACGCTACTCGCCCGATCGTCATTAAACACGATGACGATGTGTACATCGCTTTCCCGACAACGATGCCACGCGAAGAAATTAACAAAGTCACCAGAAGCCGACTGTGGAGTTCCAGCGATGCACGAAAGAGGAACGGAGCGACAGAGAACAGCGGAGCGGAGTCGCGACAGGAAAACCCCGTGATGAATGGAGCCAATTTACCGGACTGGCGCCCGGTCTATTTCCCTTCTCGTTTGGCTCGGCACCCCCCGCTCCGACACTCTACGCTTTTACTCCATGAACCCCCATAGACTCCGTGGATCCCGTGAATCGCCTGCGACCACCAATCGTTGTTTCGGAACATTTTTCCCGCCGAACTTTTTTTTTTCTTTTTTTTTTGTCTATTCCCTTCGTAAAAACGATTTTTTTCTCTTTCAATGCCCACTGGATAGCTATCGGCTTTTCACGGCAACTCACGTGCAAGCTCATCCACAAACGCGCTGCTGCTGGTCGCGATGCACCTGATTTCCTGACAGTGCCAAGCCGCATCAGTAAACTGCACGCTCACGCCGAAGAGAATATCTAGTTACGCATGTGTACAGTCTGTTCCTCCCAATTATTTTCTCGACATGCAATGTGCGTGGTAATATTTTTTTGGAACAGAGTTGCTGCTGTTATGACAGCACTCCAATGCAGCGCTGTGAAATTTCTATTCGGGTTTTTTCTTTTTTTTTTTTCTTGTTGGTAAAACGAATTGTGGGGAATATCTTATTGAACGAAGCGATTATTTTGACGCATACAAAAAATTTGATTTACATGCATAAAATGGTATTGATTTTCCAGACAAAACATAATACAGTGAGTAGAAAAAATCGATTGAGTCAATAAAATGAGCGCTCACGGGTGAAGAAGCACATTTTTGCTTGGTCGAACGAAATAATTTTCGTGGTAGGAAAACAAACATTCGATTCGACGGCCTGTTAGTTCGATTAACGAGGTGTTTCTTTCGATCAACGAGACATTTGTTTCGTCACCCGTAAGCGCACATTTTGTCGAATCAATCGATTGTTTTTGTGTGTCTACGTACATTCAAACACCCCACACATACGACATACCAGCAGCTCGAAAGAATTATCAACGAAGAATTAAACTGACGAATTCAATGTTAAGCATCAATACTTAAAGTAGTATAAGAAAAAGCGTGGCTGAAGGACTTCGGTCGATGGGCAATGGGCAGCATAAAGGTAATTTAAGGTTTGTTGTGTATCAAAGACTGCTCCTTGTCATGCACACTGAGAGAAGGATCTAGTAAATATGACTATATTGCTTGAGAGATATTACCATAGCACATAATAGTAGGAAACTACAGCGCCATTTATAGGTAGAAAGTACCGGATTTATAAGAATTTTTCGTAGATATTATGATAATAATTATTGGAAAATCTGAGAATTTCCAATTTCGAAGAGTCACGATGAATGTCGACGGCAATGTCGGATCGTATTGGCGAAAGCCTTCGGTTTTCATTTTATCGCTCCGCGGTCAAAATACGACGAAAAATATTAAAGCCTCTTCTCGTACCGAACGAGGAACCGGGTCGAAATTAAATGTCCCAGCGACATTCAAAAGTTAAATATCCATTTTACGCGGATGCGCCTTGAGTGTCTCGTGTTGATACGCATCTCATATTTATGGATATTTTATGATAATTAACGAGTTCGTTGGAGAGCCACAGACAGCCGAAAAAAATTCCCAAAGCCGAGATAGAGAGAGACGCTGGGTATTTTCGTGAGAAAACGGTGAGCCGGAGTTTAGAGCGGAGTAGAATTACATAGCGGGGCGCGGACGCGTGGGAGGAGGGTTCCGCGGAAAAGGAACCTACCCAGCGGTACCAGTCGCACGGAGATCTACCTCGTCAGCGGGATAATCCTCGAAACCCAATTATATTTTACTGCGACTCGACTCCGACTTCCATCCCGCGCGACGACGCTCTATCCCGGTCGCCGTCGACCAACCCCCCAAACCCCCGACCCCGTTTTGCCCCGGCTTGTCGGAGAAACGAAGACTACGCGAAAGCGCAGACCGACAGTGCGCAGTGTAGGCGATGAAATACGGATTAAACGTTATAACTGGAAATTGCCACGGATTCTACCTTCCCGCGGCTCTTCTTCTCCCTCTCGTTCTCACACCCTTGGACGGTCCCTTCCGATCTCGCCATCTCGATCTTTCGCGCTCTTTTTTTTTCCCCCACCAAATTCACGACGTACTCGCGGACCCACCGGCACTATTTCGGGACCAACGGTTGTCCCACATCTCGAAATTATCGTAAGTTTAATCAGCATCGTTCCAATCGTGAGACCTTTCGAGCAGTTTGTCTGTCAGAATCGCATATTAACGATATGAAAGATCGAGATTTTCGGAAAGGTTTCTCATCCAATCTACCTTTGTGCACAAAGCTTCTATGAAAAATCATTTTTCGTCATTATTTGGCTTCGTCGTGGAGGAAGATTTGTCGGTAAAAGAAAATAATAGCTTTTGGCAAATATGGCTGTTTGAAAACACAAAAAAAAATCACTAATTTTTGCAATATTTGCATAAATATGCCGTATAAAAATTGTAGTTGTTCGTTGTTTTGAGGTCAGGTATGATGTACTTTTTTCCACTGATCACGAAACTTCCAATAATTTTACTGTTATCTCAATATTTGATACGGAAACTCGCGTCAGAAAAAAAATACCATTTTTTCGCAAAAATGCCAAACCGTAAAAATCACATAAAATTCAAACGGTTCAATCGATCATTGCCAAATTAATTAGGGATCATCGGTCGGTAATAGTCGATTTAGGATAATAAATGCGAAGTGGCAGAGATGACTAACTTCGAAAAAAAAAACAGGCCACAAGTCTATTTACATATATCGAAAGGCTGCCGCCATTATCGGTCATTGTCTTTGCGATTATTTATCGTCTGCTCTATAAACACTATACTCTGCATATAGAATATGCGTCGCGCTGCCTAATATGCTAATATGTTTATATATAAAAAATGTCTTCAAGCCTCTCTTTTAAAATTATCATTAGTTATTAATTATTTATTTATAATCTAAGAATTTTGGCCTTTGGGTTGCATTATTTTGGACGATAGCAAACATTTCTCCTCAAGTGGTCCACCGACATTTTTTGCCTGTATATGCAGAAGATCCGATAGGTGAAGAAGGTGAAGAAGGTGAAGAGGCTGCATAGCCTGACTGAAAGTTGCGAATGAATGAGGAAAAGGAGGAAGTCGGTTGCCGGAAAGACGAAAGGAACCGAAGCGAATCCTACCGAGTCTGAACTCTGAAGTCCTATCACCCGCTTGCACACACACAGAAAGTGAGGAGGAGTGAGTCGGAGAGGGTGGCTGGTACCGGTGGGATCCGGGCGGGTAAGCAAGGATGAGATTGGGGAGACTGGAGGAGTTAGGATGGAAAAGCCTCGATGAAGAGAGGACAAGGCACGCGGCGGCTCTCGGACGCGGAGTAAGATAATGCGACGAGGGCTCGGCTGTCGCGGGCGGTGCATTGTGCATGAAGCTCGGCTAATGAGAATGGAAAGCCAGGAACGACAGGTCGAGGGCAAGGTGAGGCGTTGGAGAAATTGAAGCTGCGCGTCGACGAGGAAGGCGACGGAGCGTTAAAAAACGCTGGAAAGGTTTTAAACCACCCCATTCCTCCCCCGCTCCCTTGGCCGATGCCTCTCGCCTTCCCGTGAATTTTCCTTCCACGCCACGCCGGATAAGGATAAGCAGATAAGAGAAATGGCCTCTCTCGTGCCGTCCCACCTCGTCGGAGACAACCCTCTCCTCCTCTCGAAAAATCCGTGAACCGCGAATCTCATGAAGCCACTCGCGGAGCAATTTTTTTTCTCACCCCTCTCTGATCCGCGCGGGAACAAAACAGATAAACCGAGATATTACGGCGACGGCGAAGTTCCTCGCAACCGTGTAGAGGAGAGCTGCGGCATTGCAAGTTATCACAGATTCGGCAAATGAGAATCGTATACTGAAACGAAAAATCGCTTTCGGACTGCCAATGTAATTTTTTTTTGGTCTCAATTCTACTGTAATTTTTACAATTCCGGATGGTAGTGAAAGGCGATGGGAAGACTGTCAAGGTTACATGCAATCGTTTCGATTCCGTATGAAATTGTAAGTATCGAAAGTAGAACCGAGATAACAATTTTGTTTCCTCGTAGAGGAAGCTTTTTTCTTTGGCAGCACGCAAGCGAATTTTACTTGAGTAATTGATTTTTCTTTCAGTTTCTATAGAGAGATTTCCAAGACTGTACAAGGATAGTAATTTATCGAACGAGGTTGATGAAAGTATAATGTGCTCGAATCGGGTCGATTACAGAGGAGATTCCGAAGTTGGACGTTATGCTGCGGTTCCGTCTGCTTATACGAAATGGTATTGAAACACGATGGCAAGACTGTCAAGGTTACATGTAATCATTACAATCGCTTATGAAATTGTAAGAATTGAAAGTAGAATTCAAATAACAACTTTTTTTTCTTTGGCAGCGTCCAAGCGAATTTAGCTTGAGTCATTGATATTTTTTTCAGTGTAATTTATCGAACGAGGTTGATGATGGTATAATGGGTTTCAATCGGGTCGACTGCAGAGGAGATTCGGAAGTCGGACGATATGCGGCCGTGCCGTCTGCGAGGTTGATAGGTTTACGTCAATGGTAAACTAGCCATTGAGCGGATGGCGAAAACCAGTTACCGGACTTTTTTCATGAAGCTACTTTAACGGAAAATGTCCATTCCCCAGTGACGTTCGCTCACCGTTCACCTACGTCAACAGACTCGTCAACATTCGTCGACACGAATCATGCGTCTATCGGTGTAAAATCTCTGCACGAACTTTTCTTGTTTCTTGAACCCGAACAAAGAAACGGTTCGCATAAAAATCGAACGAACGAACAGGAAAAGTGAACTTCTTCGCTCGTACAGTTTCCAGTAGGTGTTTATGCAGCGAGTCAAGTCCCGTAGCTGCGCGATCGTCGAGTCACGGTTATACCATCCTGATCCCGTATTATACATGTACGGTAAGTCCGCCGTAGAACCTCCCCGCAGGTGTATCGTCATCCCTGTGTATTCGTTGCGCAGTGTCGCGCCGTTGAACCTTATATTCCGAGCTTGTCGTCGCAGTACGAAGCTCCATGAACTGTAGCATTCTATACAGATCATGCAACAGAGCGGAGAAGCAGCATTATAACAGCCGCAGCCGCAGCAGCGGTGGCAGCCGGAGCCCGAGCAAAAGCCGGGTAGTTGCCCGGGGGTGACTTTAGTAAAGCGTCCAAGGGAACGCGATATCTTCGCGAGGTATTACAATAACAAAGAGTCGACCGGTTCGCCCTGAAGTACCTACACGTTCACTCGGTTTAGGACCCTATAGAATTTGCCGGGTGACCTCCGAGCATTAGCATAACACTCTCAAACAACCTCTTTGAGACTTTACGATCTCCTGCACACACGCGCTTTCGGGGTCACGCGAAACATTTTTAGCGATCGAGAAACTTTGTGCATAAGCCGAGTTTGCATCAAAGTTGACCAGTATCGAATTTGGCTCGAATCGGCAAAAGGATTAACAAGTTATATGTGGTCTTTTTTTCTTGTGTTTTTTAAAAAACCATCTTTGCTTCCGCTCGTTTCCTCAATTTTATAAGCTATTGGGGTCAAACTTTGTAGACGAGTGGAGTTGTTTTTGGATAGTTGGAATGAATTTTCATTCAAGACAATAAGTAGGGCAAGCGTTTAGATACTGCGATCAAATCGCTCTTTAGTCGAACAAAATATGAGGACGTTGGAATGGTTGAAAACTTTACAGAGCTTCCTTTATAAGGAAGCCGAATAGTTGTAGAATCGTTATTTGTATGACTAGGGCGTAGAAAGGAGGTTCACTTTCTACGCCCATGCCATTCACATCATTTTTCATAACTAATTTACGAAAATAACGCTTTTCGTTTTTGGGCACTCTGCGTCGAAAGGCACTTTCTCGCACTAATGCGGGATGCAATTCTTTCTCGCACGCGATGGGAAAAAGTGCCTTTTTGCGCTCACTTCACAGGAACGGAAAGTACGATTTTACGTGCATGTGTTAGGAAAAATTAATTTTCATTGAAGATTTGTACATAACATTGAGGAAACTATCTGAAAATCTCAATTTTCACGCGTTCTTAAAGATTTCATACAGGACGATGCTGAATCATACGGCTAATCGTAGTGAAATCATCCAATAATGCCTGTCAATACAGTTGAAAAAAGGATGGAAAAAAAATGGAAAAAATGTATACAGACATACGAAAGTGTACTTTCTCTGAAGGTTGAAAAAAAATGATTACAAATATCCACATCGTTATTGCTATTGCGAGACGCGATGTTCCATCTAAGGGAGTTAAAAATCTAAAACGTGCAAGCATTTGGGACAATAACTTTTATGAAACACAGGAGCGAAAAAGTACGGGTATACAAAATGGACCTATAATCCGAGATGAATGCACGATAATATCGTTGTGGCTCCTTCGTTTTCATTTCGTTCCTTTAAGACTGCGGTGTTACGTGCGGTAAGTCCAACATCCGCGCCTACGTCGGGTGGTTATTGCGTACGTGCGGAACCAACGGCAAATAAGGCACTTCCACGTTCTTTCGCCTCTTATACGTTGCATTATCCGGAATAATATTACCACAGCCGCGCATGGCGGTGCATTTACATTTATTCGTGGCATTAAATTCAGAAAGTAAAAAATAAAAAAATAAAAAATGCAAGAAAAACAAAATTTACGAAGGCGAAATTGACATAATTCAAGAAAGCCCTCGCGCGTTGAACTTTTCTTTACTTAGCTAGTTCCTAGACGCTTGAAAATTTCCCCTGGAAATATCGTTTCGTCGAACGCCAGTTCCACCAAAAAATACAACTACAGGAATATCGGTTTTCCGAATTGACCGAACGAAAAGAAAAAAAAATCCAATTTCAGTTTATCGATTCAAATGGTCGGCATGGGATGAATTTTCATTTCCTCGCAGCCACAAGTTTTGTTCTCGCCGGCATCGCCCCGCAAAATTTAGATACCGCGGCAAAGTATAGACGCGTGGAACGAATAACATTCAGAAGAACTTTCGGGCGAAGCCGAGCGAATGGTAAAGCTTGGAAAACAAGAGCGAAAGAGACGTAAAGTTGGGTACGGCAAGCGTTTTCCGCACTGTGCAATGGAGTTTGGAGCGTTGCTTCGAAAGTTAAACGAACGACTCCAATTATACAGGCTTGTTGTACACCAAGACGACGAGCAGGGGCGCTGCTTCCACTTCCGAAAGTCCGACCGGCGTCGTTGCCTGAAACGCCGTTTCCGGCGTGCACACTTTCGCTGCGGAACAGTAGAAAAGCCACAATTTCGAGTACGCCCGGAGAACGAAACTGTTTTATTTATTTTACGAATTTATTATTGGCGCGTTGTTTTCATGCCTGTTTACCTCTCGTTTAACTTGCCTCAATCTCTCGCATCCACTTTGCTTGTACACTTCCGTACGCTCATCTTCCTCTCCGTGCCTCTCGCGTTTTCACGTTTCCACGAAGTTAGAATACACTCGCCGGCCTCGCCCCCTTTCAATTTGCGATTAACCCGCCGAATTAACGTATGTACAAATAAAGTTACAGCCCAGTCTCGTTAGGTGCCTCCTCGTCTCGTTTCTCTTTCGCATCTTCCTCTAACAATGTTAACATTTTCGACAGTTTACCTCCGCCGACTCCCACCACCACCCACTCAGTTTACGCCAACTTTCGAAACATAAAGTTTTGTCAAATTACAGTGTATTTGCGGTTCGTTTATTTGGCAAATTTGCGGCAAATGAATATTCACTCTGGGCGATGAGCAACTTTATTTGCATTAAAAATTAAGTACCCGAAGAATGGAAATTTTACTTTTTCACTCCGAACCTTAATTAAAAAAAAAAAAAAAACATTTCCCAACATTGCAGACGAAGTGAATTCTCTTCTGTTTAATTCAACTTTTACCGCTAAAAGGGAGCGACATTTAATGCTGTACGTACGAATAACGCGCCTATATTTAATCGGTAACACTCGTCATGCACTAGCCTCGGAATCGAAGAGAAGAGCCCCGACACATGTACGTTGCATTACCATATCTTCTATAGGTATACGCAAGTGGTCGTGCCAGGTCGATCCCGGATACGAGAGGAGAGCCGTGGAGCCCGGCGCTGCTCATCGCAGCCTCGTTAAATATTGAAGGGTTAAAAAAAAAAGAAAAAGCCCGGGACTAGGAGCTTAATGAGAAGGAAGCCCCCAGATCCCCCGCGTTGTCCAACGCGGCACACTGCGATTTCCCTTTCTTTCTTCATCTATATTCTTCTACCGGGTTTTTTTTTCTCTCGCTCGTTCGTCCCATAAATATTTAATCGTCACGACGCTATCGACCTTCCACTGTCGGCTCCTGTGCACCCCGCCCATAGTTGCACCGTCGCGCCGTTACAAAGTGTCCTTTAAGGGTGCGCGCGGCGCGGCGATTCCACATGCGTAAGGGCGCTGCGGCCCGAGCCGGAGCTTCGCGGGCTGTAAAAAGAATTATTAAAGCGTGTCCTTGTCAGACGGGATAAGCTAGCCCTGTGACGATATCAACCTGTGCGAGAACACAGCGAACCGGCGATCAAAGAGAATCAGGCAACGTGAGCTGATTGGGGCCCGACCCGCCAACTCACCCCTGGACACCGACAACACAGCCTCCGACAATCGCTACTGCTTTTCCGGGCGCGTTCACACCGACGCGTGTAAGCCCCACCACCACCCCCCCCCCCTCCTCCTCCTCCCCCTCCGCCCCGTCGCCCCATGAACGAGTTCCCGGGAAAAAGAGTTTAACACAGTTTTCACCTATACACGAAAACATGGTTAACCCTTTGAAACTGGGGAGCGAAGAGTGGAAAAAATTCGAAAAAAATTCCGCATTGATACAACAGAACCCTGTTGGTGGGAAAACATTTTTGCGAGCTTTCATTCGGCGGTTTAAAAGATACGACACCGAAATTCCAGAAGAGTAGAGCTCGGTCTGGAGCGCGTGGAGTCTTTGTGTTCTCCAGCGTGATGTGGCCCATGCGGCCCAGATCTAACTAATCGTTAGATCTGGGCCGCATGGGCCGCACTCTGACGTTTCGATTTCACTACAAAGAAGCCGAAAAATATGAATTTGCGGCTGAATTGTACCCCTCCGAAGTCGGGGGTGCGATGTCGAGTCTTGATGGAGCGCGTCAGAGCAGTTTTCATAACTAATTGATTTGGTCTCGCTGCGCACTGCCGAACTGCATTGATCCAGAAACATTAACGCCATACAGTAGCGATTCATGGTTACATATTTTTTTTAAAAATCAGAATTTCTCTCTAGGGCGGGCCGCGATCAGATTTTCTCTCTCGGCGATCGCGTACGTTCGTTATTCATTCATGGGACGTCCATCGTGCACACATACCTGTATGCCGGGTGATTCGCAGCGGTTAATAGCCGTCGCATTATCCGTGAACGATTAAAGCATCCGTGTAAAGTCTGGACCGAGGGCTCGAGAGCGGCTTCATGGCATCGCTCGGCTGTGGGCTCGTGTTTCTCTCTCTATCGCTCTGGTCCAGCCCCTCGGCAGGGTCCGAACGCGACGAATAATTTAAGCGAATGACCGTCGGGCAAATAACGCTGGTACGATAAACAACGGGACAGTCCAGGCGAGTTAATCGCTCCATTGTCCGATTGCGTCGACGCGGGCAAACGAGAGAAGAGTGCGAGCGAATTCCATCACGGCGGGAGGCGGGGGAGGATCCGCTGGGACGAGAGAGCGACACGAACGGTGTGCAGTACGGTGACTTTACGCCATGCTGCTGTACACCGTGTACGTCCCGTACGCAACCATATACCAGCGAACCTAATCCATTCCATGGTAATATCTGTAATATGGACCACGGTTGGCGTGCCAGCAGTGGGAGTCCCTGAAGTTGGGATAATAAATAATAGTCAGATTTTGAGTACTCTTCGATCTGTATTCGTCGAACTTCAGCTCCATGAACTCAACCAGACCAACAAACGAGCGCGTCACATGCACCGGTTGTGTGATCGCATTTGCGAAGTCACCCAGTGGCTTTTGCAATTGAATTTTGCTCATCCTCGTCAGCTATTTTGGGACCGATACTGGCAGCCGATATGGACTCGGTCTTGTCATCCATGGTGTGATTGATGGTTGAGCTAAATTCGCATCAGCGTCATTAGCACCGAATGACCCATCTGAATACAATCTCGGCCATCTGAATACAATCTCTGCCATCTGAATACGATCTCTGCCATCTGGATACGATCTCTGCCATCTGAATACGTTCTCTGCCATCTCAATACGATCTCTGCCATCTGAATACAATCTCTAATTTTGGCTGCCAATACTGGGACGGTCTTATCGTCCAAGGCCCGGCCGATCGTCGAGCCGAGCTCGTATGTCAATATTCGCACCAGTGGCACCGAATTTTGCCTCTCCAGGGACCCGATCCGATCACCCCAGATGGGAAAGAGCCTTTGAACGTCGTCGACACCAGCACAATTCGATTCCGACCAAACGAGGCACCTAATAAATTCTGCCCCGACGCAGTAGAATGTGCCCAATGACGCATAAAACTAGAACGCCATCCGTGCGCTCTCTGCAATATTATAATCAGAATATAGATACAATGTTGTATGTAAACCGATAGCCGTGCCTGGGTATCGAAAGCCCGCATGCGAGGCATAATACAGATGAGAATCCGCCCTCATCGATCTTCCGATGAAATCCTACGGATGATCCGGCTTTCGGTATGGATAATCCAAATGCTTATGCATCAATGCCGCGACCCTCATACACCTCCCCCCCCGCATACGGAGCGTCTATTCTCATTCTGACTTTTCATCATTTGCCGGGGAGAGCGATACACCGCATCGCCCTGTCGGAAAACAAGTGCCGGATGATCGCTCAACGCCTCCGCCGCCAATAGCCGTCTCGCCTCCTATGATTATAATGAAATGACAATCTGGTGTCCGATAGCCACGTTCATCCGACAACCGCGCCATACCAATCAGAACTACAAATAGGAATTACCGTTGAGCCGCGTACAAACAATGGCCCTTGTAGGCTCTGTGTATCTGCGTCCTACCGGATTGATTGACTTTTTGCCACCGTTCTTGCGCGGTAGCGATTTCACCGGAAAGCCCCTCCGTTCGAATGCTCGGACCGTCATTCGGGACAAACCCCTCGTGTAGTACAGCTTTTCGCGGCATCCCCCGCACCCAGCTCGTCCCGTCTGTCCTTGGTCCATAGGATCCAACATCGAGGTCGGAGCTCCGGCTAACGGGACCTACGCGCGATGGACCTCCGTCGCGACCTGGGGATTTCAATCCGGCGGTGCGGCAGGGCGTGATAATCCTTCGTTGCCGAGCGAGAATGAGACCCTTCGCACCGAGGAAAATGAGATTTTGCCGCAAGCCCGGACACACGGAGATATCGGCTGATGCGTCGTCGCGGACCCTTGCGGCTTCCGGACTGACCGATCCCTCAATGCTCTCGCAAATGACGAACGGCGCGTCTTCGATCAGTGGGGGGTGGCTTGGCTTCCTTATCGAATTATCGACGGGGAAATCCGCGAACGATTGAAAGCCGAACGAGATGGACGGGCGTTTCGTCGGCGAAGTGGATCTGCGGGAATTCCAACAGCCTGCAATGTGCCCGGGCGTTACGTTCGGCGAATAAGTATGCGGGTTGTAAGTGGCGGTACGGCGATCCGATTTGAATGAATCCGGGAGACTGGCTGCGCAAAGAAGAAAATAGAAACACGCCTGCTTCTTTGAAAGCGCAGACTGCGGTAGATCAGGTCGACTGGGCGAATGTGAAATCGAGATTGGGTTGGCGAATGCAACACGGATAGGCGACTTAGGCGAAATGAAGGTTTCCAGTTGAAAATCGGATAGGCCAGGATTACGAGCTAGAAATACAGCGGAGCTTTCACTGTATTTCTACAGCGGGAGAAGGAAATTTGTATATTTGCTTGAAAAATAACTGGAGAAGTTTGAGGTGAGAAGAGTTTTAACAAACATGGAAGCTCGTCGTGTCCACAAGTCTGGTATTGTTTTTTTAATATCAAACACGTATGAAAAATCATATTTCGGTCTGTAAACTACCTAGATTACAAAAAAGGACTTCCATTTTTTTTTTCAGTTTTTCAGGTAACAACTTTCAGGTATTTTTCAAGGTAAATTTCCTCACTTGTCGTATCATTAATAAAACGCCCTTTTGCCAATTTTGAATATCAAAATCCATCACAGTTAATATGACTTAACAACAATTTTTGTTTGTTTGTTGAACTAAACGGGCAATTTGTAGTTAGTCTTCCGTTTCGTCTTCGTCCAAGCGCCAATAATATGTTCATCGACAACGTTAAACTCTCCGGAATAGAGAAAGTGCTCTTGCCGTGTCATGCAATAATTACAAGGTACATAAGAGTTTTTTACCGTATTTATCGCTTTCGTAATTGATATATATATATATATATATATATATATATATATATATATATATATATATATATATACATACATATATATATATATAAATTACTGTATATGCCATATGCGAACTACCCCTTGGAACTCTCTAATGCCGGGTTTCTCCGCCTCAGGAAAGCACCGCGACCGGAGAAGGATACCGAGGTATTTATTCCGAGGCAACCGTTAGCTCGTGGATGGCTCCTGCGGGAATCCAACTCTCAGACTCATCCCAGGACACGTAACTACCGCGAACTCGGGGCTCGCATTTCCTATTTCCAACGCTTTTATCTCCCACTTTTCCCTGCTCACTGTAATCTTCTTTTTTTATTTCCCAATAACCAACTATACGACCCATTTCCCAAACTTAATTTTTTGGCCTTTTGCCCCCGACAAAGTGTTTCACTGTAGCGACGATTTTTCAAATAATATCTATTGACCTGAACTTTCCCTTTTTTCCCCGTCGGCTTCAACGGGTTTATTTGTTTGACAATGATATAACAAATTATCGAATATCTCGTCCTTCCGCCCATGTCAAAAGTAGCACTTGTGATTCCCCCTCGACGTGGATCGCCCCCTTTTCTATTTCATTTCCGCACGAAATATACTCTATCACGCTCAAAATAGCCAATAAATTGAATTACCCTCTACTCCATCGCTAATTTATTCAGCTTTAATCTGCGAATGAAATTACGCCTGCATAGAGTTACGAAATTTCAGTTCACTGAACTATCCCTATTAAAAAAAAAAAGTGTATACCGAATTACCGACGGCTAAGTTCGTCAAAAACGGGCTATCGAGTATCATAATTTGCTCAATGAAATTTTTATCCTCGACGCCGCTTCTGTGGCGCTTCCGCCAGATTGCACAAAACGATTTGACAATATTTTACGCCGGGTGTAGCGCGGACAAGGACAATCGTTACCAAGCGACCCTATTGAGGGTAATGCGAAACGATAAAAAAATGAAAAAAAAAAAAAAAATGACCGTCCTTTCCCGGTCGCTGAAACGCGGCCGACGTTTCCCCAATCGGTCCCGCTACTCCGGCACTCGGGCGGCATCGGCGATGCGAAAAAAAAAGGAAGCGGAAAGAGTTAACCTGTATAAAGCGGTGTGGGACTCCCGGAAGTGCGTCGCAATTCATTTACGATCGATAATGGCGTCGTGCAGTACAGATATGGAGGCGAAGGTTATGGCGATGTCATACAGCACTGCGTCGAGGCAACGGGCGAACGAAAGGAGAAAGATGAAATTATCGTGAGTGAGCGAGAGTTCGGGGGCGGAGCGAAGGGGAGTAAGTATAGAAGCCAGGTGGCCTTTGAAGTTCATAAATTAAAATACGACCGTAAACATTAATCGAATCCTTTAATCGAATTCCCTGGCGTCTCCTCTGGAGTTTTACCCTCCGCCCCCATTTTTCTTCGACCGTGCCTTTACGGATTTTCGATGGACTCCGCGGTTCGTTGGGAAAAGCCTGCACGAAGCCACCAGACCCCCCGTTCTCCAACGAACTCTTTTGTTAATGTAGATTCAGATGGCGGCCCGCCGATGAGAAATATAGGGGGTCGAGGCTAAAATTTTCGATGGCTTTCTGCCAAAAAAACATGAATATCAAGTAAACTCTCCGAAGTCGCATTTTTCTGGCGTTAGGACGAGTATGAGATCAATATTTATAGATATTTTTTTAATTATAGTTAATGATCGTAGTTAGTTCGAATATTCAATTTTTTGTGTAGTGGAACACTCGGATTTTTGTGATTCGCGATCTTTAAAAACTTCGAATCATAAAATATGGTAAAAATAATCTACAAAAATTCGTAGAGAGAACTTGAAGCGCAAATTCTTAATTGTTGTCACTTCTATACGCAAAAGTAATGAAATACTGGGTCTTAGGGTCGAGATTTAAGGAGTATGAACTTATCATCGCTCTTGAGATCTTGAGATCGAATCATTCCATAGAAACGGAATAAAAAAATTCTTTTGCCAGATCACTTATTCATGACAGTACACTGTCATCAACATCAACTGCATTTTTCTTTAAAACGCAGTTGACCCTGAACTTGAGGTTTGAAGGGTAACATTAAAAAGCGTTAAAGTTCAAACCTGAGTTCGAAACCGAACTAGCATCGAATTTAAGTTCAGACTTAAGTTCGAGCTTAAGCTAGATCTTAAGCACCCAATGATGTTAGGGCCAAACTTCGATTTCAAGAGTGATCTTAAGTTCAAACTAACGTCTTAAAACTCGACCCTTAGTTTTTCGAATTCTCGCGACTCTGCTCCCTCATCACTTTCAGCTGGACGAAGAATTCACGTGACTTTTCCAAAAGCCTTTTGCGCGTTTCGCTCGAACCGAAAATACACCAAAGCCCTATAAATTATGGACGACCCTCAGCGCAGTGCAGCGTCTTCCGTAACAGTGTTAGCAAGTAGGGGAGTTATTGGCTGAATCTATTGTTTTCATTAGTGACGCGGCCGAGGGCAGTAATTAAATTTTTTTTTTGTAGGCGAATCCGCCAGCAAGCTTTCCTCGAGTGTGGGAGAACCGTGAACGTTATCGCCAGTTTTCCACTGCTTCTGCTATTTCAGTTCGACGGGGTCGATAGCAGCGCGATCAAAGTTGTCGAATACGCGAATCGAGTATTTTTTTTTATATAATTTTAGTTACGTAGCGCTTGAGTCAAATTTTTCGATGTCAAAGCTCACATAACGTTGGATTTTATTAGAAATTTCTGCTGACTTTTTTTTTTTTAAAGCTCGACACACCGAGCCGACCCTTTCACGAAGCCCGCAGATACAACTACAGCGCAGAAATATGGTAATCCGAAACAAAGCTTACTGCAGGTCTATCGGCGAACTCCACCGAAATCCGTTCTAACAATGGCGTTAACCCCGAGGATCCATGTCGCGAACCCCGAGAATTTATTCACCCGGTCGAGCGCATATAGAGCCGTAGCAGCGCGGCTCGAGTCGACGACGTTCCCGGGCTCCGCCCGAGTCTCTATAATAAAATACAGGTAAATATATCTATACAAATGCACTCAACGGCCATGGAGCTACGTACCGGTGTTAATTAACTGCGGTAAATCCACCCTGGAAGCGACTCTTTTTTTTTTCATAAAACTTTTTAACTCTGATAACTTTCTTAAATCCCCCCACTCTGTCTCCCACGGCTTTTTTTTGCGCTCGAATGCCTCGAAGAATCGAGATTTTAGATGCTCGCTAACGATAATGTAATTTTCTTCTTCATCATCGAACGACGAAATTATATCGTGATGAATTATAAACGAAACTTTCGGCCCTTGATCTATTCAACGTTTCGATCCTCAAAATTAAGAAGAGAAAATAAAAATAAAAATACATCCGCATCGAGGTTGATCAAATTCTTGAATTTATTATAACGATCTTCACTCTAAACCCGCATAAATTTAACTTTGAGTTCAATAAAAAAAAATGGTCAAGGATTAAATGGCGCGCGATCAACATCGCTCTTCGTACAATCCGATTATGGTCCTTTTTCGTTGAACAGCTCGTAGTTATTTGGCAACTTTTTTAAATCTCTTAACGCAAGAGCGGTATGAGGGGAGTGGAAGGAAGCGGAGAGATAACGCAACGTCAGGACAGCGAACGTAGTCCCGCAATTTGAACTCAGGTCGGGAGAGGGGGAGTAGGCGACAGTGTGTGCAAGGGGAAGGGCGAAATTCTGGGTAGTTGGAAGGTATCTTTGCGGCGGATCCGGCATCGGAGAGCAACGCCTACTACCGCACTTCTGCCTGGGGCATCGTTCGGATTCGGGGTGTGCGAGCGCAAGCAAACGTTACACTGCTATATTGTGTCCCACGCAAAACCTCACCCCTCTCGTTGTCAATGCTGTCCATAGACATGTGTGTACAACAGTTATACAGCGGAGACAATTGCGGAATACAGTGCAGAGCATAAATGCACTGGCATGATGTACCTCGACATTAATGAAACATTGTTACATTGATATTTTTGTGTTGAATTGTAGAACTCTCGCAATTCCCGTTAAGCATGTATTATACACTATAATACAGTGTGTTACATAGTGTATTATGCTGTGCTGTGGCGCATTGTGGTACACTGTGGTGCAGTGAGGCAAACTGCGGTACAATACGCTGAGAGAAGTCTCTTGTAAATACGACTATATCGCTTGAGAGATATTATCAATGCACATAGTAGCACGGAACTAGGGCATCACGTTCAGTACTATATTTCGTACGTTTGTAGATATTACGGTAAACATTTTTATAAAATCTTGGACTTTCTGCCATAGGTGGAGCCCCAATTGCGTTCTACGATGGACTATGGTAATTTTTCTTAGGTGACCGGTAGCTTTTACTGTATCCTTGTCTGAGCGTATGTTCCACTATGGTAAACTGTCGTACACAATGGTACACAATGATACACAACGGTAAGGTATGGTACATTCACAGCGGTACACTATGATGCACTATGATACATAATGGTACACAACGGTAAAGTATGGTACATACACTGTGGTACATTGTCGTGCACTATGGTACACGATGGTACACAACGGTAAAGTATGGTCAGACACTGTGGTACACTGTGGTGCACTATGGTACTCAATGGTACACAAGGGTAAAGTATGGTCGATACACTGTGGAACACTACTTTACAGTGTTGTAAACTGTGGTAGACTATGTACCCTAAGGTACCCTAAGGTACATTATGTACCCTATGTTTTCCTATGTTACATTGTGTACACTATGGTACATTACGGTACAGTAGACTATTGTACTTCTCTCCATTACCCGATTGGCTCTTAAAGTTGGTCTACAAAGGGACATTGTACTCGTTGGTCCGTGCAATAGGAGTATTGAGATACTCCGGTAGTTGGTATTGACGTACTATACCGAACACAGTTTTGAAAGAACATAGCCGAATACCGAGTACCCGTACGTGCCAATACTGATTGTAACGAAGGCAAATAACATATGTATATTGGGTTGTAACAGTAAAGCCAAACCACGAGCTGCTACAGTTTCTGCTACAAAGCGAAGAGCAGACATCGCTGTAAGCCAGTGAGCTTCAGAGTTTCAACCCAGTAAGTTATTGCGCATAGATGTAAGCAACGCAGAGGGTTAACCAACCGGACCCCACTATCCATTGCACCGAATGCTTGCAGTGTGGAGCGCACGGGTTCCAGATCACAAAGCACGTCCTCCTATCCGTCGCTTATCTCCACGGTCTAAGGCGCATGTTACCCGGTGGGGGCCCCCGTGAGCTCACTTGGATTTAGTGGATCTTCGCGTTCTCCGACCGTCCGTTAGTTACCGTAGACCAGGTATCCGAACATAAATTTCTGTATCGGACAATGGGTAATTGTGCGACCCGGGCGACGTGAGCCCGAGCTGCCCGTGGGCCACGATCCTGCGCGCACGGCGCATCACTGCAGTTAAACTGCATATGAGAGGGGAGAAGGGAGAAAACGCGTGGACATTGAACCTTCTCTTTGTACAGCCCGCTCTCGGCAATTTACGCTTTGTCATGAGGTCAATTTTCTTATCTGCTCTTCCCTCTGTCACCCACCGTCATCGGTCCCTACATGCTCTTTTTGAGAATGTACTTCAAGTATTTGATGTACTGAATAATTGCAGTACATACACTTGATGTACTTTTCATCTGTTTTAAAGAATACGCTCACAGAATTTTAAGTACCAATCAAATCAACTGCCAATCAACTGCCAATCAAGCACCAATCAAGCACCAATCAAACACCAATCAAGCACCAATCTAGAACCAATGAAGCACCAATCGAATACAATGTACTTTAAGTTATGCCCAGCTGTGGTCAGAGTCCAGTTTCCAGCACGTTTATAGGCGAAGCAAATCCTCGATAGATCAAGCTTACCTTTTAAAGATTGGAATTACCGGAGAATTCCAAACGAAAATGTTATTAGATATCTTGGATCGTAAATTCAAGAACGACTAAGCAGTGTGATTTAATTTAGTGCCCGAACGATTTACGAGGTATTGGTAACCGTGGCATGCAGATTCTTTAGTTGCAATAAATACATGTATATATATGTAGTCTTCAGGAATACGACCTCTTTTTTAATGGCCCACTGAGATCGCAGGAGGAACTGGTCATTGGAATTTAAATAATTTCCGTCGCGTGTTCGACCGAGTCGATCTTTCTTGGGCTCGTCCGTCTCTTTCTCGTGAAGGAGGAACAGAGAGGCGAGAGAACGCGCCGATCGCTCCACGAATTATAGTGTAGCTCATTAGTCACGTAGCAATCGTCACGTTTCGCGGGACGCGGACGAGAACACCTCCGATCTAAAGAAGCAGATCAGATATATATATATACATAAATGAGAAGGTAAAGACGAGCGCAAGGTAGTCAAGTACACATCGGGATATTTTCTCTAATGAGGCGCGAATTATAGATCCGGAAGTCAATAACGAGAGGTCCTCGACAACGATCATCGGGATTCGATTACAATAACAATTAAGCTGTGAACAATCTTTCATCGTCTCACTGAGCTTCGATTAGATCAAAGCGTTCGAGGGCCCATTCAACTTTCTCTGATACACTGTTCGAGTCCTTTAAACCCCTTTTATCTCCTTTACCAACGCATCATCGTTAATTCATTTTTTTTCTTCACTTCAGCCAAAACATAATGCGTCAAAATTCTGTAATCTGGTTATTTTCCACGTACCAATTGACAATAAAATGCTTTCAAAATAATCGGGATATTACCTGAAGGATGTATAAATATAACTATGAAAGACTAGCAGCGTAGATTGAACCGTTTCTTTAAATTTAATCCCCAAAAACACGGTTTGAAAACGGTTGTTCACACTGGAACACGGCCTTAACAAGTTGAAAACTCTGACTCCGACCCGCAGAAGCTGTCGCCTTAACCATCGTCCAATTTTATTAAAATTTAAATTTTGCCGAAAGCGACTCGCATCAATTTGCATTCACCGCGCGCTCTGTGTTTCTCGGGTCTCAATACGAGTGGATCCGAACTCGCAAACTTTGAACTGTCATATGACACACGGATGGTGTATTTTCTCGAGGGGGAAGCGGGAGGCGCGAGAAATCAAAGGCGCAACAGCGTGGAAAAGACCCGAAGTGCAATTTTCCCGGGCCAATATCGGGGCCGTGCCGAAGACGCAAGTGAGTCGTTGCCACGCTGGGGGAGATTGTCGAACCCGTGAATGGAAGAGACGCGGCACCGAATTGCGGTGTTATCGACACCGGTCGTTATAATCAGTCTTATTATCAATTGAACAAACGATTCCTGAAATACGCACCTGATCGACATCGACGAAGCGCAAGAACTGTTGCTGCCGCTACCGAAGATTCTCCGATATTTCGCTGGGGAACTTTGAAGGAGGTTCGAATAAATGATCGGAGTTCGACCGAGAACCGGAGAAGGGTGAAAATAGACTCTGAGTTGTATCCACCTTGCGTCCTCACTTCCGGTGCGCAGCTGACGCAATATCGATACTGCAACAAGACACTCTTGTACAGTGCGAGTTCTGCAGTTTGGAAATACTTTGGGAAAGGCGGTGACAGGATATCGATGTTTGCGACGCGATACTCATGTACCGTGAGAATACGACAGTTTGGAAAATTCTTTGAAAATAGCGACAAATGGGTGAAAATGGTAACAAGTTCCAATCTGTTACACGCGTTGCGATCGATCTGTCGTAGACCGTGAAATTCTTCAAAATTTAATGTAACGACGTAAAGATGGTAATCAATTTTTTTCTAATGTAATTTGATGTAACAATTGGTAACTATAATTGATAACAACAATTGTCATTTGCAATTGGTAACTGCAACTGGTAACTATAATTGGTAACTACAATTGGCAACTGCAATTGATAACTACAATTGGTAAAAAAAAAAACTTTACTCTGAAAAGTTCAATCATATTCTTCCAAATGCTATGAAAATCCGAAATAAGAATCGACATATGGGAAACACTGAGAACATGGAAATGTTTCCCCGACTTTCGGATTCATTCCAAGCCACCCGTTAAATCCGGTCATTAAGAGAGCAAACATTTTTTACTTGATCATTCTAAGAGGTACTTACAAAAAAAAAAAAAAATAATCAAATAAACTCGTGAGATCTCAGCAAGCTTAAACATTTTTCGGACTGTATACGCGTGCTTTATATTGACGTCGAAACAAGGGAGAGGAGGTCGAGAGAGAAAACAAACGAGACCCACAGAGGAAGAATGGAGAGCGGTAATGACTTGCCAGACGAATCCCGTGGGTACTGTTTACGCGGTGAAAAACTACGCGGCCTTAACGCTGTACAAACAAGCGAGGTTCGAGGGGGTACCGCAGTGGTAGTAAAGCGTGGCGGTCCAGGGTGCGCTGAAAGCCCCAGTGCTACCTCCTCTGCGACGGCTGTCTTGTGTTCGAGATCTGTCTCTGCCGCCGCTGTGCGCTCTATGCCGGCACTCGCATTTCTGTTTACCCACGTGGCGAACGAAAGAGAAGGAAACGGCCGGGCCACTTAATATCATGATATTACGAGGGCAAATAAGAGCACAAGAAAAGCTGAGCGGGGGGGGGGGGGGGGGTTTAAACAGTGTGTTCGAGGCATGGAACAAGGGGGTTCGGTGATTGGCAGACGATTGTGCGTTTGAGCGGCGGCGGGGGATGACTTTGTGCCGCAAGAGCACAGCTGGCGAAATTGATGCAACAGAATAAAAAAAAAGTTCACCTTTTCTCACCCTCTTGTTTCTGTCATTTGCTTGACTTTGTCTTATTTTTCTCCACTACTTTTCTTGGGTCGCAATGTTTCCCGTTGCCTTCCTTTGTCCACAACTGTCGTAGGGATGTTTGGAGCATACAATCATTTTTTTTTTTTTTTCGTCAACATAGAGACTACACTTTAAATTAGTAGTAGTTAAAGAGATTTATTGCCAATGTTCATATTTACAGTAGTTTTTATTTTTATGCCTAATGTTAATTTTACATGTTGCCAAAGGGCCATCGATCTGGGTCCTTCAGACCCTAATTTAAATTACGAACATGGATTTTGACAAATTTCTTTGGCCGATATTGATCACTTTTTCAGATTTTTGATGATCCGGACGGACAATCCTCGCTATGAATGCCCGTAGTACATTTTCTTTCCTGCATCATAGAAACTACTTTACACAGAATCAAAAAAAATTCGTACTTTTAACAACTTATTGTCCACGTACGTCCACGGTTTTCCATTCACAATTTTAGTTTGCACTTTTGTCTCTAAAACGGAAGTCAGATGGTGCGATCGAAAATTAGCAAATAAAAAATTGTGGACGTTTGTGGACTTGTTGCAAAAAGTACACATTTTTTTTACTGCCGCTGCTTAAAAAAAAAAAAAAAAAAAAAAACCCATCCTATATATTTTTTCCCACTCTTCATCCCCTCGCTCGACCAAACTTGCATTTTTGCTCCGCCAATCCCGATCATAAACTAAAACCGCTCCATTATCCGGATGAAAATCAGCGTCCTTTAATTGTCTCCATAAAAATGTGTGCCGCGCATGACGAACTTTGAGCCGTCGTCGCTTAAATATTCTTCGCCGACGCTATCATGCGAACGACGTGACAATCCCGTCGTTTTAGGCAGCAGCAGCTCCGGTACAGTTCCTTCTCGCTTGGGCGGCGACCCGGTAGTTCGCGAGGCTGAAAACGCTAACAACGCCGACGAAGCCTCGTGACTCTCCCGTTTCTACTATAATTCGCTCCCGGTGATTCCCTGACCCACCCTTGAATTATTCATCTGCCTGATTCATGGAGAAATCCTCCTATCTCCGCTGCCGGCTCGGCCGAATTCTTCCTCCCGCCTTCTCCCGTCTAGTCGCCTATCCCGCCATCGCTTACCCTTTCCTCGCTTCTTGCTCATCTTCCTCATCGCCCTCTCGTTCACTATCTCGTTCCATTCTAAACTCGACTTGCACTCGGTCGGCGTGCAGTCGTTCGGAGTGTAGCGAACCACCCCGTTTCGTCTCCTCTTCCTCTCGCCGTTCTCCCGTCTCGTTCCTACGGCTCGAGACTTCGAAGCTTCTCTCTCCGCTCAATCGTGAATCGTAAACGCAGCACTTTTCCTGACAAGAACTCCCACTCGTCAACTTTCGACGATTGTGGAAAATCCGCCCGGTATATCATAACGGTGGGACGCGAAGAACGGAACGGAAGTGACGGGATAACAGTTGAAAAGGGTGGAAAAAGGATAAGGATAAGTGAATCTAATTGCGGACGGGGAATTCGAAGGTTTCTCATAGCGTATATGCATAGCCGTGCTCGGCCGTCACATAGCCAAGCGAGTCGGGATAACCAAGCCGCAACAGTGCCCAGAAAATCCGGTGAAATTTTCACAAAACTGCGCGACGAATATTCTTCATCTCGTTTCGGCGCCGTAATCCTCTTACGAGTCGGCGGGACTTGGAGCTGGGAGAAGTAATTAAATTTTTGGGGAAAAGTTTCGAGTCACCCACCGGCGGCGATACTAATGAAATTGGCCTTGTCGCGGCGGTGAAGTAGCATTTATAAGGGTCCTGGGTTATCGGGGAGATTGGCTAAAAACTGACATGGAGTAATCAGATGGCTCTTGAGGATACTTCGATCTTTGTCATTCGAAAACTTGGACCGCGGGACTTGGAATACTTAGATCTGTGAACTTGGAAAAATTGCGACTTGGGACTTGAAAAAATAATAGCTTGTGACTTACAAAACTTACAACCACGAAAACTTAGAAAATTTAGATCCACGAAAACTTAGAAAACTTGCAGCTATGAAAATTTAGGAATGACGAGACTTAGAAAACTGGCGGCTACGAAAATTTGGGAAACTCAGAACGACGAAGGCTTAGAAAACTTGCAGCTACGAAAATTTAGGAAACCTACACCGACGAAAGAAAATTCACGATTTAGGACTTGGAAAAATCAGGGTCTCGTTTTAGTAGACACGTTAAGTCTTCAAGCTTCAATGCGTTTTCGAGTCGAGAAAAAATTCGCTGTTTATGCTCGACAGACTACTTCCTCCAGTCGATGAGGAATCATATTACTGGATTCTTATTAACATCGAGATCCCATATCGTGTTACCCTTATTTATCGAATGTCCAAAGCGCGAGTGACGCGTGTTACGCGCCGGGGATTTATGTAAATTTGAAAATCAACACCGTCGTTAGGGAACCCTCCTCTCAATATAAGGGAGCCGCGGGGTAGCACGGTAATCCGGGAGATAAGTCGCACGCGTTAGGCGTCGTACTTTACCCCCTTTGCTCCAGTAACAGCCCAAGGCCTCGCTGATCGGGCGTAAATCTATACTTAACGAGTATTTAACTTATTTTCGATTTTCTTTTTCAAGAGATTGCAATGATTAACATCTTTCTTTTTTTTATTTTTTTAAAGCCAAAACAAAAAGTACTTGGTGCAACAGTTTTAGTTTTTTTTTCAAAAAAGTACATACAAAATACCCTTTTTTTTAAGATTCTCATTTACTAGATTCATTTTTTTTTTTTCATTTTCCATGCACAGGTTTTTTTTATTATTTCGAAAGATCAAAGCAACAATTAATCTGAGAGGCACATCTCTTGTTTGAAAAAAAAAAAAAAATCTACAACCAAATAGATTTGTCATATTGAGTTCCCAACGTGTATTTTGTGTTTGCTCGCACGCTGGCAGTCGGTATGTTTTACTGCTGTAATTCATCGAAAGCCAACGTGACATCTGAACGTACCACGTGAAATCGAATCACCACATTAGTTAGCACTTCGTTACTCGTCAAATTGTTTGACGCATCACTTTACCGTTACGTGTTTTAGTTACTGAACGATGCGGCCATGCAGTCCACTATACAGTGGTTGTATAGAGAGTATAGAAGGTCGGATGCTAATTTCCTATTAATATTAACGGGGTTGGCAATTAGCATCAGCACGATTCATCGGCAACACGAAGAGACACATCGTTTGCACATTTGTGCTCTCGGCTCGTCCTGCCATACGTGTACGCGTATTGCAGTATCGATGGGACATATATATATATATTGAAATACGCTGATAAGGCCAAAATGCGTGGTTCGTATATTCCTGAACTGCGGTTAAGCTAGCTACCGCGTAACGCACTAGTCAATTCAGTGCGAAATTTTTACAATTTTTAATCCAAAAAAATGGTATACAATTATTGAGAGTAAAATAGATTTATTTCTATTATTGCATGTGTCCCCAGCCACGAGAAACATTAATCACGATGGTCTTGCAAGAACAACTGGTAAATGCAAGTTTTCATGATAGTACGTTTCGTTGGCTTTTTCAAAATAAAATCCTTTGGGATTTGGATGGAAAATATTGGGGTGGGAGTGCAATAATTGTTATATTCGTGTTCAGTGGGAAAAAATACGTCGAATATAGCATTGAAAAAGAAAAAATCGAGTGTTTATCCGTTTATTTATTTGCAAAAACATCGTTATCAATAGTTTCCTTGATTGAGAACCCATGCAATAATACAAATCGACTTCTGTTACTGTTAATAAATGCACACTTTGGATAAACAAATGCGCAAATTTAGCACTCGTTTGACTAATATTCCGTGATATATCAACCATAATACGTTAAGTCGAAAACTCGCACAAATAAAAAACATCCACAAAAGCATTGACCCTTCAGCTGCCAGCCTAACATATAATACAAGCTATCCTCGCGAAGCAGAATTTTTAAAAATATCTCGTTGACCTTCAATTGAAAAATTGAAGTGATTTTTGTGAATTTTGAGTGATCGATCCTGAAGACATTTTTTTCGACCAAAATCTAGGCGCAGAAATGGAAAAAAGATCGAATCTCTTCAAAAAGTAATTTTTTTTTAAACATCCTTACAGGCAAAAAAGTGTCGCAATAGAAATTAATATAGTATGAGTGGGTGAAAAAAAAAGACACGAGTGTCACGGACGTGGGTGAGTGAGTCGCGGGGTTTGTTGGCTTCCATACTCCCGCAGCGAACGTGCAGGGAGATAAAGAAACCGCGCTCGCGACGACATACTCGTTCCCCCTTTAGTGACCTCAAATACACACGTATGGGCATTAATGCTAAAATCGTTTTGCGGGATACACGTCTTTGCGGCGCGCCGACGTTCTCCTCGGGTTTTGTGTACTTTTGCGCTTTTCATGTGTATCCTTATGCATCGCGGATATTACGCCCCCGAGTTTGCAGGCTTTAGCGAGGAGTGAGCGAGAGGCAAAAAGGACCCATGTCATGCATTTGGGACGAGACATATTTTAATGTCCCGTGAAAAATGGCTAAAAATTGTCCGTTTTGCCCCGCGATTCCGTCTTGCCTCACTCCGCCCCGTGTCATACAAGTTGCAAAGCTATTAATCCAATCCGAAGCTATGCCAACACCGTACTAACTTGCAAAGTGCCGGGGTATTTGTACCGAACGTACCGTCCTCGCAACCCGCCTGTCATAAACTTCTGACCTCAAATCGACAGGTATTTGAGAGGGACGAACATTTTTTCCTTTCATGGCATTAAAAAAATGGTTTTATGTAGTCTCTCTGTTTTTTTTTTCTTATATATAAAACTGAGTAGACTGTATGAAAATTTTTTTCGAAAATTAATGAACGGTATTGGAAGCTTTTTTACATAAAGTGTTTCTAAAATTGCAAACTCATGTGCGTTATGATTTTACAGTAATATTTTATAGTTTTAATAAAATTTTTTGTAAATTTCAGACAAAATATCCGTCAATTTTAACATCTGGTATTTTTATTATACAGAAATGTACATTAATGTTCAATTAATGTAAGTAGTGTGAGAAAATTTTTAATTCCAGTACATTGAATTTATAATTTATTTTTACAGTGTAGGAAATATTTGAAAAATTGTCAAGTTAGTATTTACAAACGATAATTAGAATAGCTTTGTCGATTTTCGAAAAAAAAAAAAAATGCAATCCACATAACCATTCATCTGCTGTTTTGCATCACGGTGTATCATTGTTAATAAAACATTTGCTCTCGCATTATCGCATTACAATAGTTCAAAAGTTTTTAAAACGGCTTCGTCGATTGCCGAAAAAAATGTTAGAACCGAACACGCTCTCATTTATTATTTCATATCACGGTGTATCATTTTTTTACAAAATATTTCATCTCTAATTATCGTAAAATAATTGTTCGGGCTTTTTTCCGTGGGATTGTTGTGAATTCGCATTTAATTCTGCGGCTTTTTTTTTTTTCATTCGCGGCTTACGAGTATTAATTAATGGATTTTACACACAGCCGTGTGCTTGCCGGTATTGTAAACTTCGGAATAATCAATAAAGCGATGAACCGCGCGAGCTAATAAACTGCTAACGATGCTTACAAAAACCTCCGGCTGTTATTGGAATACATACAAATTCGATATTATCGAAGAGTCGACGAGATAAAAAAAAAAAAACATCCACTGCAATGTAAACTACTCTCTGTGACGTGCGCGTCAGCGTATTTGCACCTCGCGGCACCAATCGATAAGTCTTCAATTATTACTCGTTAGAACAAGACCGTCAAAGCGTTCGTACGGCGAGCATAACTGACCGCAAGGCTCGACGCTGTACTCATATAATATTTTTCTGCATGCAAACGTTACTATTCGCAATTTTTTATCTCCTTTTTTTTCTCTTAACGCTTTCTGTGCTCTACATCGAAGCTCTGGCGCATGGATCCTTATCAGAGAGTTCGCAGACGCGGGGAATTCACGAGTTTTCAACGCGATTGTATGTCGCAGGGTATACGACGGGCTCGGTTATAAATAGAGGACTCAAAATCTCTTTAGGTCGACAAATTATTCAGCTAGTTTAGCTGCACTGCAACTTTTAAACTTTTCGTAACCATTAAGCGTCTTAATGCTAAAACACATCGCGCATCCATGCCACCATTTCATAACCCCCTTGCGACTCGGATAGTTTGTACATAGTTCAACGGGAATTTGAAACACCGAACGAACTTTCGTCGTTCATCATTTCTATGCGAACAGTCGTGTGTAGGAAATTTAATTTTCTCTACGGCTACGAAGCTCGAGCGGTGTTATCGGAGCCGTTTGAACTGTTGAGCGATTCGCGGATAGGACGTAATAATTCAGGGAATAAAAATGGGCGAACAGAAAAACGGCGACCAATCCTTGAAGAACGTTTTGGCAAGCGTGAGCTGGTCTGGTTTCTTCAAGTTAACTAAAACGATATTAATGTTTGTATTACATTCTTTACTGGCATTTAACAAAGTTCAAGGTAATAATCATTTTTCGGACGGTTTTACCACATTTCGAAAATTGCCGACTGGCGACCTCGTACGAGATGGATTGAAACGTCGTTAATTCTTTCATAATGTGTTCAGTTTATTTTTATCTGCGTATATTTAAAAATCGTGACGTCAAAGTATAAGTTGAAGTTTTCTTATTGGTTTTCCGAAGGCCGGATCTTGCACTTTCTATTTTTAATGTTTCAAGACACGTTACTTTATTTCATAAAATAATTCGTCCAAATTACTTTTATAATTCTACCTTTCTTTACAAAATCAAACGGTATAGGACATTTTTGAAAAATTGTCTTTGGAAACAATTCGCGTTTTACTGTTTCATGATACATTATGTTTAGACGCGCGACGCCGACCAGAGCTTATCTAATTACCATAAGGGATTTCGATATTTTTCCCATATATTTACCCTATATGGAATATATTTACCATATTTATTTTTCATATGTTTTCCATATATTTATCTCAAACAAATTCTATTTGTTTTTTGTCTATCGTTCTTATGCGTATGCAAAATGTATTTCCACCCACAGAATTCGAACCTGTCGAGCGAAACTATTGAGACGTTGCCTCGAACCGAAATTGGTTGGATTCATCGTGCCTTCGTACTTCGACTATAGGAGGGTATTGAAGGAACTTCCCTCGTTCTTCGGGCCATAATCGACGAGGTTGTTGTGTGAATCTAGTTATTCTAACCAAAGAATGGTTTTATATAGTCGTTATATTTATTTTTTTTTTTATAAAACTGAGTAAACTGTAAGAAAATTTTATTGGGAAATTAATGAACGGTATTTGAAGTATTTCTTACATAAACTGTTTCTGATATTGAAAACATATCTGCGTTACGATTATATCGTAAATGTTTTACAATCTTAACAATTTTACGGTAAAAGTTTTATAATTTTTACAATTCGACAGTCAAACTTTTAAACCAACCCCTCTTTCATTTATTATCTTATATCGATTATATCGATAACTCCCAGGCGTTTCGATATTTTTTCCACATATTTACCTCGAATGAATTCAATTAGTTTTTTTGTTTTTTTTTTTGTTTCACTTTTTTAACACATTTATTTTGTCTATCGTTCTCATGCATATGCAAAATGTATTTCCACCCACAGAACTTGAGCCTGTCGGGCGAAACTATTGAGACGTTGTCTCGAACGGAAGTTGCCCGGATTCATCGTGCCTCCGTACTGCGACGACGGGAGGGTGTATGAAACGAACTTCCCTCGTTCTTTGGGCTATAATCGACGAGGTCGCTCTGAATCTAGTTATTCCAACCGACCAGCTTCATTCACCGTTCAACTAACGAACAACTCGCGTTGAAAAGTCCGCTATCCTTTGTCGTACTGTTCACTCATACTTGCAGTCCTTGTTGTAACTCGGTAGTTTCGCGTCTACCCGCATACCCACCCGAGCGAAATACCTAAACCCAACGACGGCGACTTTTCTAGATCGATATTCGAAGCACGCGCCTCGCTCTACCAAGTCGACACGCCACACTATATACACTCCGAGACCGCTTGAGCTACCACCCGCCCCCTCATTCCCCTCCCCCACCAACCGGTAACCCCATAATTTCTCATAATCGTCGTCGTAGCTATGCACAACCCCGTCCTACCCTACCCGCACCACACCTGGACGAAGACTACCAAAATAGCCTTTTCGTTACGCAGCTTGTTGAATACAAACGTAAATTCCGTTCTTTTGGCTCGCTTGTATTTTTTTTTTCTTTTTTTTTTCTGAATTATACACTGAGGAAAAAAGTCGCGGAAAAACTATCGAGTCTTATGGTAAATTTTGACGAGGCAACATGGCACACGAGCGCCACCACTGGCGATAGGTGCAATTTCCTCAGGGGCCAATTTTTATCCAACCCACATGATAATTTTTTTCGAGAAGGCGGGTTGGCGATATTTTGCATACCTGACTAAGAATTTCACGGATAAAACTGAGAATTTCATGTATTAAAATTGAGCATTTCGTGTATTAAACCTCAGAATTTCGGATATTAATACTGAGAACTACGTCGATCAAATTTTTTAATATAAATATGTTAAAAAAAAAAGGATCCACGTAATATCCCGCTATGGCCGACAGATCTAAAGCAAACGGTCCGCGATCACAGGGCAACCGATTGTTATATATTCTAGGACGAATAATTTACGTTCCAGCAGAAATTACTGGGTATTCGGGTAATATCTGCGTCAGCGAAAGTTACCACACTTTCCAGCAAAATGTCTTAAAAGTAATTCTCATGTACCTGAAAATACTGTCGGTTTTTACCAGATTTATGGTAATTTCTATCAGATCCTTCTCTCAGTGTAGATCTTTCTCCATTATAAATTTCAAAAAATAATAAAATAACAAACCCGTTTTATCAGATATTTCGATAAACTCTATAGCAATATTTTCCATTCTACAATTTTATAACGAGAACGCACGGGCGACGAGATACCGAGAAGCAAATATACCAAGAAGCCCCTGTGCCGAAGGAGTGTACTTCTGCATCATGAAGGATCTCGAGTGCGTACACGAGCTGCATCGAAGCAAGAGATCCGCGTGCGTACAACACGTCCTTCGCGAGGCGAAGACACATAAGTCGTGAAACATAATTGGTTCGGGACGGCCGCCTTTGGGCCTCTGCCATTGATTCGTGCACCTGCTCTCGCATTACTCGGTGTGCGTGTGCTCGCAGGCACACGCGCACGCGGAGTTAAAGATGCCGGCGGCAAAAGTCGTCGGCAGTTATTTTATTCCGCAATTTTTTCTCCGTACGTCATTTGTCTTTTTTGTTTCTCGCTCGATCGTCGGGTATTAACCGGGAAGAGTGAGAATTCCGCGGCTTCTATTGTACCGCCGCAGTTCGGCGCTGCCGCCGCCTCAATCGCAGCTACCGTCGACCGATATTGACAGAAACCGGTAACTGCTTCTGCAGAAAAAACGATATACCCGCACGTTTTTTTGCTCGTTCAGTCATCCTCGATTATGCCTAGGCTCTTCTGCAGAGGTGTTCTACATCGGAAAAGAAAAAAAAAAAAAAGCGATACGCAAGGGTAAAGACGTCGACGACACAACTGGTTTCGGAAAGATCAAGGACGAAAAAATAAGCACGGAGAACGGCAAGGGAAACGGTGCGGATCGAGAATCCTCCTGGGACAGAGGATTTGTCCCAGGCTCCTGGGGGGCTGGGGGGGGGTTGTCTCAGGGTGGTGAGCGCGGTTCACCGACTCTTCCGACCTTTAACGAACCTTCCGCCGTCGGGTTCTGCTGATGAAAGGTAATGTGCACAAAATCGAGAGCACGCTTCCGTGAGTTCGCACGTATGAAGAGGTCTCAAATTCGCACAAAGTACTTGTACACGAGGCTCGTTAAACGGAAGATCTTTACACCAAGTACAGTTGCGCAAATCGTTTCTATAGTGGTTCGTTTAAACGACGCATAGGAAATAGATTAATTGTTACCAGAGTCATCAGCTGGTGTTCGCATACATTTTCAACTATTGGAACGCCAAAATTTAAAGGACACATTGATATTACGACCAATAAAAATAGCCGAATATTTGGCGCGTCTACAATATAATGTTGTTTTGATTGTATTGGCATTGGTTACACGTTGTATTGGTATTGATTGCATATTGTACTGGTATTGTATTGTTACATCGATCAGCTGGATATTGCGGGCTTCTTCACTCTCTTTCATCTCCTTTCTTATCCCGTTTTGATGTATTACTTTGACTGTAAATTTATACTATGATTTGCAATATGATTCTTTTCATATATTGAGTTATAAACCATCTGAAGCAGTTAGAATGGCTGCTTTTCGTTTCGATGTGCCGGGACATGAACTTGCTATCTCCACAACGACGTGCCTGGACGTAGACGATACATGTGTCTCCGCACATCCCTTCGGCAATTTATTTTCAATCATTAAAGCCGCAAAAAAATGCTCCGATCAGAGAGACTTTCGTACCAGTCCGAAGAAGTCGTCCTCTTTCGTTTCCCGACCCGGTGAGATCTGGTACGTGCTGCCCGGCAGCGCGCTGCAGCGGCAGCAGCAGGGTTGTTGCACCAGCAACAAATAGCAGCAGGCAGGAGTAGCAGCGGTGTGCGGTTGCAGTCGCTCGGGTCGCGAGACTAGAGGATCGATAGTGCTCGCGGGGGTTAGCCGCACGGAGCAGCAAGGGGCCGATGCTAGTCCTGGGACAACATTCGCCAACGTACCATACAGTGGCGGCGGGTCTCTGCTCGCTGAAGCCGCTCGCCTGTCTCGTTTGAACACGACTGCGTCACGGAAAGTTAACCCCTTGGCCTCCTCACCTCCATTTTCCAACTCATTCTCTTTAATCGCCCTTTCGATTCTCTCAACGATTCCGTGACTAGACTTGCACTTTTACCCTCGAACCCGCTCACCCCTATCTCATTGGAGTATCACTTAAACAGCGCGGTGAAGCATTAACAATTTTTTTTTTTTTATCAGCCTGCCTTGTCAGCCAGACCGATAAAGGTTTCTATCCGCATATCGCAGTGATGTTGCACTTAAGTGCTTCGGAAAAAAAACGGAAGGGTTTGAGACTACGTGGAGAGAACCTTTTTCTGCATGTCCAGCATGAAATAAAAAATCCCTCCCCATGTATTCATGACTCCCTCCGTGTCTACGGCAGTCAGTCATCCCATGGCACCCCCTTTTACCTTATTCCAGTGATTTAGACAACGGCGTTCATACGTACATGAATCCATGGCATTGCTATGGCAGACCAGCTATTTTATAGAGCGATTATATCATCCCCGTGCGCAACGTCGAGAGTCCACACGTGACCGGGGCCAACGTCGGGGTGGTGTTACATCGTGATTCTCGAGGACTGGGGTTACGCGCTGTGACGATTGTATACTCAGAATGGCACAGAGGAATAGCGATAGTGGGCTGGGCTCGCGAGAGCACGATCGTACTGACCCGTCGAGTGTTACGTCCAACGGGGTGATCCGAGCCAGTCGTGCACGTAGCAAAGTGGTACTTGTCCATACGTTACGAGGCGATAAAAGTCGCAGACCGTCCACGCAATTCATGGCCTCCATAACCCCTCGGACTAGACCGCGTAGACCTGAACGCGTGTAGGCCCGATGCGTTTCAAACGGCAATATAGCTTGGATCAAGCTAGTATGACATTACGGGCCATTGTCGCTTATGCCAATAAGCAGATACCCACACAAACGCACCGTATGCGCTCCACTCCATCCTAATCCTACGGGTAACAATGACCATCCGCAAACGTACATGCAAGAAAGTGTACCAAAGGTACACTTTCTTGCATGTCCTGTTTATTTCCAATTGGAAATGAGCTGAACTAAACATTCATCGAAAAATGTTGAGGCCACTATCGCTTATGCCAATAAGCACCGAGATAACCGTACCGTGTGCGCTGAACTCCATCCCAATACCCCGGGCTACAATGATCATTCGGAAACGCTAATGACAAACAGGACACGCAGGAAAGGCACCCAAAATAAGCAGGTTTCGTAACTACCAATTGGAAACGAGCTGAACTAAACATTCATCGAAAAATGTTGAGGCCACTATCGCTTATGCCAATAAGCACCGAGATAACCGTACCGTGTGCGCTGAACTCCATCCCAATACCCCGGGCTACAATGATCATTCGGAAACGCTAATGACAAACAGGACACGCAGGAAAGGCACCCAAAATAAGCAGGTTTCGTAACTACCAATTGGAAACGAGCTGAACTAAACATTCAGCGACAAATTTGGAAGCCATTGTCGCTTGTGCCAATACAAGCGAATACCCAGATAACTGTACCGTATACGCGCTACTCTATCCCAATCCTCTCCGGGTGACGATGACCATCCGCAAACGGCAATGACAAACAGGACAGGGAAAGTCGCTCAAAATAAGCTCGTTTCGTATCTAGCAATTGGAAATGAGATGGCCTCAACATTCAACCAAACAATGTGGACCCTGCGAGACCCGAACCAAGTACCAGGCTGAAGTAACCAAGTCCTAAGTCGCAGCTGAAAGAGGTGCCATCTCATCCTCGCGAATTGGGGGAGTTTAACTGTAGGTAAAACGACATATGAATATTACCAAATTCGGATCAAGCTGCAAGGGTCTGAGGGTCGTAGAGCTTCATGACAACTTCGCGAGGATTACCCTCAGTCGGGCAGATACGCGCAACCTGACGATTGTCTGGCGAAGACGGCTATCTGGTCAAGACATCTGGGGATGCCCGGGATAACGGAACCATCCCGGATACGATGTGATAACTTGTTGTTGATGGAATTGGGATCGTTCCGTACCCGAGCTACGTCGTCGTGAGGAGTGGGTACCATAATCGCCGTTGTACACACTCCAGCACATAGGGGCATAGAAGGCCGGCACTTTTTAGGCAGCCTCAAGCTATACGACACGATCTTTATTCGCATAGGGGTGTCATCCGACCTGGATCACGGAGAGAGCTGTGGAAGGAAGAAAATATTCCAGTCTCGCGAACGGTCTCCGCGCATAGTTCCTACGGAATATTCACTGGAATATGTGAACACATACACGTAACGTTTGAATATTTTGCTACTATGCTGATGCCAGGATGACGGTCGATGGCGCATCGCTTCATAATACTCCCTCATCGTAACACGATAACCCCGAGGCAAGAGACACACACACACACACGGTACCTTACGAACAGATCCGTGAGAGTCTTTTCGAGCTGGAGAAACAGGATCTCGTTGTAAGAAAACAAAGGCGTTGTTTACTTCCTATCGGGAGGTAAAGGGATGCAAGAGAGGAGGATACGACCTCCAACTTTGTATTTCGAATAAGTGGAGCTCTGTTGTCTTTGGATACTAGAAAAATAAAGAATGTCTTTTGCCGTCATGTTCATGCTTTATGAACATGACGACGAATATGCTTCGTGAAGGCCGGAAGGTTTGACCGGAAGACAACACGGCTTTTCGCACAACTTCTCTTCATCAAGTTGTGCCAAACGAACAAAAATCAGTTTTAGGCTTCCTCGTAGTAAAATCGATACGTCACGATGGAGCCAATGTCTCTTTCGACATTCCATGCAGAGTTATTCATCGGTATAAAAATTACAGGTCACAGAACTTGAATGCACCTCGACCAGCCGAATCGTGTGTGACGTTTTAGGTTGCAGCATTCCATGGATCAGCGCCTTCAATTATTCTTGGAAAAAAAAAAAAACACCGCGACTCTCCAATTATTTATCGAGTGGTCTCGCGAAATAATTCACGGCCTTTCGTATTCGTTAGACTTTTCGTCGAATCGCAATCAGAGAGAAAATCAGGAAGCCCCGGTGCTCCAGTCAGCGAACTCGGCGCGTAGTCTCGTTTCGGATTTTTCCTATGTACATCTCCACCTACTAATACCACAACTCTTTGCCCCGCTCTTTTTCGTCTTCTCTTTTTCTCGTGCTCGCCGCCACAGGACCGAATCTGCCATACATATAGCCCGTCCCTGTTGTTCCAACGATTTCCACGCGCGCTCGCGGCCACGGAAAAGTTTGTCCCGGGAGCATAACGAACGACCGGGAGCGGCGGGGTTGCACGCCGGACGGAACGAGCCGCGCAAACTCACCGAGTTTTACTCCCGTTGCCGTTTCACGGTCCGTGCTCAAACTCCGGTTCTTCTATTTCTCATATTCTCTCGCTGCGAACGAGCTTCGAACCTTCTCCCGGAGTTTACGTTCCACCGACGCTACACTCGTCTCTCCACCGCACGAAACTTGCTCGACAATTCTGTCCGGCGGACGGATTTGGCGGTTTTGCCTCGTTTCTTTTTTTTTTTTTCAATGTAGATTTTTTTCTCTCCCATTCGTCCCATCTTCTCCTGCTCGCGTCGTCCGGGACGACGACACTCTTTCATAATTCTCTTCCTCACCCACCGCTCAGATCCGTCCATTCTCGCCGGTGAGTCTGCGGCTAAGCCAATTAGAAAATCACTAAGCCAGCTGAGCGTTAAAGCCACCCTCGCTCCGGCCTGATGTTGTTTAACCTGAGGGCGAGTTTCGGAGCACAGGCGGCGAGTGGGGCAAACACACGGATGACCGAAGAGGGAATGCGCGATCGGAGGGCTAGAAGAATCGCGTCGGGAATTTGGCGGTCCAACGGGAGGGAAACTTCATTGAAGGCCTATCTAGATGTATACGCGTTGTGTGCAGACACCGCGGCCGGGCCGATGCTCAATCTGAGCAAGAGAGACACGGAGGGACACCAACGCGGTACGGGGAAATAATTCGGTTAACTAGGAGCCCGAGTTTACAGCGCAGCCTCGCCGATATACCGTGTCCATTAACGGTATGCACGATCAAACCTAATTATAATGGATCCTCTGTGCGGGGGAAAGCCAACCAGCTATGTCGTCGAACGACGCTATGTTCTCCTCTTTCATCGACCAACTATCATCCTGTTGCCGGCGCGCTCTCGCCTTTTGTCAGATTTCTCTGCAATAACCCTGTGCGTTGTGTGTGTGTCTCTTGACGATAGTCGGATGCGCAACACTGTTCTCTCCTCCCGAGGGAAACGGAAACACCCCCTGTACGCGCGCACACGAGATACGAGGAGCGGAGGAAGCGATTGTGGCATGTTTATCGAGAAAATCGAATCGATCGATCGATCGTTCGATCGTCCGGGAAACACATCATCAGCCGAATGGCTCGCTTCGTTAGATTTCGCCAGCGTCGATGTTGCTCGTCGTGCGTTTGTGGATGTCCGCTGCTGGACCGATCGATGAACTAAAATAACTGACAAGGCAGACCGACCGGTTAATGGGCGGTTGCGGTAATCGAGCGGGGAATTGTCGATACGGGGGTTAATTTTCGTTCGGAATCTTCTCGGAGGTCCTTGCGGAAGAGATTGCAATCAAACGACTTTATTAGATAAATGAAGACACCGCTTTACTGTTATACTCTTTTCTTTCTGAGTACCTGGGTGTAAATCTGCTGCGGAGCAAACATCATTTTATGAGAATTTGTGACAGTTTTTTTAAACATTTTTTTACCACTTGTTCGTTATTTTTATTTTTTTACATGTAAGGTAAAGCGCCGGAAAACATGGATGAATCGATTCGAAATTCAATGCAAAAACTACACTTTATATGGAGAATTCATACATGAAATGTCACTGCGGCACAGAAGTTGTCTAAAAAATGTATTGAGTTTTGAGACTGGACACACCTACAAAGACAACAAAAAAATGGCGAGAATATTTTTCTTTTTGGATTCTGGAATATGCAAATCATATTTCTAAACCACAATCCGTCAGTCAATTTTTTTGTTATCTTACAATACATTCTCTCCTCTTAAAATACTTTCTCATCTCATACAAAGAATGCGATGAGAGAATAAAAAAAATTAATTCGCAGCAATCGTTCCGAGTATCCGAGAAGATCTTTGATCTTTCTTCTGCCATCGATCTAACTTATAGTACTTAATTGTTCGTCACTTTTTTTAACGTTTCATCGCTACCGTGGCATCGATGAATCCCTGGAAGAGCGCGCTTCGCTCGTCGATTGATTTGACGTGAATCGAGTGAGGCCGGCACGTTCCGAGGCAACCGCAGCAGCGGGTCGGCCCGGTGCGTGAAAACGACAGTGCTCGAGATGAATCAAGAGCGGCGAAACTGGTTCTGGATGGTTCGCGACGAGTGGCTCGCCACCTCGATGAACATCTGTACTTTTCTCGGTACATGACCAGCGCATTCCCGCGGTTCGTCCTTGTCCCTCGCTTATATAGCGAGGCCGACAATACGTGTGCCGCGAGTCATCGGCTACGTTCGTCCGTCAGCTTCGCACACCGGTTCGACGCCCCGTGGGAGAAACAACGCGGCGTATCGTGCAAAGATGAATCGGGAATGCTCGCCACCTGCGCGAACTTGATGACGACCGAAGTTGATTGGCGTCATTGGCAACGAGCAGTTCCATTGAATTTGCGACAGATGTGCAAAAGAAAATACTTTATTGCACCCATTCAGGGAAGCTGCACTTGTGAAATAAAAAAAGCATACATCTCTTCCGGAATTAACGAGAAAGACTTCCTTGAATTCGATGGAGATTAAGATCTGTATAAGGGGAGAACGGGGAAAAATGCACGGTTCTTACTCATTTTTCGCGGAAAGTAAAAAAAAAAAAAATGCCACCTGCACTAGTCAGCTGAAGGTCCCGTTTTGCCCGTTTTCGCTCCCGAATCTAATAAAGTAGCTCCGATCGTTGTATCACTAGATTTAAAAAAAGCGCTCTATTTAGTTCACCGTTTAAAATATATATTTTTTTTTTACTTGAACGATGCTTTAATTTCATTGATATCTTTTTTACACTCAGACCCGATGTGAATTTCCTTCGAATATCCGCTGGAACACAGAATCATTTAGAATCATGGCTGACGGTTCAACTGTATACATATGCATATGTATATACACCGACGCTTCCGGTGGCTCGCGCGAGGAGTTTCCAAAAGACTTAAAATAATCAAAGCCTTGGCAGGAGTCCAAAGGGACTTATAATAATCAGAGCCACCTCCCCCCTCTCGATCCGCCCCCGCCCCTTCCATCATCGACTCCTCTCGCCTCTTTAAAGGGACTTGAAATATTTCAGCCTTGAAGGGGGAGCATTTTCACTGTACGGGAAGAGACTTGATTTGATTTGATTTTATAAAAGCTTAAGGAGCGAAAATCATCCGTAAAGCCCAAGGTGTAACGAAAATTGGCAAAAAATCAAATTTTTTTTGTTGTTGGGTAGTTTTTCAGTCTATACATGAGTTTCAAGGTTAAATAATCAACACTCAAGGAAGCGTGCAAAAGCTCTCTTTGCTAGTGTGTCAGTGTAACAATTTAGCTCATCAAGCTATGAATTTGGGGAAGTCGTCCTAAAGCTCTCGATTCTTGTACACGGCGGCGACGAGAAACTTATATATTATAGAGAGATATATATTTCGGTACGCCGAGTATCCAAACGTATATTTGAAAGTAGAGGTAGAACACAGGGTGTAGGATATCGAGAGCAGGCACTTTCGCTTTGGGACGGAGCCATTGAAACCCAAGACGACGCGGTAAAAGCAGGCTGCGCGCGTATGCGGGGTGGTATAGATTTACTATATCCCGTACGGTGGGAGGGGGAGGAGGGGGGGGGGGGGTGTACGTGCAAGGCATTAAGGTTCTCTCGCTCTCTCGAGGAGCCAGGGAGTTTCGTCATAGGGAGCCGGAGAAACGTCGGGTAACAGAGACGACGCTAGTCCCGGGGTGGCAAAACAATCCCGACGACTCGCACTTGGACAAACATCCCAAACGCGAGACTTCCTGTGGATCCAGCGAGGGCTCTAAAAGCAGAAGAGAGCCGAAGCTTTTCTCTTGGATACTTTGACCTTCCGGTTGGGCCATCTCGCCCGTCGCAGCTTCCTTCCCCCTCTCCTCTATCCCAATTTTATCTCACCGAATTCTCTTCGTACGAAAGCTCATCGAGTGAGCGAGGCAAACCATTTTTTTTTTTTTTAAATCTTCCCACTGACTTCTTTTTGCCCGAAAAGCGTAAAGTGTTACGCCAATTAAAAATTTAATTGCATCTTGGAACCAGACCGTTTAGCCCCGCGGGTTGATTTTTTTTTTCCCTCTCCCACCCTCGACGGCCTTGTGTATCCTGCTGTGTGTGTAGATTTCGTCCTGCCCATTAGCGAAACAGGATTATCGAGCGTTGTGCAACGCTCTCGGTAACTTTGTTAGCCGCTCTTTAAAACGAATAATTAAAGTCCGATCGAAACTCGGAAGGGTGAAATCGTCTCATATAACCCGCCATCGCTACCTTCAACCCATTGTCGCTGAATTGTCTACGCGACGGTTGCCTTCGTCGGGAAGTCCCCTTCAACCCTTCTTCTCGCTTGATCTATCTACCTTCCGTCTTCCTTCCAGCCCGTCCCGTTCTCTCCCCGCCATTTCTTCACCCACTTTATATCAACGCGGTGGGTTAACGTAACGAGTAAACTTTGGGACGAGTACAAGGATCTCAAGAATCCTTTGACTAAGACGCCCGAGCGAGATTGAACGTCGGCGTCGACAGGGTAAAGGGGGCTTCGGGTGGGACTCTCTGGATGGTCGTTGCGATGCCGATAATCGACCAGTAGACAGCCAAAGACCTCCCCGCCCCTAGCATCGTTAGCGATTTCAGTCAGCAGCATATTACAGCCCCATAGTCCCTCTTACCGCCATACTATACCTATCCTTATCTTCTGATATCTTGATGATTAAAGTTCGTATTTGATCTTCGACGGTAATCCGATCCCTTCAACTTGGATTCTTTTCCTTTAGTTTTCTCTACCGCAGTAAGTTTACTGCTTTTGGTAAAATCAATATATAACTTTTCTAGAATCTTTTCTTTTTTTCTGTAAAAAAATAAACGGTTATGCTGTACCTATTCTTATCCTTTGATATCGTGATAAGTCAAGTTCGGATTTTATCTTCGATGATAATCAAATCCCTTCAACTTGGATTCTATTCATATATTTTTCTCTGCCACAGTAAGTTCACAGCTTTTAATAAAATCAATATATCATTTTTTTAAGAATCTGCTTTATTTTCTCAAAAAAAAACAAACCGCCATGCTATACCTGTTCTTATCTTTTGATATGGTGATCATTAAAGTTCGGATTTCATCTTCGACGGCAATGAAATCCCTTCAATTTGGTTTATTTTCTTTTCTTTCTGTTTGCCATATCAAGTCATCAGCTTTCAGTAAAATCAATATACAATTTTTAAAAATATATATTTTCTTCTTACTCTCTGCAAAAAAGAAAAATCCATCTGGCTGAATGTATGGAAATACTCGGAGGATGCAACTTTTTTCGTCCGTTGATCGACTTCAATAAGGCGCTGAAGTTGGATCGTCGAAAAATGATTTTTCATCATCACAATTTTCGAAAACTTGTTAACTATAGCAATAAATTGTTGTTCATTGTTCCTCTTTGAATTTATATATTTTCCGATGAAATTGTTTGCGTACGATGTGCGGGTGTATTTAAATTGTATAGTTACGGCGGGTAGGGATTCTGAGAGTGAATGAGGTTTATCGAGCTGGGTTCCTGATTGCGCCCTTTGTTTCACGTTCCACAGGGAAGGGACGGCTTTACCCGGCCTACAGCCTGAGCGGCAGCGAGGGCGAGGATAATTCATTGGGTGTACAGCGCGGTGGCCGCGGCGTCGGCTATCCCCAAAATAATCACCAAACCGCTCAGTCCCAGCACAATCACTACAATTCGAGTCAGCACAGCAAGCAACGAGGATACCACCAGCAACAACAGCATCCCCTTTACCACGTACCGGGAAGCGGTGCTGGCCTCAGCGATACGCCGACATCGGGAAACGCATCCGACGAAACGCTCACCGATAGCGAGCTGACCAATCTTGCTCGGGACTCGACCCTTCTAGTTCATAACGGTGAGTCTCTCAAACTGAACCTCGACCAAACAATTGAAGCTTCCTGTCAAACCATCGACTCTCAACAAAGCGTCTAAAAATGGTTGTTCAGAACGGGACAAATACCCCAAGTACTTGCAGTACGTATTGAAGTATCAAGAACTTGAAGTACTGAGCGCTGGCTAGTGTTGACGTATTGAGCACCGTCAGAACTGAATTGCTGCAATTCTGAGTACTGACCACAGAATCAGTACACGATATTTCAATACGTACGTCGAGCCCTCAGCGTATTTGCCCAGCTCCGCTGTTCTTGTCAGTATCTCAATGCAAAAACAGCCCATCCAGCTATGCATTTTGTGAAATCGTACTCCGTCAAGAACATCAGAAACGCATTAAAAAATCTTTCCGCAGAGTCAAGTTTAGTGCCGTTTCGCACAATGGTTGGCGCGTATAACCGTCGCCTTGTACTATAGAACGCGTGTTGTGTGTAGCGAGTGGGCTGCGACAGGCTCGGTCATTCGCAATAACGCGAAATCGTGTCTCTGCATTACTCAAACATGATGGACGAGCTCGGCTCGGTCGGGTGCGAGGCACTCCTCTCGCAGGCCCCGCGCGCTCCAATATCTATACGTGCACAATACATGTACTTATACCCGGTAAAATATACACGTATATTATGTGTGTGGCTCTCTACATCCGTACATACACCCCCCCACACACACACACACACACACACACACACACACCGTATGCTTGGGATATAGGACCAGAGGGAAGGGAGGGTTTAGTCGACGCCCGGCCACACTGGCTTGTCAGGAATGACGTATCGCCTCGAAGGTAGCGTAGGTCGGGCCCTGCCGACTCCTAGCAGCCCCAAGCTATCCCACACCGTCGGCTTGCCTCTCTGTGATACGTACACCACCAACCGTTCATGGCCTCTCGCCTGCACTCTGCCTCTTCGCTTGCAACACCTGAATGACACTTTGCCTTGTACCCTCGGCTACACACATTCCAATCGGACTTATCACGCATGGCACAACACACGCGCGGATGTTCGGGGATTTCCCCATCGGTACCTTTATCACGAATCCGCGACCGCCGATCCTTCCTCATTCGTAATACGATATCTGGCCCCGATTTACCAGATCAGAGATCACAGTAGTAATTTCCTTATTACATCGGTAATAATTCACTGGCGCCCACGTGCCCGTCGTGTTCTCTCGCCATAAATTCGCCGATTGATTTATGACTCCATTTCAAGGGGACATTCGATCGGAGGACCTATCCGCTCGCGCGATATCGGGGGATGTGTCTCGATGGTCGCTAAATCAGCGATAAAAACGAAAAGTTACCGGATACAGTGACGGATTCCTCGGATGAACGTGAAATATTCACCCTCTCGCATTTCATATTCATTCCCAGTCATTCCTCACACAATAACCGCGGATGTCCATTAGGAACTTCTTTATTGTGTGCACTGGGTACTTGCGCCCGATAATAATTCGTCACGCCCGAAGGATATTCGCAGTTTCGGCGTTGCGCGCACTATCGAGAGGACTTGTCCGCAAGGATTTCCGCTGGATCATTCGGTGACTCGCGGAAATCTTCCCGTCACCCTTCTTCCGCACAGGAAAGCACATCCCGCAGTCCCGATCTTCAGACCCCCCGCACTCGGTTCTCCGTCGACTTCCTCTTATCCTACTCCATTGTCTCGACCGCTAGTTTGCCGGGACACACTTCCGGGATAAACATTCGCCGCAGAAGGGACGAAGAGGGACTGCGGCCGCGATGGAACGGCCCTCCGAGCGAGATTCTTCGCCGGCGTGCCCTTCTGATGGCCCTTTTGCGTTGCCCGACGCCATCGATCATGTCGCCCGGTCCTTTCTTCCTCGAACAAACAGCCTCCCCTCCTGGCTGTAGGATAGATTGGACTATTCGGGGCGAAGGTACAGACCGACCTCCAAATTTTACTTCTGCAGCACATTGCGATCGAACAATTTTATCCATTGCGAAGAGAAAAATGACGGTTGATCTTAACCAACCATCCAGGTGCACAGTAAAAAATAATTTCGTACAATAGGAATACGAGGTTCCTAAAAATAATTTTGTTTAAGAAGCGACAAACTCGTGTGTTCAGATTCGAATATCCAAACCCGTCCTTTTATTTCCCATGTTACTGGCAATTTTAGTTTGTACTTTAAAAATTAACAAGTAAAAAATGGTGAACGTTTGAGGACAGCAAGTTGGCAAAAGTACACACTTTTTTACTGTGTGGGCTTTGACGATGGAATCAAGATGCATCCCGAGGAAAGGGATAACTGAAAAGTGTAACAAGGTTACGACGTTTGTCCTGGGCGGACGTATATCTGCGCATCTCAGACAGAAGCGAGGCAGCCCCTCTCTACGGCCTCGTCGGTGAGGACAATGCTCGCCAGTTAGTTTCCCATCATCCCTTGAGTTCCGTAGTTCAGACCCCCGTAACCACGCGCAATTACCTTGTTCTGGATCAGCATGACAGTGGGCATCATCGCGTCATCCGGCACGTAGAGGGAGCATCAGACGAATGCATTAGCGTGTTGCGCACCGACGAGCTGTGTAACTGCGACGTTCCTCTGTTCTGCCACATCCATCCTACGTCCCTTCTATTCTAACGTAATCCATTCGTGTCCTACGTGTTCTTCGTCTCGCTTTTGCTTCGTCCGACGCTCCCGGCGGCCCTTTCCCAGCTTAATAAGCGCATGCTCGATCATACACATCCCCGTTTCACAGTGCGTCCTGGCAAGCGTTCGAGTCTCCCGACCACGACGACGATGACGATCTCATTCGCTAACTCAGCTAATATTGTCATGGGTTACGGGCCGCGGGCAGGGGTGACGCGATATATAGTTCGCCCTCGATTTCCCTCGACCGTGTCCCTGCGTGACGAATTTCACCGCAGATATACACCGCATAATTCTTATTCCTGAACCTATCCGCACACTGTCGTATTGTAAAGCCCGTTGGCAGAAATAGCGTTCTTCCTTCTGTCTGCGCCCTCCAATGATACGGAAGTAATTTCCCGTGATCGCCGTATTCCCCCTTTCTCAACCGACAGGAAAGAAAGTTCTTGGTTTGTCATGGTTCCGGTTCCAATAGTGAGTATATCGATGGTCATGAATTTCCCATCATGGAGAAGACTCGAGTGAACTCTCATGTTCGCCTCGTTTTCAAGCTGTTGCTCAATGACGTCTCAATTGCCCCAGCTAACGTCTCAACTTCATTTCCAGTTACTGTCTCCTGGTTCAAGTCTTTTGGCATACAATAGCGCAGATGCTTCTGATCATCCGACTTCGGCTGTTTGAATCGACTATGGCTGCTTGAATACATCAGATCCAGCATTAGATACCTGATCAATCCTCTGGGTACTGAGCCGTGTCTCGCAATGTCTTATGACACGAAGGCAAGTTCTTGGTTTTTCATGGCCCGGTTCCAATGCCGAGTATATCGCCGGGTATGAATTTCCCATTACATAATGGACTCGAGTTATCTCTCATGTTCGCCTCGTTTTCGTGATCTTGTTCAATCACCCCTCAATTGCGCCAGCTATTATTTCGACGGCATTTTCAGCTCCTACTGGCTCCTGGTTCAAATCTCTTGGCATACAATATCGCAGATGTTTCTGGTCATTCGTCTTCGGCCGCTTGAATCGCGGAGCGATGCAATAAGATTCTGACCCATACATGAAATACCCAACCAATAGGTACTCCGGGTACTGAGCCGGGTATCGCAATGTCTTCCGATCACGAATCACAGGTCCTCACGGTCGGTACATGCACATGAATTTATATTACTGTGTATGGACCCGTAAGCGGCTTAGCATACTTGAGTGAAGCTCTCGAAGCGCGAAGGGAGCATCGCGCTTTGTGGCAATGTGCCACAACGCTAGCGGTATTGTACCGTGAACGTTAGTAATACCACCGTGTGCACCGGCTGCTACAGTGATCTCCTCTTGGTAGTACAATTCGTGCCCCGAGTCCGTCTGAAGCTCTTCCTCCGGGTCGTAGAATCCGGAGACGCGATTGTTTTGTCTCATTCATGAGACACTGCGAAGTATTGATTCACCATGACGAGTCAAATGGCTTTTGTACTTGTCGCGAGCACTTCGCCGACGGTCTTCCGAGCTCGGAAAAGCGAGAGTTTCCTGTAAGGTCAGGGTCATTTCATCCATCCTTCATTCCACAATAGCACAAGGTTGACTTCGATGGAGGTACCGAATAGCGAAATGTATTCGCATCCCTGCTTTCATTGACGGGTAACTTTGTCTAGAACTATTCTTTAGCTGCTTCGCGGTGAAATCAATATTGCAGAATACGAAGAACATTTATGTTAACGCGCCAGCCAGATTTGCTAAAAACTGTAACAGGTTTAAGCTCCGGAAACTAAACGGTCCGGATTCATCAAATCCGTGTGTGGCCTTCCAGGCTCAAACTACTGAATCCATCCTATTATTGACACTATCAAGTAGAGTTCCTTTGGCAAGAGGTTCCCAAGATCCAGCGATAGGTATAGGTTCGGACCTATATAGTGGTGAATAAGAACCAAGGACGTAGATAAATAAAAATCAATACCCGCTTTCCCGAACATCGCGCTGGTAGGTATACATAGTTTCCTCTCTCCAGGGGCTGGAAGAGAAAACTCTCTTCACTCTTTCGCTCGCGTCGGGAGAGCAGAAAAAAAGGTCGAAAAAAAAAAACAAAAAGAGGAAAGTACTAGTAACTACCCTCTGCTCCGAGTGAGATAGAGAAAACTACCCTCTGCTGTGTTTCCCTTCCTGTATGTATAAGCAGAGTACCTACATGCTGTATACTATGTAATGTAACGGGCATATCTTTATCGCACTCTTTCCTTCCTTTCTTCGTTCTCCATCTCAGGCGAACCCGTAGCGCGCGCTTCGGAGGACCGCCTAGACAGCACACATAGACATATCCAATAGGGCCAGCAGCACCTTCGCAACTTTGCGAAGGAAAGCAGGTTTCCCCACTACACTCCACTCTGCTCGCCTTCTCAACGCTCCGCTCTCTGCTTCTCTCCCTCACGGCTTCTTGGCGTTCTCTTTCGCGCCCAATTTGCGGCCCATCATCGCTACGGAAGAAGCAATTTCTAACTTAAATGAAAGCTCCCTCTTGCTAGCTCGTCCTCGGAAGGCGCTCAGGCGGTGGCGGCAGCGCGATCGACAGGCAATCCTCCTCCTGCACCCAGATCTTCTGGCGGGCTTCCTTTAAGCTTCGAGCTGGCTTGAGTGAGATGAAGAAGAAGCTCGAGGGAGAAAGGGATATGTTCGGTAAGGACGGAGGGTAACATTGAAAACTGTGGATCTTGCCATGATGCAAGTTCATTTGTTGAAACACGACAGTTGTGCGTCTGCAAGATTTCGGGTATTAAGTTTATCGGAACCAAAGTTTTTCGTAGACTGATTTATGCCTCGGAGATCGGATAAATTTGGCAATTTTTCGGCCTGATAACCCCCATGTAGGGTGAACGGACGAGACCGACGGTCGGGCCAACTTCGAAGCTTACGGTGAGACCATTGACATGCGAGCTTGGCCCGACCATCTATCGAGCCTTGGATGATAAGCCCGGCCTGATGGTGGCAGCCTGTATTGGCCCGAAGGTCATTCACGAAGCTCGGTCGATAATTGGTTCTCAATGTAAGCCCTCCATAGGTTACTTATATAAGCCTCGAATGGCTTTAACGTATACTTTATTGAATATTGTAAAAGTTGAAGTATCCCTAAGGCGTTTTTTATGCTGCGCATGTCTATAAGAGAGATATTTTATATATTTTTCCTTGCGTGAAATCCCAAAACGATCGTACTTAGTAATGTATTGCCTAAGCATTTATTGATGACGGACTGCAGAACCCAAAATGAATACGCATCTTTTGCTCGGGTTAGACAACCTATCATTTCGCATCCTCTTATATTGACGCTCGTACACTTTCGCTTGAGGGAAATATCTTGGGTTGCCGCCATCTAGCGGCGAATGCCGTTGATGTCCTAATATTGGCGTCACATCGGCAAACCGACGATTGGCAGGTCGATATGCGGCCGAACATTGAACCCAAATCGACAAACTAATGATCGGCAAACCAATACTTGGGCGAACACATCGTTACGCCAACACAGGCCCGTTGATCGGCCGTTTTCGTTCAATTGGCAAAACCTCCATGGGCTTTCCGTGGATCTTCGCGTATGACATTCCATAGTAAGATGGCCTCCGGCGTTCCGCAGAGGTCAAGTGGACCACGCTCCTGCGATCTTTAGTTCACATATACTTTCAAAACTCCTCTTTGATATTTCCCGATAAATCTTCTTTTTATTCTTCCACAAACATCATACACACCCATTGTGAAAAGTGAAGCCTGAAAAAAACAAGTCACGTTTGTCCTTCCATTTCTGTGATCTCTCCAGTTGCGTACTTCCTCTATCTGACTCCTCTCCACCTGAGACAATAAACCCGCAATTGCGACCGTTGAAGAATTGAACAACGTTCAGCATCAATATTTATCGTCAGCCATCGACAATCCAGCTAAAAGCTCGGAGAAAACTTCCCTTCAAGATTGCGTCCATGGGTCAGTGGCACCTTACCTGATTTCACCTTCACGCGCATACATGAACGTTGCTGCCAGCACGGACGTACATGTTGCGGATTCTTCGTGCAACTAATGGTAGGTTGTCGGTAATGCGTGCTTAAATGGATACATTCGCGCCGGGTATAGCAATAGAACACGTACGGGGCGCCGAATAAAACAGGAAAGCACCGACGAGGGAGAAACGGCAGAAACAAGAGGTGCGAAAGGTCGAAGCCGGTGTTTTAAAGGGTAGCGGCCCTTAAGGATTTCAGGTCGCTGGGTTGTTCCGTTGCCCAGGCAAGCGAAGAACTCCGAGTTGGGCTGGGGCATGTAACCCGGGTTCGCGTTACGGAAAAAGAATAACCCCGAGGAAGGAAGCATGAGCTTCGTGCCTCTTCGAGTAGCGTTGTCGAATGTCCGCCACACTCAGGGCTGCACGGGGAGGTCAGGCTCGGTCAAGCTCACGTAACTGCTTATAACGGGGCATTAACCCGACGACGGAATGGAAAAGTCCGATAGCGAGACTCCCTCCTTGTATCCTACCCTTCCACGCCGCTTGCACACTTGGTCTCTGCGTTCCATCGGTATTTTTCTGTAAGGCTCTGTATGGTTCTCTTCTTCGTTTGTTACTTCATCGTCCCGCCAGTGTACACTTGCCTTGGTCCTGGTTCATACGAGAACATAACTGCCGTAAACCGTAAAGAGGTATGATCTGTTTGGTCGTGGCATCGATAACGCCAGGTTTCCGACCAGTCCACCACACACTCTGTGCGGATTTCATTGTGCTATAGCAGCTTTAAACCAGCGACTTATGGAATGTCTCTATACAGTTTGAGAAACGATAGAGGGCTGGTTCTTTTTTTGTCCCTTACTACTGTGGTGCAGTAAGTTCTTTGGCTTTGACTTTGCCACTACTGCCTGCTGTCTTGAATCCAGAAAACTACTCATACTTTCGTGCCCCTGCTTTCGCCTTGTTAGAAACTTGTTTGTCGTGAAATCGATATGTAAGAACGCCAGCTAGATGTCTCCCAACGCACCGGTATGATGTGGAAGAGTGGTGACTCAAGTACAAGTTCAGGAGCCGAACGCTGAGGAATGGCAGGATCAGTTAAGAACGTTTCATTGCTTTCGAGATCAAGACAATGACGCTGACGGATCTGTCGTGACGGTGGTGGCGAAAAAGGTAAATCAGCCGAAGTACTCTGCAGATAGTTTCTCAGTGTGAAAAAACATCGAGCGCAACAGTGGTGGAGTGGCGGTGAAGTATAGAGCACGTGACCTTTGGATCTCGCCATATCTCCACTACGTCGAAGACTTCTTACGTTTTCTGCTGGCCGAAACTCCGTGCATCGATACGGACAAGTTTTGTCCTCGGGGAACCGTCCCTCACGCCTGATTTCGATCCTTCTTCCCACCCTGTAAAACTTTGACTCTTCTTTTATCTCAATTTTTCCTACCCTCAGCCATTTCTCCTTTTCCTCTTCACTACTCTCTTTGCCGGAAGCCCAGCTGCAGCCCCTCCACGCTTCACTGACCGTTACCTCGATATACATGTATACTAGCTTGCACATAGATGTATATATATATATGTACAACGGGCTTATATACCACGTCTTCGGAACCGCTCTCATTCGCCGCTTCCTCTCCTTCCTGAATTTCGTCCTCCTTCTGTAGCTGTTTTTTTTATCTTCCGTCACCCTATTTCACCTTTGCCACTTGTTTACAAATTGCTCTCTCATCTCCATGCTTGCCTCTCATTCCACGCGGATAACGTTTCTCATGCTTCTCTTGGATTCAGCACACGAATGCGGGAAAAAGCGACGGCGAAGAGTATTTTGTTACTTTATTCTCTACTGCTTCCACTTAACTGCTGCTCACTCGCGACTGACTCGATTTACTATAATTTTACAAAATATGAATTTTTTATTAAAAAATAAATGTCACGTATGAATTTTTGTGGTTTTCGATATGAATTACTTTGCCAACTCAATATAAATATTCATTTTCATACATTTTCGAGTCAATGATTCTATGTAATAAATTCTCAACGTCATCCATGACCATCGGGCTGCCGCTCCATTTTGGGAGTCTACTCTCTTCCGTGCTGCCACCTGTCGACGTCACCTCGACATTTCTTGACCATGTCGTACATTTCGCTTACCGTTTGCGATTCCGAAAAGGTTAGAACATTCTCATTCTGGTTGGAATCTTTGTTTTACATAAACAAAAGCCATAAAATTTTAGAGATATTTGTTTGGAATAACGCGCAACCGCTGCACATTTCGAACCTAACCTCTTTCGGTTGCCATCCGCAGGTGGTCACGTGTTTTTTGTACAGTTTTTCGATCTATCACTGTGACGATGATAGTTTTCGATTTTTGGTGTTTATGGGACAGGCGGAAAGCGGCCGGTTGCAAGTAATAATAACAATTTCCAAAATTGCATTTTCTTTTGTCATGAATTTTATTTGTTGAGTAATAACTCGAGAATATCTCGAGAAACGAATTATGAAGACTGTGTGGGGAGGGTTTTAGGTATAGATAGAAATTCATCGAACTGTTCAGGGATCGCAGAATTTCATTGTTACTACGGCTAGTAATAATAATAATTTCCAAGATGCATTTTTTTTAATCATGAGTTTTATGTGTTGTGCAATATCTTGAGAAATGGAGTATGAAGAGGGTTTTGGCGGCACAGTGGTGGGCGAGTTTATGGACTGAAATTCATCGAACTGTCCAGGGATCCCAGGATTTTATTGTTACTACGGCTGGTAATAATAATAATTTCCAAAATGCATTTTTTTTTTTTTAATCATGAGTTTTATGTGTTGTGGAGTATCTCGAGAAATGGAGTATGAAGAGGGTTTTGGCGGCAGGGTGGTGGGCGAGTTTATGGACTGAAATTCATCGAACTGTCCAGGGATCCCAGGATTTTATTGTTGCTGCGGTCGAGTGCACGCTTTCGGAGATAGTATCGCGGTTCCGTCGGGTTACGTGAGCCGTCCTGTATCCATCGTCGTTGCCGCAGCATCTCTCCCGGCTAGGCAACGCTCCCGGGAGTACTACCGTTTCCAGGCTCATTTAATTTTCTCGAAGGATCCACTCTCGTCCTCTCGCGTTCGCGGCCGTATAACGTTTGTTGAGCTTCAGCTTGGCCGCGTAACGAGCTCGATGTTGAGTGCTAATATTATCCCCGAGGCCGAGAGGCTAACTCGATATTGTGGTATCCTCCTCCGCAGCAATCCGACGCACATCAGTGTGCTAGACGGGAACTCGATAACCTCGCTTGCGCGAATCGCGGCGATGATAACAAGAAAGAAAAAAGAAAATAGCGCCATCTTTATTCGCATTTATTTTGGTCGCACAAAATTCAGACCAAGCCGCTGAACGAACCATGACAGAATGCGGTTAATTCAGGGCAGCGATAGAAATTATCATTTCTTAATTACACCATTTTTTCCGAATAAATAAATTGATATATTTGATTATAAATCGCTCTGTGGAAGTAATTGAATTTTCGGCAACGGACTATTGCATCCTCATGGAGATGAAGCTGTTTTTGGTAGAAAAAAAAAAAAAAATGGAGATTTTAGTATCGGAGTACTTGTAATAGTCTTAAACGTCGAGAAATGGGATTGAATTTTTCTGAGAAGAAAAATAAATAAAGTCTCATCTAACGTCAAGTAGGCGGCACAGGTCCATTTTGCCCCGCTCTTTTCTCCACGATCAGCTCCGAATCTGCGATGCAACGGAAATCGAGAGACAATTCACGGAATGTCTGTCTCTCTTCTCGGCGCTCTAAACGAGGTAGAAATATACAACATTTGCCGGAGAATCGTATAATTCGCATAGTTCTATCTAATACCGAACTAAGTGGCGAATGATGTTTCCTTCCACGCCGACAATTCGCGAATGGACCATCAGGACAGACGACGAGACTTGGCCGTCCCGCTCTTCGGTAGACGGGCTCGCCCGCTCTGTCGAGTCGAGACACCGAGATTCTTATTCGCCCTTCTCACAAGTGCGCTTCCCTCCCGCTTCCCGTTATCACATCCAAATTCATCCTATGCATTATTCAGAGTCCCGGAAATAAAGGAAGAGTAAAAAAAAATATACGAAGAAGGAATGAGTGTAGAATGGTGAGAATACGAGAGCGAGAGATCTTATTAGCATCGAGCCAAATTACATTCCCCTTCCTATTTCCCACTCTTCGTTCCCCATGGCTCTTACTTTGTCGCGAAAAGACGAGCGAGCGATAAAGTCGTTTTACCTATCTTTCGCCCAGCCACAAGAACGGAGGCAATTTCTTCAGCAATTTCATCGGTTTAGTGTAATCTTTATTTATTTTATTTTTTTTCCTTCTTTTTTTTACCCCAATGTTCTCCTCATACTCGGCATAAAATTTGGAAAAAATTATCTCGAACTAAAGTCGTTGTGGTTTCATTATTATAGTAGCACTGTGAGCAGGAGAGCGGCTTCGAACTTAAATGGGCAACCCCGAAGACCAACATAATTTTATCCTCGCAGAAACTATCGTAAAAATGATAATTTTTCGGCTTCTTCGATCCGAGCAAGATAAGTGACAAGGCGCTATGTCTGTCATGGCGAACGGTACAACGAACGCCGGCGTCGGAAGCTATGCTCTGAGTCCACCGATGTGTGATTCTCTGCATTTGCGTCAATGTGGGATAAGTCGTAATGATTTTTTAAATCCACGACAAGAGTCCTTGGAACTCGTCTTCGAGACATGGACAAACAATACTCCAAGTCTTGGCAAAGGAGGACGAACAAAAGCGAAGAAGTAAAAAAAAAAAAAAAGAATAAAGGAAGAAAGCAAAGGGAATCGGTGGGCCATCGAGGCTGCGCGCCGGAATGTAAACCGTTGGTATCCCAGTATTCGGAAAACAATCCGAAGATTGGTCACGAGCTTCCTGAGAGAGTGAGAGTCTACGTGCGCGTGGGAGAAATTCGGAAATCGACGGGTCGCGGGTTACGTAGAGGGGAAGACAAGATCTCGACGAAAGACGAAAACTACGACTTAGCTTGCCGTTTCGTCGTCTCTTCATGCTCGATACTCGGTGGTCCCGGAGAAACAATTTCAATCGTCGGTAGTAGAGGGTTTCGTGGCATCGCTTTGAACTTTTCTAAGGATATCCTACGCATTCCCAAGCTCGTAGAGAACGTCGGGCGGATTCCGAAAGAGACAGCGTCCACCCGACCGCCAGCTTCCCGAGCGGTTGCTTCCACTCCGTACGGTGCGCGTTTGAGTTCTCTGACTAAGACGATGGTGTTCCTCTTATCTCGCCGGTTCCAATTCGTTTGAGAGTACAGCCCTTCTGCTCGAAACGCGGAGAGAGCCGGAGAGATTCTCTTTCTTCCGCTGATTCCTCTTCTTTTTTTCCATTGCTTCTTAAAGGCCTCAGCCGGAACACCGAAAGAATGTCAAGTCGCGTGCGCGAAACTCCGCCCTCGGCGCTTCTGCGGATCCTTTGCGCGGTTTTTAGCTTCCATTTTTTTTTTTTACATGCAAATACAGTTTTCAGCAATCCGGATAAACTTTCTGGATGTTTGTGTGTCGACTAGGGAAAAAAAATGAAGCATTTCTTTGGAATTTTTAAAAAATATTATGAGGCGATGGCAAGAATTCGACGGGTTTTCTCTTGATTTATAAGCAATGTCCTGATTCATCGAGCTGGGAGATTGGGTAATTCTTTTGCCTCTCCACGCTATGGAGTTCATTATTAGGAGGAGCGGTGCGAGACCTTTAGTACGCTAATTTCACGAGAAACAAGCTAAAAATAATTTAATTTTGACAATTCAAAATTAGGCACTCTCGAAGACGATGGTACAAAAAAGAGAATTTAGTCCTGCAGCTTCAACGCGACACTAGCCGAACGAATAAAAATAAGAAATTAGGCAAGGGCGTAGTAAGGGCATTCTTTTTCATAATTTTTAAACATAATTTTTCTAACAAAATGCGGCATTCTCACGAGCCAGAACACCTTTTTCTACGCCCATGCCATTCACATAATATTTCCTAACAAATGCACGAAAATCACGCTTTCCGTTTCCGTGAAGTGTGCGTAGAAGGGCAGTTTTCCGCACTAGTGCGGGAAACAGCCCATATTGCCTTCGTACACATGCGCGGTATTTTTCCCGCACGGGGTGTAAAAAACTGTCTTTCTGCGCACACTTCACAGGAACGGAAAGCGAGATTTTACGTGCATGCGAGAGGAAAATACAATCTTCGACTTACAATCAACCCGTCAATTTTCAACATAAATCGATGTTCGACACATCGATAAAATGTATTTAATTCGTGACAGTCTCGCCGCTAGAAATTTTCATTGATTGCCTTAATAATGATAATTTTTACGAGATAACTCTCGGCGGGCGGATAGGTCGCCCACTTCCAACGAGGTGTCGAGCTCGCAGAGCGGTCGAGGTAGCGCAACGCGCGCACGGGTTTGCGCTTATTAATTGATGATTCATAATTGCCAGCCGCGGCGAACGCGCGCCAAGTCCACCCCAACTCTGCGGGTCGCCTGACTGTTGCCGCTGCTCTTCTACCGGTAGTTGCGAACGCGCGAGCTTCTCCCCCCTGCCCCCCTGCCCCCCGCCCCCCACCTCGTCACGGCATGCCCCCACCGGTGTTGCTAACAGGGTGGTATCCGACGTTTAATTATCCCGCCATGAGATTTATAGACTTGAGTGGGGCTCTTTTCTCCTCGAGACGCTCGGCCCCGATGAAACCTCTCTCCACACTGCACAGACTCTCCGATACGATATAAACGCGAATCGTACTTTCGTTTGAAACGATTTGATTCGATTGTCAGACCTTTTTGCTCTCTCATTCCGTACGAACTACGTAAGGAGATAATGAATTGTTATAATATGAAAAAATAGAATCAGATTACGGTCGAGAAAGATGTTTTATTACACTCGGTGCGAAAATTGCAGTTCTAGGCCATTTTGGACAAAACCCCAATTATCACACCTTGCGAAGTCAAATTTGGCACGATTGTCGTGCGATAAATTTTTTATCGACTCGTGTTATTGCTGCGGAAGCGGAAAAGCTCCAGAAGCGTTCTATCGGGCAGTTTCAGGACGTTCAAAAAACGCGAAAAATCGACTCGAAAGGGCTAGGCTTGCAATTTTTTTTAACGATTTTTGTTTTTCTTATTTTGAAATGAACTGCCACGTATGTCGACGTATTTTTTCCCGCTGAACACTAATCCGTTGCGAATCGGGCATGAATCATATGAATAGCCACAGCGAAAAAAATGAACACTTAATAAACAGTATTAAATAAATGGTATTCAATAAATGATATTTAATAAACAGTAGTTAATAAACAGCTCCTGAAAATCAGTACTACTGATCGATTTATGCGATCGATAAGGCGTGCTGTATCAGCTTCCTTACTAAAGAGGACAAATTTCCAGGATGAAACAATATATCACAGGACGTTTGCAATATTTACGATCGAACCGTTGTGTAAAATAACCTTTCGTCTTGCCTGTTGGTCGAGTGGCTCCCAACATTGTGGGAACGCGAAGAAAAAAAAAAAACCGAAAAATTTGGAGCCCCAATAAGAAGATTTAAGAATGAGAGAATCGAATTAGAGGTGGAAGCTGGAGAGCGAAGCGAGGCAGCCATTAGTTATTAATAACAAGGGTCTAGGTCCCGTGTTATTATACGCCGCCGGTTGCTCTGTAGTATTTCGAAATGAAATATCGCTATCAAAGGCCCGAAATTAATGTACCATGGCACATGCCCGACGGGGAACCGGTCGCCCGCTGAAACATCATCGGTGGGTGGGATATCTTTAAGGGACCGGCAATCTCAGCTTCGATACAGTCGGGCGCTCCGAACATTCGAGTTTTCAAATGCGACGTTCAATCTTATTTAACGCGTTAAAATCATCGATAATAATTAACGATAAAATATTACACGAAAGGGTTCGTTTCAAACCATTTGAATTCTTATCTCTCCATTGGAGCGTTACTTTCACACGGTGAACCGCGATCATAAAAAACCGAAAAAATTTCAGAGAAAAAGAAAAAAATTCGCCATCCAAAAAATAACCTTAACGTTCGCCAAATTCTACCATTTTTCAATAAAATTAATAACCAAACGAAAACTCGCTCCGCATGCGACGGAACATTCTTTTTCTAATGATGCGCGCTTTCCATACAGTGCTGCTTCTTCTATGTATTTAAATTTTTTCATATTTCATATTTCATATTTATCGCTATTCCATATTTACTTCGGCAAGTTTCATAGCATTTTTTCTTAAATTTTTTTAACCCCAATCGTGTGCCAGACTTTGGGGATAATGAATTTTGGACTCCGATAGTATTAAATTAAATTTTCTCTACAATTCCCTATTCGTATGCTTGACTCGCCGTCTCGCTCGGTTCATTTTATTCAAGCTCTCCCTTCTTTCTCTCTCGCTCGTCGACCTTGAAGTCGCTGTGCGAAATTACCACCGCCATGGCAATAACGCAATTTGCTTTCGTTTCTCGCCCACTCAGAACCTCCCACCCCTTTACGGTGTGCCGTCGAGCTCACTGAGCTGTCATTCCCCCTTTTTACATATATATATATATATATATACATATATATATATATATAATATATATGCATATATATATGTCCTCGCCCTACCTCCTCCCATCCCTCTTTATATATTTTTTCTTTGCCTTGCAAATCGTATCCTCTCTCGTCGTCTACGCAGTTGGAACCCGGCTACCTTTCCCACCCTCGAGCTCGAGTATGTAAATTGGAGTTTCCGGCTGGCTCACGTAATAAACGCGCATTAGGACTCTCCGGACGCTTTAGGAAAATTTACAGAGAGGGCCCTTCGCCGACTGAAAGTCGTACCTCAAAAACCCACCCTCTGGAGCCTTCGTACTGTTCCGTCGTTTCTCCTCGAATCTCTCCACACCCCTCTTTTTCGCAACGCACCCCATATCGAATGAAGCGACGAGACGGCACGGCATTGTAATCAACGGTATTGATATCCAACTTTCCTATCTCACTCCCGTTTTATTTTTGTCCTTTATCAGGCTCGAACTGCCGTGCAGGCGACGCGACTTTATTTTTTTACTCAGCATCGCGTTGCGCTAGGTACGACGTACAGACTCGATGATTTTACATCGTAGGAAAACGAAAAGTCATGCATTTCTATGAACTAAAATTATATAATAAATTTTTATAAACTTTTCCAACTCTTCTTTTAAGCACAAAAACGATACGGATGTTCGTTATAAATTTTCTTTTGCCTTATCAAAAAATATTTCAATACGGCTGTGAATTTTTACAGATTTTTTTTTGGGCACCTCAACCCGTTATTCGAATCGCTCGAAGTTTGTGTTTTGACACAAGGTTTAATAGGATTTTTTTATAGCAAATTTTCGTCGTAGAGAATGAAAGATAATGAAAAATTAATTTTTATATCTATCATTTTTTTTATCCTGCCTCATCGCGAAGACGAAATTGAAGACACGCCACGTCGGACATATTGACTTTATGGGCTTTGACGAAGAACCCAAAAATTTGTAAAGAATGTGCAGATTTAAATCGTTTTTTTCGGAAACGGAAGTAGAATGAGATCCAATTTTATTTCGAACTCGCGATAAATTTCTACTGCCTCTTTTCATTTCCCCTCGCGTTTCCAGTCCGGAGACGACGCTCGATATTCCGGTATTACTTCATCTGTTCGATTCATCTTCAATTTGCCATCACAATAAGTCACGCGAACGTGACACACAGTCATGGAGACGGAGAGGAAGCGTATTCGCGAGAATTTACCGTACATAAAACTGCATAAAAACAAAAAGTGACACTCATATTGATGACACATCTCTCTCGCTGGCTATTGAATAACTCAGCTTTTGTCAACCCACCGTGTTCGGAAAACCAACGTTTTATTCACGGGAAAAAAAAGAAAAAAAAAAAATCTGCCCTTTTGGAATCAATAATAAAAATGCATGGTATTTTTATGACTCTTGATTGGAGCTTAAACAAAAAAAAAATCAACGAGCAGTGAAAGCCGGCCAGTCATCGGTTTTGACATTTCGCTCGTGAAACTCGATGTTTTTATTTTAATTTTATTTTCTTTCTTTTTTTTCAACGATAATTGATTTCGGCCGTATTTAGAAAAAGTCGATAGACGTTGGCTCACGAGCGTTTGTCAAGATTCCTCTTACTGCTTCCTTCAATATCGAGTGTCGAGGGTTCAAAAGTTGAAATAGTATTGCCTCCTCTGAAGCTTCGGACAGCAATATTAATCTTATCCGGGAAGTCGTTTATAATGCTGTTATCAGTGCATTTATTTTATCTGATTGTCGTAATCGCAATCTTGTACTCTACTTCTGGAGGGTGTCGTTGTGCCTTCACTGTGTGTGCGTCGATAAGTGGGATAATCGCCGAGCACTTATCTCCTCAAAGTTAGAAAATCTGTCAACGTCAAATAATAATAAGAATAACAAGAATAAAATCATAGTGTGTGACAATTAAATTACCCTTTTGTGACATTGGTATTGAAAAATATTCGCACGACTTCTTTACCTTCTTCGTCTCGGTGTACAACAAAAGCCCGAACGATTTAACAAATAAATATTAGCATGGCCGAGGGGCGAATTCTTTATCGAGCAGATCGAGGAAACAAATATCAGAGTATTGTCTCCTTCCTCCGAGACACGAAGAGAGGGTGAAAGCTCCTCCAAGCTTGTGCCTCTTGAGGCGTCTTCATATTTGTCCAGAGCTATGCTCCGTATAGAAAAGCTCATCACGCGTCTGCTTAATACATTGTCCAAAAAATACATTTTTTTTACATCTCTCCCTTTGCCAGATCAATATTATTAATTGGTACAAATATTGTATTATCCACATCCAAAGAGCTCGGGTCTTCCCGATCCGTTTCTCAGCCTTCCATAGTGGTGCAGAATGCATCGAAAGAAAATAAAGATCGTGTCAAGAAGAGCCGAAGAAACCGAATTTCGTGCTCGATCGGCCAACCACGACGGTGCGAACGGTAAATGTCGCGGATAAGTCGTCCGAGCCTCTGCAAGCCAGGTTGTCGACTACGTCTACGGCGAGAAACGACGCCCCTCCGTAATTGTCACGGTACTCAACGAGCTATGCGTGCGCTTTGCCACCTCCGTTGTAGCGGGAACCCGGCGAGTGTGTGCACGAGCACAGTGTAGAAGGACACCGTGGCAAAGCTTCTGAAAGCTCTACAAATTGGGTACGTACGAAGCCCTTGTCTCCTTAGTAGCTCTACCTCTCCGGCAAAGGTGAAAGACAGGGTTGTACGAGGAGGACGAGAACACGCCGCTCGCGCTGTTGGCTGATGCGCTCCCGACCTTTAACTCTGGTATCGGGACGGGAGAGGCAAGAAGCCAAAGACAAGCGAACAAGAAGTGAGGGACGGGGGTTTTCCCCATAAATTTTCATTATTTTAAAGTCAACGCCTCGTTTGTATCCGCAACAAGCAGCGGCGAGGGTTGAGAGGGAGGGTGGGAAACATAGAAAGATGAGAGGGAACGAAGAGGACGAGTTTGGGTGAAAGACGGTAAAAAAAAGCGAAAGGTAAAAGTCCGTGCAACGACAGAAAAAAAAAAAACGAGGCAGAGGCGGAGTGCGAAAGGGACAGATAAATTGGTGAAAGTGGAAAACGGGAGGTGTAAGCCTCGTCTGTTGTTTCGTCTGCTGGTCCCTTTCTCTGACGACTTCGTCACTTCAACATTTTCACCCCTTTCAAACATCGAAATCAGACCTCGGCGGTCTTTCGTGAGAGTCTTTCATCTCCGATCCCGCGATCTTTGTCACGCATGACTTGAACCATCAATGTGCCGTTCTTTTCTATATATATATATATATATTTTTTTTTTCATTCTTCTTTACCGCTGGAAAAGAATTATAAAAGAAACCCGATGCCGTATCGTAGAAAGTCGGCGAAATTTGTTCTCGCTGATTGCATATTAATCGCGGAGGTAATTTTCATGAAGTAATGTAATATCAACGGTTTCCCCTGCTTCGTTTCGTTTGCCCGGCGACCGATCCGCAAGAAATTTCACACACAGTAGCGCCACAGAAAACGACGAAACATTAATTATACAAACTCGGTTGGCAGAACTTTTGTGAAATATTGTTGTCGATTTGCACTTAAATCGAAGGGGCGTGTGGGGGCGTTTTGACTCCCAAAAGTCTCGACGAAGCCCAAGACCCGTGTATCCTAATCAAAACTCGTCCGCGTCGAATAAAAGAGAATGGATGGAAATGGCGAGAGGGGTTTGTCGAAAATAAATTCGATGGTTCTGCGTTGTTCGCGGTCGAGAGTATACAATCTTGCAAGATACTCAGAAAATTAATCAAAGCCTATTTTGGGCTCGGGCTTAAGGAGGTTGGAGCGCTTCAGACTAGTGAAATAAGTGCTCCATTTTATAAAGTTGCTTCTAGAAACTTTCACGTCTCAATTGATTATTGTGACTTGCAAAAATAGTAAATGGTTTTTGCTAATTTTCAAAAAAAATGTACATATTCGTCCAGTTTTTTCAAAGAAATTCGCAATTTTTGCTCGATTTTCATGTATTACGGCTCATTCTCATCCTAGAAAGATGCACTGTGAATTCACCAAATTCGATAGTATTTTCCGTTTAAAAATGAGAGCCTTTAGTGTTTTCATCGACAAAATGACTACATAAAAAAAACAGCTGTCATAGTTAAACAAAGATCGTATCGAATATCTGGTGGAGAATTCATAGAGCATCTTTCAAGGAAGAGAATGAGCCGTGATACATCAAAATTGAGCAAAAATTACGGATTATTTTTTGAAATAAACTGAACGAATACGTACTTTTTTAAAAATGAGCAAAAACAAGTGAATATTTTTGCAAATCCATTGCAATTAATGGTCTAGGCTAAGGACATCTGTTCCAAGCAAATAATCATTTACCATAATCGATAGACCCGTAAAAATTTGTATAAAAGACTGAAAAAGTAGTACTCATGTGATTACGCCATTTGACTAAACAATCTCCTTTAGTTTAAAAGCCGGTACGCACGACTGCGTATTAATTTTTGTGGCATAAAGATAATTTAGTTACATGTGATTATTTGAAATGTCCGGAGAACAAAATATCATTGGTGGTCAGAAAAATTGTCGTAGTCGTAGCATTTCCGTTCGGGCGCAGTGTTAGAGTCCGAGCACCGGATTCATAACAACGAGGAGTGCAGGTCACGTCGTCCGCAGGGCTCTAAAGTTTCTAGCCCAACGAGCCCCACACTAGGTGGAATCGATTTCCTTGGGGAGGATGCGCGTCTCAACTTTGCCCGTATACCCCGGAAACACAACACACACATACAAAGTTGTCGGGGAAAGACAGGAATGAAAGAATGAAAGAATGAAATGAAATGAAAAGGGAACAAGTGAGTCGACAAAATGTCGAAAAAAATAACAACAAAAATAACTTCCTAGGAAAGAAAAATCTATTTTCTTTTAAATAAAAGATTTTTTGGAAAGCCTATCGCCACAATAAAATTAAAATAATAAAATAGAACTCTCTATCCTGAATTCAGAATTTAAAAAAATAATCAGACTAAACAAAATATAATTTCATAGGCAGATAGGCAGATTTCATAGGAAGATTATCAAATTGTACATATATGTTATTATACTTTCCGGAATTATATATTTTTTGTTTGGTTTTTTTTTTTTTAAATTTAAAAAATGTAATATCAGACACCAGTCTGTATATCTCGAGTCCGGAGTATATAAATCGAAAGTGTCCACCTTTATCCGGTGTATTCTCGTAGCAAACCACTATGGAATGTACGGCACCGGTGAGACGAAATTCCTATGACATATAGATACGTGAGCGAGATACATATCTACGTATTTAACGTTATACACTACCGTTGGGAGCCCTTCGTCCATGCCACCTGGGTACAATAAACCTCGACATAATTCGACGAATCGTCGACTACGTTAAACGTAAGTCTCCTTCTTTCATTTCCTATTTTTCCCCTTCATATATATATATACATCCGGTTGTATTTGGTTTCTCGGCCAGACTCTCTCGCGCTTTCTCTCTTTTGCCGCCCGGCTCATTCAGGACACGTATGAACGTACAAATCGTCCTGGATGAACGAGAGGCAGGGACGCGTGCGGTCGTTCCTCCGGTACGGTTATCCGGAAAACGTTGTTCCCTCCGAGCGCGAGAACATCAGGGCAAGAGAGGGGTTGAGGTATATGGAAGCTGAAGTATAGAGAAGTCGAAACGCTGAGGGGAATGAAAAGAAGAGTTTTTCCGCAGGACACGCACGTACAGCGCGTTGTCCAATCTAAAAATCTCTTCGGACCGCGCAGACTGTGGTGTAGTGTGTTTGCTTCGCCTCTTGCTGCCGCTGTGTTCTTTCATTCCTTCAATCGTTATCTCAAGTTTGAATTCACCGCTTGTCGCCTATTCCGGACTGTTTCCGAAAGTATTCATGTCGATAGAGAGACATACTTTCGATACATGTTCTATTCCTTCGGGTCACGAATTATTTTTATAAATATAGTAGTGGCAGTAGTGGATTTATTGACAATATTCCACATGGAACCATTTTTGGGATACATAGCAGTACATAGTGTAAGTTGTCATGAGAATATAAATATAATGTCAATTGGCCATCGACCTAAGTCCTTCAGCCATTATAAATATATATATTTTTAAGAAATAAGGCTTTATTTATATTGAGCCGTGTCGGGGATGGAAAACTGAGTGAACTTTCCCTTTGGCGGAACTCTGTACGATGCGTAGTTCTTCAGTTAGAAGGCTTCAAAGTGTTCAGCCAATGCGGGCGCGCGCCAGACGGCGCTGCAGTCGCTCGAGCCGTCTAATTGGCCGGAAGCTTCAATCGCTCGTATCTCAAAAGCTATGCAGTTTATAAAAAAATTTCAAAGGACTTTTTTGTTCATTTTTGAACTCTTCATACGACCCCACACTCGCTTTTGTGCAAAATTTTTATACATAAGGGAACGGTGACAAACGAATTGTGAAAAAAAAAATGTCGCGTGACATAAAAACAAGTTTCATCTCACACGGAGAACTCCTCTCCGTTTTGCCCGCTCCATTATGCCAATGACCCGTGACCCGAATTTCGACTTCACTATAGATACATGATTTCCGACATGAAATTTCCAAAATTCAGGTCAACGCTCATAGCATCGGTTCTCTCGACGCTCGTTCACAAAATCGAACTCTGGGATATTGCATTCATAGAGTGCATCGATGCAGTAAACCTGTTTAATTGTGTTTAATTGTCATTCTTCATTAAACGATGTAACGAGCATTTTCCCTCTGGACAAGAACCGCGCACCCCCGCAACTACGTGCACGGACCAACATGGTATATGCTTGCGCGATGTCCATCGTGCTCGAAACGCAATACGACCGCGGTGCGTATCGGAGGAATAATATTGTAATCCCGATACAGTTGACTCGCTGAATTCCTCTATTCTTGTTCACGTATGTACTTTTTTTTCCATACACCTATGCAATCCAGACGCCGTACAACACAATATATTTTATCGGCGCTATTGCGTTGAACCGGAAAGCCTCTGATAATTACACCGGTGCCTCGCTCCCCGTTCGCCGTACCTCCCCCGTAATACTTCTGAGGATATTAAAATAGTGGCGTTTAATTAAAGTCCGGCGCAGAGTCGTCGTTGCCTCCGCCGCCCTCGTCGGGCGCAATAAACTGTTGTGTAATCTGTTCGAGCGCATCGCACGCTCCATCTCCTCCTCCCAATCCCACCCTTTTTGTTGTCGTTGTGTTTTCACCCTGCCGTGTTTCGGAGGTTCTCTTCTATAAACATGCGGTTTGTTTTGCTCAGTCCGTCTGCACGCGCGGACTCGATTTCCGCTGATCCACAATGTTCATTGTTGCCCCCGCTGATATTACGTTTCTGGAGATATAAATTGTGTACGCGACGCTGCGCTGGTATTACGGGGAATACGCATTAACGACAGGTATATACTCGGCTCGAGGCTTTTTGGGAAAATTTAGTTTATGCGGATCTATAATCATCGGAGAGGATTTTGGGGGATGTTGAAATTGGATCGCGGTGAGCGAGATTATGAAGCGATGCGATTGTATTTGGCATCGTTCGATCTGCATTGCAATTTTATGGGGTATTATTATTATAAAATTCACTCGGTCGGCAGTTCTGTTTTGTCCGCCAGCCGCCGCGTCTTTTGATTTTCAAATTCCTTGAAAAAAAAAAAGAACAGACAATAAAATTTCGTACAATTTTCGTTGTCGACCAGTTCGCCAGGATGGGAGATGAGAGTTGAATGAGTTGGGGATTGTTGTTATTCTCAAATTTCGATATCGCTGAATAGTTCAGTTTTTTGGTTATTATAAACTTTAATTTTTCAATTTTTCATTGTATAAAATTCATTTCATATGTTATTTTTTTATGTATAATTTTCATTTGATTTATTATCCTTTCTTGTATAATTTTCATTTTATTTTGTTATATTTCATTGCATAATTTTTAGCTGCGTCTTTATTTTGCCACTTAGATTTTTGTCCTCAGGGCGCTTGCCTCAGGACTCGAACAAGCGTCGCTGTTCTATAATTTCTATCTCACCGCCGGTCCAGCCTTCTTGCGCAAGTGGGAGCGTCAAATTCACCGAGGTCCGCGAAGATCGTTGAAAAACATAAAATTTGTTATCCAATATATATTCCATCCAGAGAACTCTCGTCACGGCACCGAGACAAATTGGCGGCAATTTAAATCCCGATGATGAAGAATGCCGCCCCGGCATTTCTCATCTACTCGAACCCTTCCTCTCACTAATCCGACTACGGATAAATGGAACATGTACACCCGTGAAGGCTCACACATCTCGCGCATACCTCCTTTCGTCGTTACGGACCTCCTTGCTATATGTTGACTTTCGCGTTATAGCCATGCAGGAATCCCTCTCCCTCTCCATCCGTCTTGCCGTCCTCGTTTCGTGTACGAGCTATGCGCGCATGCCTCTGTGTGTGTATATAAACCAGGCATTCCAATCTATCCGTATAAATAAGGAAGGGCAATTACCATACCCCGAGGACGTGTTTCACTATTAAATACCCGCACGCGCCCCCATACTACGAGGGTCCTGAGGAGCCATGATCCCGCAATACTGTCGCGTATGGCAGGATCTCCAAGACGAAGCGGGCAAAAGAAGGACGAAACGGTCGGGGCATTAAGGACGGTATGAAACGAGTGAGATATTCTCTTGCCCCTTGCCTCTCCCCTCGAGATAAATTGGGTCGGAGAATTTACATTTCCATCTGGCCGGAATAAATGGATACCTGAGGCACGCCCGGAACTCACCGGGCAAGGGGATTCCCCTCGGTACGTAGCTTCGCTCTCTCCCATTTTCCGTCTCCTTTCGGTACACGCTCCTCGCTTCTGGTCTCCGACGGTACCAATGTTACCAGACAATAGGGAGGAAAGGAAGACTGGAGAAAGAGAGCGACGACGTGCAAGATTGCCCGGGCATCAAGCGGCTGCGGTAAGGAACACGTACCGCGACCAAGTCGTCATTCAGCATCGATAGCCGCAAAACGATGTGGGAGTCACGGAGGAGACTCCCACCTCCGTCCCGGAGGAGAAATTATCCTGGGAACTATGAGAAATAAATTCAGATGGAATTGTTGGGTATCCGGTTACCCGACCAATTATTAAGGGATTTACATGATGCCTGTCTTTGCGGAGGAGGCTGGCCAAAGGACTCGGTGATCACCGGCTCTGCGGATCGCTTATGCACGTTCAATGGCAATTTGTTCGGGATCGCGGAATTATTGAGGAGAGAGGAAGAAATCATTGGTAATTGGAAAAATTGCAGAGCTGGTACTTTTAATTGAAAATTTGAAGTTTTTGAATAATTTTCTTAATGAGGAGAGTGGCCTGTAAAAAATGTAGTTTGAAAATGAATGAACGGTATTGGAAACTTTCCTAACATTAACTGTTTCTAAAATGTCAAATGCATATTCGTTGCAATTTTACATTACAATTGTTACATTACAATTGTACCAATTCTCATCGGCGATCAATCTCATCGCGGTAAGAAATTCGAGGCGAACTGCCACGATCTGATCGAATAATCGTTTTGGTACCTGACTCTCTTTCTCCCTCCCTTATCGTTTCCCTCGCCGTTCGCCGACGACCTCGCGTTACCCTATACACATCCCATGGCACGGAATGCATCACGCAACCTCCAGTTCAGGGCTAGACTTTGTTAATTACCGAAGACTCGCCCTTCTGCGAGTGATCGCGCGCTAACGTCCACGCTAAAGCCGGAACCGGATGTTACTGTCGTCGGTGGTTGGTACCCTCTCTGCGTTTCTCTCTCATACCCCGTTTCCTACCTTCAGCCGCGGCCGACGTCAAGGTTTGGATATCGTGTGCGAGTATCTCAACATTTTCAACCCTCCCTCCCTCTCCCCCTCTCCCTCCCCAGCGAACCAGGCTACGTCCCTCTGACCGTGACTCAGCCACCCCTTCGTACCGCTGATACCGTTTAAAATCGTAAGTCGACCCTTTCCTAAACTACCCTTTAGTTTAGCTTCTCATCGCGAACATACTCTACACATAGAACACGTTACGATGAACTCTGTACCGAACGAATCAACCGAGTTCCGTCTCACCGGAGAGCGGTTTTGGGGCTCGGGGAGGGGGAGGGAGAAAATAGAACCAGAATTATCGCGTGCACGTCAGGAAACGCTCTCCCGTTTTCACCGAGAAAGGGAAACATCCCGTCGTATAACCTCGCTCCCGGCACCGATAACACTTGTTTACCGAAACTTGACTACCGTCAGTGGGGAACAAAAAATGTATGTGGCATAATGGGTTAGGAAAATCGGCGGCGCATGGTACGGTGCAATATTCGATCGGGAGCGAAGAACATTTTCCGTAGCGATGATAACGTTGCAGCATAAAGTGCTGCCGTAAAATAAAATCGGTTAAAATCGGCGCCGCATTGTACGATATCATATCCGAACGGAAATAAAATAAAATTCCCTAGTGGTTGGAGCACAGAGTGCTGACGAAAAATCAAATCGGTTAAAATCGCTATCCGATTATACAAACCAACTTTTACTTTGTCACCGTTTACCTACACGATAAGTACATCCAAGTGGTATGCATTATTCCGGAAGCAAGCCAGACGCTGAGTTCGCGGAAATACGTTGACAAACCCCCCGAGGCGGTTCAAGGGGGGAATATGGAGTTGGGCGTGAGCTTAGGGGTAATAGAAGATGATGGTGGCGCGATGGCGTAGGGACGGTGGTGGAACGTCGGTACTGACACCTGGTCTTGACAGTCGTCACGGCCACGCACATTTCCTCCCCGTCCCTTGGCATCGTGCGTGACGCGTCGGGCGTCACGCGTGTTCTGTTAGGCTTCTGCTATTGGGTACAAAGATGATACCTATTCTGCCCCGCCGTCTGCCGCTATTGTACGAGGCATTCCACGTAGAATCGGCGAACGATTTTCCACAATGCCAATTATTCATTCTCTGCCGATTTTGCGGTCGATAAACAATGTGAGAAAATTGTATAAAAATCTGTCCGATTCCTAATCGACGAAACTAAATTTTTGCATCCTTATTTTTTAATCGAAACTGCCTCGAGAAGACTCGAAAATTTATTTTCTTCAGAAGTTTCGTTCCGGAGCCTTCAATTTTCATCTAGTGTACAAAATTAGCGTGAAAACCGCGATATAAATGCAGTTCGGAAAACGAGCTATCGATTTAATTACAATCAAATTAAGTAAATATTTGCTTTGGGCAGAGCAACGGTTGTTGACAAGACCTCAAAAACATGTGATTTTAAATGCTTGAAAAAATGCCGAATTCATCGATATTCACGACATTCAAAGAACCACATCCGTCTGATTTTAGTCACACATTATATATGTATAAATATGTATAATGTATCTATAGGAAAATTCTCGCACGTGCCAATGCTTGGGTAACGTGCCAACGCGTTATGTTCGATGTCTCATGATTTCTCGAATTGGGTTCAATGTATGGGTAAACCGATCGCTATGGCACACGACACCCGTCGAGAATACCACGCAACGGTGGTGAGCCTCGAACTCGGTTCTGCGCTCGATCGAACGTCATTATAGAATCCACGTCACCATGTATTTCTGATCGAAGCTATGTACATCCAAATCTATGTGCAACTGTGACGAGAACGATATATGCATATATATATCTATAATATATCTATAAACATACATACATATAATACATACATGTACGGTGCGGCACATAGGATCGAAGGGGAGGAGGACATGCTCGGCTCGCGTTTATTGAGATTTAATCGATTTCTATGTCCGTGAATGATAGGCATCATACGTACAGGAACAGGTTAGTTGAAGGAAAGCAGAATCTCCCTCTCTCTCTCTCTCTCTCTCGCTCAGGCCAGCTATTACCGTGAAACTATTTATGATGCCTGGATGGAATTTATCCAATGAAACGTGCGATCATGGAGCGGATAATATATTGCATGTACGTGTGTATATATATGTATGTGTACATGTGTATGTATTGGAACGGAGGGTGTAGATTTGCCGCTAGATTTAAACGAATTACGAGATCAATTATCGAAACAATTCGCCTCGTGATATATTTAGCTGAGTAGAAAATTTATTACATTCTTGAGCGCAGATTTCTATTTTTTTTTTTTTTTAATGGTAGCTCCATTGATAAAAAAGTTGAAAATTGGAATTTTTGTTTGCCTTTTTCATAATGTTATTCGTAAAACTTCTATGGGAAAACATTTTTCATGATGTTCGTTTATGCGCAAAGTTTCTTCGATGAGAAAAGATTTTCTCTGCTTTTGGCTTCCTCGTAGAGGAAGCTTCGCGATTAAAAGGAACATTATGAAAGAGCCATATGAAGATTTCAATTTTCAATGTTTATAAGGAAGCGGTATGGAAATTTTAACTATCGACTTTTATGAGGAAGCTATGTGACAGTTTCAACTTTTATGAGGAGGCGATATGAAAATGTCAATGTTCAACAATTCTCAACGACAACATCGTGTATGACTTTTATACAAAACAACTGGCCGATTCAGGTGCAGCGCGAAAAATACATCAACGTCGCGCTTTCACTTTAAAATGAAAACATACATGGAATTCTGCGCTTCTGAGTTATTTTTATTAGGACTTTCGATCTTTACTCAAGAAATCCAAATGACGATAAAAAAAAAAAAATTGTTTAGTATTAAATTTCATATACAAAAATTGCTCTGCATACAATTTTTATTTTTTTTTCTAAGAAAAAGTAATAAATAAATGACGAACAAAAAATACATTCAGAACAATTAAAAAAACAGGCTATTCCGAGGTGTCCTTTGATCGGTATCCTATAATTAGTCTCTCCATCTAAAAGGACTCCCAGGCACTCTCCGCAGTCCTCGTTTGTTCCGTCGTTAATTCTCGAGACTCGAAATAGCCGGAGGCTATAATAGTATCGCACATAGTCGTCTCGGGCTCGCGGGGCTTCTCTCTCCGTCCTGCATATAAGGATCAGCGCGTTAGCCCTTTGCCCGGATGATAGATAGGTCCAGGCACGCCTATCTCGGCTCGTGCTCGTGATACGCCATGATTTACGACACGGCCCTATGGATACGAGCAGTCCAGTTCCCGCTCAAGCGCCGTGCATACAGGATCGCCGTAGTACGGTATATCGACGGCTGAGAATCAAAAGGACGTAAGCCTCTTCTCAAACTACGCGAGTTTTGGGCCCTTTCGCTCCTCAGTCGTTGATATAACGTACAAGACATAACAGTAAATATTATAATTATTGTTACATCCCGATCGTTCGGGCATCTTAAGACTCATTCATAAATATTTTCCATGTCCATTTTGATAATTTTCATCGCCATAGGACGATTCCAAATCAACACGCCACTGGACGTAAAATATCAAATTTCCGCAAGCGGCGAGTCGCGAGCTCCGCACTTTTTATCGCATCGCTGCAACCAAATTCGTAGTGAATGTTTAGGCCACAACTACGATCCAAATGACTCGCAAGTGGCCAAGAGAAATCTTCTCGCAGTGGTACTTTGTGATTAGATGAGTGTCCTCTCCGATTTGTGGGCACTCCGAGGGCGACTTGCGTCCTTTTAGTTCTTAGTCATTGATGTAACGTACAAGACATACAACAGTAAATATTATAATTATTGTTAAGTCCCGACTGTTCGAGCGTTGTAAGACTCGTTCATAATTATCTTCCATTTCCATTTTGATAATTTACGTCGCCAAAGGATGATTCCAAACCAACACGCCACTGGACATAAAATATCGAATGTCCGCAAGCGACAACCGTAAGCGGCGAGCCGCGAGCTCGGCACTTTTTATCGCTTCACGGCACTCAAATTCCTACTAAGGTGTTTAGTCAACAATTACGATCCAAATGGCTCGCAAGTCGCGAAGGGAAATTCTCTCGCAGCGGTACTTTGTGGTTGAACGAGTGTCCCCTCCGTTCTACGGGTACTCCGAACAAAGTTTGCCGAAATAATTAGTTTTATGCTCTATCTCGTCTACGTTTGCCCGCTCTGACCCGGCTGGTCAGCCTCACACACACCCGCTGTCCAGTCTAAATTCGTCTATCGCTAACGAAATGGAGTGCCGTTTCCTGTATTCCACTCCCGCAGTCCTCTCTCGCTTACCGTTGCGCGACTCTACTACCTTGAACGAAAGAGAATTCTACGATATAACGAAGCGTCCAAACGCCACTACATTATGTATGTATATAACTTAATATACGAAGTACTTAATATATAAGTGTCGTAGTGTAATCGTAATATCACCAAAGGAGGATTCCAAACCAATTTCACACCCAGAAAAATAATTTACTTGACGGCCATCGTTTATTTAGATTAAAGAAAATATTTATTTGATTAAAATAAATATTTATTCAAATTAAGTAAATAGTTACTTAAATGCATTATCCGTGAAATAAATTATTTTTCTGGGTGCACGCTAACTCACTGCGACTCTTGACGGTGATGATTACGGGGCGTTGATCGCTGTCGTTGATCTTCAAATACGGAAGATCCTCAGGCTCCTCGCTGAAGCGGCGATATACAAAAGTGTAATGGTCTAATCGTAATACGGCCAAAGGAGAATTTCAAACCATTATCACGCCAACTCGCTGCGCCTCTGTCGACGACGCTTTCGGGACATTCAATGCCCTGTCGTTGGTTTTACAATGCGGGAGATCCGCAGGCTCCCGTCCGAAGCGGCGATGTGCTGCATCGACGCGCATCGGCAAAGAGGGAATCCTGTCGCAAGGGTACGTTGTGGTTGGGTGAGCCTCCTCTCCGATCTATGCGTACATCTAACAAAGTTTACCGAAATAATTAGTCTTGTGCTCTATCTCGTCTATGTTTGCCCCCTCGGACTCGCCTGGTCAGCCTGGGACACGCCCGCTGTCCAGTCTAAATTCTCCTATCGCTGACGAAATGGAGTGCCATTTCCTGTTTCCGCAGTCCTCCCTTCCCGACTGCACCGCGACTGTGCTACGTTGAACGAAAGAGAATTCTACGATATAACGAGGCGTTCGCAAACGCCACGTTACATCATACACATATAACTTAATGTACTAAGTATAATAGTCTAACGCAGTTTTAGTATCACACCACTCCAGAACACTTTTCCACGCTTTGAAGCACCGATATTCCCGGGCGCTTTAAGGCTGATTCAATTCCGCTCCTCCGACCTCACACCGACCCCCAAAAACCGTTTCCGCAGTCAGGTGGCGCACTCTCTTCCGTGCTCGGTAGAAAAAGATGAAGAAAAAAAAAAAATCCCGTCGCTCGTCGTTCAAACGCTCGCTATTTATTGTAAAAGGCGAATACCGTCTAGACGTCGAGGACCCTCTGGGAAAGATGCCAAAAAGTCGAAGGGGGCGAGTGCGTGGATAGTCGAATCGTCGTCGGTTCCCTTTATCGAATCTTTGCGTGTGTGCCCGCGCGCGAGAGCGTTTGCGTGCCCCGCCAAAGACTTTTATTCGCTGTTTGGTAGTTATAAGGTCTGGTCGATTCGTCCGGCGCGTCCGAATTGCTCGGGAACCTCGATGCTTCAAAAATACGCGGGCATTCGAAGTCGATGCGGTATGGATAGTATTTCATGCACAGTAACAATGGGTACCGACTTTTCTTGTCCACAAATGTTGTAAAAATATTCTTGTTAATTTTGCATACAAACTTTGTTCATCTTATAAATATCTTTTATAATTGTATGCAAGTGTCTGTTAATTTTATACAAATGTCTGATAATTTATAAAAATGTCTGTTCATTTCACAAACACATTTCGTTGAATTAACAAGAAAACGATTGTGACCGTTTGTGGACCAACCAGTCTTTTGAGAGTACAAATCTTTTTCTATACTGTATACGATACAGATATTATTAGCCATTTACAATACGTTGTTTTCTGTACCATCGATTAAACCACACATCGATTTGCTCAACTCAATTTCAATTTTCCCCAATGTTTATCTGCCCCTTTTATGGAAAACATTCGGACCACTTTACGACTACGAGGTGGCAAAATTTCGTGCCACGTTGGGCCCGAATTTCGGTGAGAAAGGCTCGAAACTCTTTCGTTACTCTTCTCTCCCTCCGCTGTCTTTCATCCCCCTCCATTGGGTCTTTATCTTCGTTACACATGATGTCCGAGCCTCAGAATTATGGCTCCCTAAAGACCGAGCCCTAAATAGTAGACCCTGCTCGGATGGAGCCTCTTCCTGACCGCAGGGTTTCCCCACTGTGCCGCAGCACGGTACACGGAACATGAGAATTTTCGAAACATAAAAAAAAGGGCTCGGAGAACTCTTCAGCGCGTCTCAGGTATAATTCGTCCGCGTGGCTGGGCGGTGTAGTCCGAGTTGGAAAAAGTTGGAGAAGGTGAACCGTGGAGAGGATTGCGAGGCTCTGGAAAAAGAGGGTCGAAATGAGAAACGCGATGGCGCAGGGCCTTCTACTCCCTGCTGCCTCGGGACCTCGACGTGTGCCGTCTATGATACAAGGTCGGGCGCCCTTTGAGCGTGATGTGGGGTCTCGGGCACCCCGCGGAGGGCTCCCGCGGCTCCGGGTGAAGAGGGAACGGCAACAAACTGAGAAACACGCGTAACTGGCCTATACCGTGTCAACTCCTAGAGCCGCACAGCGGACTTCCGATTAGGACCGCGTTTTCAAGTGATGGTCGTTAAAGAAAAATAAATTATATACACGTATATAGATATAGCATGTTCGAGAGGACGATCGAGACGAGGGCGTGGAGCTCTTCTTCTCTATTATCATTTTTTACGAGAGTTCCTGGTATTATGTTCAAAAATTCGACGCAGAACTTAATTTTTCATGACGGGAAGGAGACTGAACTGTCGAAGGGTTGAAGCTAAGGTTTCTCGCTGTGTCTTTTTTTCGGAGAAGTTGTGGTTGTCTTAAAAAAATATGTATATATAAAAGTTGTACCGCAAGCTGTCGGCAATCCAGCCGGTTCAGCATTGCCATTATACTAACTTCCACTGCGAGACGACTCTACACTATTGTGTGTGGTAACACCCCTGGGCAGACCGGACGCGATTCTTGCCGGCTTGACCCGTCACCCGACACTCTCCGGACATAATGTCCGCTAATGATGCATCGGATACAAAGAGTCGGAGCGAGAATGAGAGAGAGAGAGAGAGAAAGACGGTGAGGGAGGGAAAATACGAGCTAGCCCGCACACGGGGGAGGCCTCTCTCTGGTGTGGCGTGATTTATACTCAATTACTGGCGGATTCACTGCCGGGATCGGAGAGGAGCAGGGACGGAAAGAAAGAAGAGAAAAAAAAATGATAAATTCTCGACAGAAAAACTGAAAACTAACGACCCGATCGAGGCCGCAGCCGGCGCGGCTTCTTGTTACCGGGACGTTTAATGGTGTAAGGAAGAGGCTCGAACATTTTTACGGAATTTTAATTTTGCGATATGGGTTTTTATTTTTCATCGCAAAATTGTTTTCGCGATATTTATCTGCCTGTGATCCAAACGAGCCGCGAGAAATTCTTCGAGAGGACGAAAGTGGTGGAAAAAATATCAACGACTCGAGTAAAATTCGTTTGCAGGCTGTCAAAGGAAAAAACAAAATTGAGAATCGAAATTTTCATATCGTTTCCTCGTAAAAGTTGAGAATTGAAATTTTCATGTCGCTTTCTCATAAACCTTCAAAGCTCATTTCGCAAAGTTCCTTCTATGAAAAAGCATTTTCGCCTTTCCATTAAAATCGCGAATTTTTCTTTTTCCCCATAACAAAGCTTCCTCTATGAGGGAAGAAAAATGGTTATTTCACTTCTACATTAAATTCTTACAATTCCACATGGGATTGAAACGCCAACATTTCAACTTCGAGCTTACAATTAACAGTCTTGCAGCCGTTGTTTCAACGTCATGGAATCGTAAGAATGGAAAGTAGAATTGACATTGAAAAAATGTTCTTTGACAGCCCGCAAGTGATTTTTAATTCAGTGCGTATATCGCTGATAGGAGATGGGCCGTATTCGCCTCTTGCACCCGACCCCGAGCTTTCGATCTCCGAAAGGGTTCTCTTTCGCAAGGTACGCCGAGAGTTTGCGTGGGAGCTCGGAATCTTCACTACGGTATGTGGCACTACACCTAAAGGGTGTTGCTTCCGCGTGCTTGAGCTCAGTCCCTCATTCTCTCTTCCTTGAACACGTCCCCGAGAGGTCTTCGACTTTTGTCCTCACCGTCGCCGTCGTCTTCGGGGTCGTCTCGGCCGGTTGACACCAACTTGGCGCGGCCGAAACCGTCAAAGAGGCGTCGGATACACAACAGCACCAGCAACAGCTTCACCCAGCGAGAGAGAGAGAGAGTCAAGTGACGCGTCCGGCGAAAGGACTGTGCGATGAAGCCACCCCGCAAGTGTTACGTCCACCGTAACGAATGCAATTTTCTTCGTTACTTTTCGCCACGAGAGCAGACTCGGGAGACACAACAGAAGACGACAATAGGTCGGATGGCCTGAATTTACCAAACACCTAGGCAAAGGCTCGCGTTCCGCTGCAACTATCTTGCGAACTCGGGCCAAGATAAATCTGATAAGATAAAGGAGATCTAGAAAGGAATGTGGAGAAGCGACGACAAGAGTCGCTCTTTGACCACCAGCTTCACATTACGAATGGACTAAAGGAAACCTTTCACTCGAGATAAGTCGCGACCGTTCAAGGTGCGAGTGTCGACAAACTTTCGTAGATCCCGAGGGTCGATGTAAAGAAAAGATTCATAGATCTTCTTTATGACCCGGGAAACTAACTGTGAAAAAATCTGCGGTCATCTTGTAAGGCATTTACATATTTTAAAGATAATTGTTCTGGTACAATTGTCAATCCAGGATTATACCCGTATTATATGAATGTCAATTTGGTATCTTATAAAGGGATTTGTCGGCATGAACCACCCACAGTCAAACACGCGAGACTGCAGGTTTTACGTCGACTGCAGACTGAGAAAAAGAAACGGTTGGATTAACTAAGGCGTGCGATGAGATAAGTGCACAGGTGTTATTTGGTTGGTGGTACAAAAGTGTTTCTTTCAATCGACGAATTTTGAATCGCTTGATGCAACTAATCGTTGACCAAAAGAATGCCGAATTTGTACCAAAGAAACAATAGCTTTTGATAAATCCAATCATTTCTCTTTCTTCAGTGCAGTCAACGTAAAAGGGGAAAAACTCTTTGCCAGACTCGCGTTTTTGTCGGTGACAAACTTTTCCACCATTGGGCGAAAATTTAGTATATAAAGATGAGCGAATCTAGCCAATTGAGTTAACATCGAACCGTTGTACGGACTTCATCAGGCGCCTATCGAAGTCTCCAAGTGTTTCATCAAAGTCTCAGAATTGTAATTGGAGTTATAAGTCTTGTATGTAAAACTAATTCGATCAATATCAAAATATCGTGTGCAAATTATGTGAGAATTTTAAACCATTTTATTCCCCGACAAATAAACATTTAATCGCGACTAATTCGAATATTAGCGCCGATTGTCATAGAGAGCAATCGTCCATAAAGCCACAAAACTGCACTGTAACTAGGCGAGTTTTCCATCCGCGGTGTAAAGAGCTGTCTTGCCATGACCCGAAAAGGGAAACCGATCGTTTTGCGCTCTGCCTCACACTCTGACGAGCTGAACTGGACGTAACAATCTACTGCGCGGCTATTTTTTGCTTGTTCATAGTGAAATCGATGCAGCAGCATGCAAGCAATACGGATGTCGAGCTACGATGTCAAGGTACTATGTAGATGATTCCAGTATGAGAATTACGGATGCTAAAAAAATATAAAGTCGAACTGGAGACGAGAAATGGAATAACGATGCTCGAACTCAGCTCGGCTCTTCCGTCGCTCTCGAATTTTTATCCGTTTTTCCTTTAACGGCTAAAAGAGAATGGTGAATGCGCTGCGATCATCGCGAAAGGGTCCGTAAGTAAGCGCAGACAGACGCGAGGCGTGACGATTTTTTTCCCCGAGATAATTGTCAGCCTGCGCCAGGATAACGAGGGGGAAGGAGGAACAACTGTGAATAAAAAAAAAGAGGGAAAAAAAGAAAGGGAAAAAACTGAGAAAAATCTGCGTTACGAGGAGGTCAACGTGGATGAGGTTAAAAGTGCAGTACATGGAAATGGTAACAGGAGGGAGGCACTCATTTCCGGCGAACGAGAACTGCTCACCGTGCAGACCTCATCTTTTCGTGGGCTTCTCGTTACGGCGAAGTAAATTTTTCAAGGAGTGCCTTTCGTTGAATAGACTTCGTGGATAGAGAAAGCTTTGGCCTGAGCCAACAGGCCACCGACTGTAGGCAAGAGTGCGAGGCTGCGGAAGTGAGTCGGGGCGGGGCAAAACGGCATATTTTTATCAATTTTTTCGCGAGACACAAATAAAGTTTCAGCCCGAATGGGGAAGGCGGGTCCGTTTTGCCCCGCTAAGCCCTATCGCGGCGGCTAGAGGTGAAACACATACGTACATACTAGTGAATGAACAACATATCTTATGCATAGTGCATGCTCTAGTGCTTGACACACATAACTTTAATACATGTTTCAACGCACATAGACCCAAGATATGCACATGTGCGCATGCTCGAAATTATGTGTAACAGTGGGTCGGTATATATGCAGTCGCGTTTCGAGAGGCGGCAGCGACACTCTTCTTGTTCTTCTTTCTTTTTTTACAATCATTTGGGGACTCCACGTTCAGCGTTTGACGGTGAAAGGCGACATATTGTTGCAGTCCTTTTTCCATCGTTCTGCCGCACAGTCAAATATACACATTTTGTAGTTTGTCTATAATGAAATCGAATCGGCAAGATTTTACCAGTCATTATTTTAGGGTGTCACACCGATTTGGCTCCATTATGTAAATAGTAAACTTCAATTTGATTGCACTGCTCCACTTTCATTACTTTCAGCAGATCTTACGCTAACAAGGTTTTCCAATGATCTCAAATAAAATTAAATCACAAAAATAATAGTAAAATAAAAAAAGCTCCTAAAAGTTTCTAAAAAGTTCATCTAACAAGGCTCTCATTGGAATGAGGGAAAATCCAGAAAGCTGTGAAAACTGGACAATGAGAGAGCAAAGATAAGGAAATCCAGCGTGGCAAGGCGGAATTAACTTGGACTGTGCGAATCCGAGGAATGGGAGGAGAGTGGTTGATGGCAGCGTGCCGTGGACTGTAAGACGTGTCAAAATTTCATAGGGGTTTCTTGGTCAAGGCCTCGCCAGCGCATGCCTAGCGCAAAACTCTACGAGCAAAACTGGCGTCAGTCGGCACGTGAATTAATTTTCCTGACTAGCTAACTACTTTTCCCAATGAACTTAAATAAAATAACCATTGAGGCGTTACAAAAAGCTCTTAAAAGTGCCTAAAAAGCTCTTCTAACAAGGCTCTCATTGGAATGAGGGAAAAATCCAGAAAGCTGTGAAAACTGGACAATGAGAGAACAAAGATAAGGGAATCCGGCGTGGCAAGGCGGAATTAAATTGGACTGTGCGAATCCGAGGAATGAGAGGAGGGTGGTTGATGGCAGCGTGCGGTGGACTGTAAGTCGTTTCAGAATTTCTCGCCGGGTTGAGCGAGAGGTGCGAGAACTCGAGGAACTCAACGGGTCGGGAGGCGGGGGGGGGGGGGGGGGGGGGGGTTGCTCGACACCAGCAGCGAGTAGCACTAACCCCTTCGAGAGTAACCCCTTTAAAAGTAACTGTTGCAACACCTGGTGCGAGCCAGCAGCTTCCCCGGTTTCCACTGAGCTTCGCATCTTTCACTTCTGAAATGCGAGCGTCGTCAGGCTTTACTCTCGCTCTTCAACCTACGATCTCGACTTTGCGACGTCAGACCTCGACCTCGTTCTAGTCGTCGTCGAAACGCCGGACCCGAAGTCTCGAATTCTCGTATAACTGCTCGATCGAGCGCAATAACCGTTAAGTCCTTACGCTCGCTTTTCCCGATTTCTCTCTTTTTCCCTCGTGCATCCAAACGAAATATGGTAGTACCTGGCCGACTTGACTCACCACACTGTGCGCACCTGTGACGCCGGGATCGATATAAAAATTTTCATCGTCTTTAACGTAAAGGAGGTTTTATAGCGGTAGGAATTTATGCAGTAGATTTTTACTTTCTCATACCGTGCGAAGTACGCAAGGAAAGAAAGTATTGGAATCCCAAAAGAAATCAATTGTCGGACTGTGGTCCAGAGACACGTTTCGCATGTCCCCGAATAGACAAAATGCATTCTCCCATATCTGTTTATTGGTCCGTTCTGACGTGGACATCGTCATTCTGGCCGTCAAAAATTTATCCGGCGAACTTAACTTTAGCGCGAATTTAGGCCACAGACTTATTTTTGGGAAAGATAATATCGACGTACGACCCGTTGGAAAAAATTCTGATGACGATGCTTTCTGCTCTCCCAGATACCGTTTTATTTTCTGTTCTGCAAACATTCTGCCGCTTTAGCAGAACAGAGGAAATCAGTTATTTGAGGGAGAATAAATAATATACGTAAGACGGCGAGAATTTGTTTCGAATCTTAAGATTTTTTTTAGAATCAGACCGGGAGTTCAATCCTTCGAACTGAGTCTGGCTCTGACCTCGTTTCTATTTTACCGACCTCTCTTTTCTCTCGCACACTGCTCATCCCTTCGCTTATTAAGAAACCGATAAATAATACATTTACCGATAAAAATTACATATATATTCGCAGCCGATGCATGCGGAGCTTTCGTTGTAGGCATCCGTTACCGGTGTTTTCACTGTTGCTGCGAATACAACCGCAGTGAGCCAGACAGCCCTCTCGTAAGACGTCACGTAATCCAATGCCGTTTATTTCACCCGCGGTTTTACGAGTGCTCGTATAAACGTACCGGATTACCGAATACACCGTACGTACGATACTCACCTTTGGACGGCACGCCAACTGCGTGGCTACATTGGACACTAACTTCCGGCATTGCTGGCCTTTTCCGAAAGTTGTGCACTGCTCTCCGACCCATAGGGTAAGGGTCAGTTCCGATAGTTTGGTTGCTTCGGTAGTATGGAAAGTCAACAAATCAAGGAATACCGGATGGCATTAAAAAAAAAAAAATTGGCATTTGGACAAATCGCCATTTGGATAAATTGGCATTTGAAAGAATCGGCATTTGAAATAAACGGCATTTGAACAAACTGGCATTTGAAATAATCGGCATTTAAAAAAATCGGCGCTTGAAAGAATCCACATTTTAAAAAATCGACATTTGAAAAAGTAGGCGTTTGAAAAAATCGGCATTAAAAACAATAAGATGGTGGGAGAATCGGCAGATTATTAGAATATGAGTCGCCATGTTTTTCATTATTCATTTGTCAGAGGAAATTTAGCTACCCACGAAATATCAATTTTGCAATATTCAGTATCTATCCTTACATTATTATGATAAATTTAGTTTTATTCGAAATCGTCATTTTGACCTACATTTTATTCCACCCTGTGTTTTAAAACACACAGGGGATGCGATGTTAAAAGAACGGGCATAAAGAATCGGTGTATTCGTTCCACAAAGGGGAAATGGAACTCGGGTAAACAGCATCTGCGTCTCTGTTGCGGAAAACCGTCCTCATCGTCTTATTGTGCTAAAGTAGCATAAACCGCACTTACGAATTTTTCAGCTTCCCCGTGAAAGTCGTGGAAAGCGCAAAAGCTTTAGCATTTTGAAGCCCAGCGATACTTTTACCACCGTTACGTACAGCAACTTTTGACGTTGGTCTATCGTATATAATGTAACAGCACTCGGGCATGTCGTGGTCGTGGAAAAAAAAATACGATGTTGTATTTTTGTGTGCGAGGTCGAGAGCAGTCAGTGAAGTACTTTCATGCCCGGGATCGAGTGGAATGGTTCGAAGATAATAGATTTGCGGAGAGACGGAGAGTAAACGATTTTCTCGAATGAACTAGCGAAAGGACAATTCACAGGAATATTTTGACTTTTGTCGATGGAATTGAACGTGACACAGTGCTTTCGAGTGGAATTCTACCTGATATGATTTGCTTCATTGAATCGATCTGTATCCTCAGATCTATGTGATTCAGGATGTATTTCGTACATTCCACCACAGGCAAAAAGATTGCAATTATGGCTCCGAGGTAGTCTCGACGATCCTACATTTTTATCAATGCGCTGCTCTGCCAAACGTCAATGTTTTTGGGCTTCTTTGTAGTGAACTCGACACTACATACGATGTAATCCTTATCGTCATATCGGTTCATCGCCTCGCCGTCAAGCATAAAAAAAAAAACAATTTTTTCAAACAGACACTACCAAGTCTATTTACTCCAATACGCCGGAAGTGGAATCCTGACTTTCGATTTTCTCGGAAACGAAGCATCGGATTAAAATGGCGACGGCACTTTTATCGCATAATCCGCACACGAGCTTTCCAACACGCTCGTCAGACACCTCAAATGTCGTCGTCCGCTACTGGGCAGACTTCGAAATTCAGTCCATTATTTCAAACCTCTTTGCCATCCGCATATGTTTCTCTTATGTACAATACAATGCATATATTATCTTAGTCGGAGTGTCTAGCAAAATGTGTTTCGGTATGCCATCGTCCTGCATGATAAACTTCAGTGACGCGGAGCTTGCACTACGTGACGCGTGCATCGGTAAACCTAGAGATAATCATATCTGGTAACGCCGGACTTGCTGCGCGATACACATTCCATGGGATTGTGCTTCTCTAATGTCAGTCGTTAATGTCCGTCAAGTCGAGCTGCCGCTGCTATTGCTGGGGTTGCCGCTTCTCCACGTCGTTTACGGTTCTTAGCTTCGACCTCCCTATCTCACACGGAAACCCCTTCAGAGATCCTGACGATCTGCCACCGACACGCGCCGCTCCATCAAGAGCAACGTTTCGGATAACGATGATTCAAGCCCTGGCGTTTCGTTGGTCGAGGGGGATTTCAACGTCTGGATATCGTCCGACGATTCAATCACCAAATAGGAAACTGTTTGGCCGTCGATCACTGATCATCGAATGATGGAAGCGTGAATGTCGAACTGTGATATTGGGATTCGCTTGATTGCCGTTTAATCGTGGAAGATCAAATGTATTCTGGTATCATTGTTCGGAACGTTTATTGTGTGTTATATGTTTTCTTTTAACAATACCTCTGCCTTGAGCTTTGCGAGCTTGCAATTACCAAAGGACTTGTTATACTAGACTAGATCTTCGCCAAAGAGCCACTTCAAAGAGCAATTCACGTCTTTCAGAGTGAATAAGATAAATATTCCTTAAAAAAAAGATTTAAGTAAAGCTAACTGGCGTTAAACCTTAAAAGCTTTCAATTTCCAAAGTACTTCCAATACCGCGCTATTTTCGTCAAGGAGATGCTTCAAAGGGCAATAAATCTCTTTAGTTTGACGTCTTACAGAGTCAATGAAATAATTATACCTTGAACAAATATTCAGATAAACCTAAGCTGCATTGAGCTTTTGAAGCTTCCAATGACCAAAGTACTTCCAATACCGCACTATTTTCGTCAAAGAGCAGTTTCAAAGGGCAATAAATCTCTTTAGTTTGACGTCTTTCAGAGCCAACGAGATAAACATTCCTTGAAAAAAAAAAAAAAACCCCGAAAGAAAACTCGTCTGAATCGTTAATAAATAATAATTGTCAGAATGATATAATATGGATCTCGTTTGAGGGATGAAGGTGAGGAGAAAGAATTCGCTGGAGGATGCTGCGGAGATGCATCTGCTGTCGGGTGATGTATTGAGCTAGGCGCCCGGAGAGTTCCATTACCTTCGACTAATTGCTCGGCATGCTGCGCTGCGGTTATTATTAGATATATATGTGTATACGTACGTACACACACATTTATACGTAATACACAACCGAGCACATGCAAGGCTATGCGAAGAGATGTTGTACGGAGGAGGATAGTTTGTCAGAGATCTTGCCCCGAGGCAAGGACGACCTCGACTCTCGATCCGGAGCTCTCGCAACGTTGAGCTATGAATATACCTGGGAAACGTTCGCTCTGTCCCTCCGTCTCTTGTTCGCCCGAGCGGCTGCGGTCGCCGCTGAACCTTCTCACCTGTCGAGTTACACCTGTGGTTTGTCCACTTGCCCGAGCCACTGTCAACCGCACCGACTTCCCCGCGACTATCATCGCAGCTACCAAATAAGTACACGTCTCCGCTCGGCATCGTTTCTCGATCGCCATTATTCGCAAAACCGTGAGAGAAAAACGCGTCACGATTTGTCTGCGTGACAGCTGGATGAAAAAAAGAGATGCATTGCGAAATTGTTTTGTGGAGTACGGCGACTCGGCCGAGGGACGCGTCTAAATTCGGTACCGTGGGAAATGGATGAGGATTGTATTCGGATTGGTCATTCGGATTATGCGGTTTATTGGAATCGAACAGCGCCGCAGCGCCGATCCGCGAACGGCTTTTTATTGACAACTTTTTTTATACTCGTATTAACAACTTTTTATGGTGAAAATAAATGATACGCGCTCGCTTACGCAAAAAAATTAATAAAAAATTAGTCCGATATTTCGGGGGATTCGGGCCGAGTAATAAAAACCGTCAAACAAATGCACCGCTGCGTCCGGGAGTGTGTCAACCGTCTCTATGTGGCATATGCAGGTAATAATAATACGGCAATATGACTAGCTCGCGACTGATACAGATCCGAGGCATATTCTCCACAGTTTTCGATATGTATGCCTCTCTCTCAATCCCACTTCCTCTCTCTCTCTCTCTTTATCGCAGTCTGTATATTTGTCGTGAATATCGATACCTATTGGCATTTACGCCAATCGTATGATACGTCGAGCGTTCAACGTGCCTTTGGCAATCTCGATACTCTCATCCCTCCAATACACCCCATATATATATATATATATATATATATATATATATATATATATATATATATATATATATATGTGTGTGTGTGTGTGTGTGTGTGTGTGTGTGTGTGTGTGTGTGTGTGTGTGTGTGTGTGTGTGTGTGTGTGTGTGTGTGTGTGTGTGTGTGTAGGCCATACGTCATATATATACGTCATAGTGCATCGCACCCGTCCGAGTATTATCACACCCGCATCGCGTGATATGTTTTCGCTGGAGCAGCAAAAACAAGTTCTGGGCAAGAGAGGGGAAAAATGGATCCGTGCGCGCAATATGAGATGAGTTTCTTTACGACCCCCGAAAAAATCGTAAAAATAGTTTATTTTACCCCGTTTGCTCCCCCCCCCCCCCCCCTATGTGTAGGTAGTTCGACGGATACGAAACAGATATCTGCGACTCAGCGCATATAGTGCTACTTCTCTTGCTCGGTGATTTCTATGATTTGTTCTGTCACGGGAGATACCTCGAAGATACGAAACGTTTCGTACCTGTGTTGGGGCTCTTGTGCGAGTATGTGTGTTGCGAATCGAAATGTCGATCGATCTGTAACGAATCAGCGACGCGTAATTCTTGCTGTACTCAATTTCTTCTTGTTCTCTCAATGGGTAAATCGAAGGTTTTTGGCTGAATCGCTGATATCTTCGATTTTCGCTGAGACAAATGCGCCATCGATCATCTCCTAGTTAGATTGATACTCCAATTCTGTGTGCATGAACAAAATATTTTCTGTATAAAAAAAAAGTAGCTAATCCTAATTCATCGGGAATATTGTTGGGGTTTTCTTCCTTCGGGAATTGGCAACGAAGGAACAATTATTGGAATTCATCGATGGAACGCTTGATTGTGAGGCAATGTTGATATTCGATTCGTTTTCACGGCGAAAAAATTCATGGAAATGTGCAATTGGAATTTTTTTTATCACCTCCATTTTTCATGCAGTAAAAATTGCACCGGTTTCCTTTTTTTTTACACTTTTTAAAATTATTTTTTAAAAATTGATGTCACCGATACCGCAACGATGGTGTGGATTGTGGAGGTCCCTTCGACATTTCTCCATTGCCATGCCTTTTCCTCCTGGCGGACTGGCTTGTCTGCGCTGCTGGGACTTCCGGTGAGCGCTCGCGAGACTACCGAAGACATCGGATTCAGCAGCTGAGAGTTGGAATGGGGAGGGTGAAAGTTTTACTTTGGAAAACTAACCTGGCTCGTTCAGACGATCGAGCTCTCCCTCTCGCTCCACATCTATATACTCCGACGGTATCATGACTATCTATATATACATACATATATATGTATTTATTCGCAGTCGCGTGATTTGCGACACTGGCTTCGGGCACCATCCCAAATGTCTCGCCAGGAAATAATTATCCGAGCCGAGGGCGAAATCCGTGAAGAGCGAATATATAGGGAATAGAAGGTAGCGGAAGCTGAGGAAATCTTTGACTTTGCCCTGTGCGTGCGAGTGCGCCACAGCTATCCGGTCTAAGTTATCCGTCGACTTCGATACGGTCTCTTGGTGACTATACTTGATTCCATTTTCGCTACGGTATGGTATATCAATTTTCCAAAGACAATTTGCTATCTGAAGAGCCCTTTTTTCTCATCGATTAAGTTGAAGCTACGGAAATCTTTGACTTTACCTTTTTTGCTCATCGATTAAGTGCAGGTTCGGAGGGAAAAGTGGTTCTGCTCCTCGGACACAGTATAGATCGGTGATCATTTATTTTCGCGATGGCAAAAATGTTACGCAAATAAACAGTGAGTATCAATGAAATAATAATAGTAGTAGTGAGTGTATTGCCGATGCCATAACGTGTAACAATTTTTTATACTTAACAAACTTATCTCTCTTCACCTATATTGCATATTGCCAATTGACCATCGACTTTAGACCTTCAGCCATACAAGATAATAATAATAATAAATTTAAATTTAAATTTTTTCAAATGATAAATCGTTTGACAAAATTATGGTGTCAATTGCGAATAGTCGAAAGATCGAAAGGACCAATCGCGTATTAGTAGGCACACCATTGAAAATAATGATAACAACAATAGCACAGATATACACCTTTATTGAGCATACACTCTCTCAAAGAAGTGTGCTTAAACGCGGGCGGTCACGCAACCTCGACGATCACGTTATAACGTACAGATATAGCGAGGGTGGCTTTATAATGATATAAGTTACAGTGGATATAATACGGATAAACTATGTTATAAACTCCATGAGGGATTCGAGATAACTCTGAGTACTGTGGTATATACCCGGTAGCTGTATACAACACACCCGCCCAGGCGATAATGGTTATCTATGGAGTGCGTGAGAGATTTCTCTTTCTGGTAAACGACTACGCCCTCAACGCCCGTTACACAGTCGACTGCGGCTCTGGCTTGTTCGATAATTTATTTCGGCTCCAACAGGTCTCGGATTTTTCGGCACAATCGGGGTTGCGCTAAAGCAATGTGACGTCCGTTGGTCGATGAAAAATGTACGAAAAGCAAACTAATAATATATAAATAACATTTTCGAGGGTGATTTTTTTTTGGACGATTCAGATTCTTTCTTGGTCACGACTGGCTTTTAGGTTCGTCGTTGCGAAATCCAACCTGAGGGATTGCTTAAGAACATTATAAATTAGTGTATGGCAATGTTTCTAGAAGTTTTTAAATGTTTTTGAGCAATTTGGAATTTTTTCCTTTCGTGCTTGCTTGGAGAACGACACTTTTTTTCGTCATTTCTCTACTCGAGTTTTCTTCGATATTTTTGGTTGTTATTTCTCATACACACTATACAGATATGTTTGGAAATCTTTGGAACCCTTTCGAACAGTGTTTGGGTACTTTGGGATTGTTCCAGCTGTGCATACTTCGAAAACGATATTCATTTTCGTAATTTTTGTGGTCACGTTTTCTTCGATATATATATATTTTTTTTTTGTTATTTCTCATTCACGATCTACAGATATGTTTGAGATCCTTACATGTGTGCACAACTATATGTACGTTTACTGTACTGTCGCAACGTGCCTTTAGCCTGGAAGCAGCTAGAGGTAAATAACTCCTGGGTGTGTGAAACACCCTTTCCATCGACCTACGAGAACCCTCATATACACGTGCTATCGCACACTTATATCGAAAGCCATACGGTACCATAGTACAGAAATATCCAGAGCTTTATATATATATATATATATATATATATATATATATATGTATATATATATATATATATATGTATATATATATATATATATATATATATATATATATATATATATATATATGTTGTCGGTATAAAGATGTAGGTAGAAGGTTGTAGGAGTGTCGTGTTCACTCAGAAATCGTGAGGGTCGACCTCAAAAGTTTCCTCTCAACGTCTCCCAACATAGTCGTGTTGTAAAAAAAAACGACCCGATTGTTGTCTTCCGCGTCGAGACAAGTGGCCATTCTCCGTAGAAATTCCTCGAGGCACCCCGGGCCACGGTAGTGAGGGACGAGTTCTACTTTTGTCCGCTGATGTGTATTCTTTGCTGTGTATCGAACGTGTCTTTTAGTCGGTCTTCGACTAACATAAATACGTCCGCGGGGTGTGTGTATCGCTTTTACATCAACGAGACAAGAACATTTGTCCGCGTTACACACGACTTGGACATTTCTACAACGATTTTTCATTTTTCTTTTTTTACAAAGATTTGTCACGACAAAAATGTTTTGTCTCAAAATAAAACATCTTTCTGGACCATCATCAGGAGCAAAGATAATTATTTGAGTCATCGTGCTTTGTCTCCTTAGATATACAACGTAACACAAATTCGTATGAAATTTAATGTACCGGTTTGGAAGTTTTTGTGCAAAAACTTGTGTGTTAAATTTCATGCACAATTGCGATGAAAAATTAATGTTCAGCGCATCAAAGATATTGGGAATACTTCACTTTTAATAATTTACTTTAATTTAACTGTGAAAATACTTTAATTGAAATAATTTATTGTAATTTCCATGAATTTAAATGAAAATGTTTATTCATATTTTCATCGTAATCGTACGTTGAATGTGATGTGCCAGTTTTTGCATAAAAACTTCCAACTCGGTACATTAAATTAAAAAAATTTATTTACCGTGTACTTTGCGCGTGACGAGAAAGTAAAAATGCCTTTTCGAAATTGCAGTGGAGAATAGAAATGGAAACGAGAATGTACGTTTTTTTTTTTTCATATGCGCGGAAAAGAGGAGTTTACAGAAGTGCGGAGGTGTACGAACGTGAGAGATAAACGAGACTGAAAAGGGGCCGAAGGGATATTATCAAGGGGGCGAAAGGGGGATGAATGACGAGTTGTGTAAGAGGAAAAAAAGGAAGGGTGAGTCGAAGGCGTAGGCAGAGAACCGTCGATGGCAGTAATCCATCAAGTTGCTGTCTATACCATAGTGAGATTCGTCGATGAGAAGAAGGCACGAGCAGCGCGAATCTCTGGAGCACGGTGCTTCTGTGTACCTACAACCCCGAGGCTAAACCAATCCATGCATTTCATTCCTCGTTACTTCACTCGAACCCGCCATTTTTCATCACAACCCCCGCCGCCCACCCGATTCTGCATCATCATTTTCTGATACGGGTCTCCCGTGTGTCTGATACGCACTCGAAGCCTGCGGCGAGAAGAGCTGCTTGCCTCGTGTTTAACCGTCGAACGAAACGCGGCGGAGAGACAAAAAAAAAAAGAATGAAAATGAAGCGATGAAAAAGGAACGATTTGAAAAAGTAGGATTTTTATTTATTTATTTAAATTAAAACGGGTTGAGCCCAGTTGCAAGTTGACGGGAAAGACCATCGAGCGGTTTGAAACGTGGAGGAGGCTAAAAAAAGAAGGAAAATTATAAGGCGAATAGGGAAAGATTAGAAAAAGTAGGATTTTTATTTTTATTTATTTATTTAGACGAAAACGCGTTGAGCCGAGTTGCAAGCTGACTGGAAAGACTATCATGCGATTTGAAACGTACAACACTGCGAAAAAAAAATTTGTTAATTTAATATACCGCACTGGAAGTTTTTATGCAAAAACTGGCATATTAAGTTTAATGTACAATTGTAATGAAAAATGACTATACCTTTTCATTGAAATTAAAGTGAACTATTAAAAATAAAGTATTCCCAATGTTTTTGATACGCTAAACATTAATTATTTGCAACAATTGTACATTAAATTTAATACTCCAATTTTTGCATAAAAACCTACATTTCCGTACATTAAATTTCATACGAATTTTTATTCACGGTAACTCGAAAGAATTTCGCTGCAAAGGAACTCGATTCACTGCCGAGGAATTGTCATCGCCATTTCGACGAATTATCGAATAAGGGTCATTCCGCATCACTGGAAAAGAGAGGTCGAGTGGTTGTAAGGGCCGTTTGTATCGATGGAACGGGTCCGCATTGATCCTGAGGGTGCAGTGCAAATTGTAACACCTCTGTTGCCTTCGTCGCGCGAATGCGACCGTGTCAAGGGTTCAATTAGCGAACGATAACGAAGGCTGCACGCTAAACCCAACAAAGGATCACCGCCGGTGGAAACAACCGGGCTGATTCTGGGCGTTGAATCGGAGAGGCTACGTACGTGGCGCCATCCGAAACGCATCCTCCTATTGTAATAGTGCACGGCTCGTGCAGCCTGCGTGCGCCTGTGTACCGAGATTTTAATATTTGCTCGCTCGGCGATATTTACCTTTCGTCGTGAGTTATGAAAAAGCGGAACGACAGTAGTCGAGGCTGCAGCCGAAGCGCTACGAAGACCGTACCAACTCGAACTGCATTCCATATCGAACGTTTTTTTTTTTTTTATATTTACCGGAGTACATATCCTGTGCATATTTTTACATGAAAAAATTCAATGTCGGAACGACTTTAGTAAACTTGGAATTCGGAGGAAGCATATTGAAAAACATTTTTTTTTTTTTTTTTTTTAATAATGCGTTACAACCTCGTTGGCTCGCATGAAAACATATCATTGGGAGACGAATGATTGACGTTTGGTGACGAATGGTTATTCATTGGAAGCACCGGATCGAAATTCCGATTCGATGCTTCGTTGTCAAATATCGTCGATCTACACTGAGAGAAAATTACATAGTAAAGAAATAACACTGGTTTTTTACCACGAAAAATAGTCCCCAACAGGAAGGTCCACATTATCGTTTGGTACAGAATATAGAAGAACCACAATTATAGTTTGACCAATTGACATCAGAAACTACCTATATAGACGTTCCTCATGGGGGATATTCGACATACTGGGAAATACTATCCTTTTTCTCAGTGTACGATTTGACTTCCGGCATACCGGACTATAAAGACACGGTAGGATCCCGCCTTACAAAAATCGTCTTTCTTTTTTTTTTCAAGTCACTTGGCATTTAACATATTTAAAATACTTACCACTGTTAACTGCAACTTTTGTGAAACGATCAAGAGCATTCGGAACCATTAAAAATATGTAGTCAGACCTTACGAGGTAGTCGGAAGCTTGACAGTCCGTGGATTACATACCTTGTGGATTTTTTACACAAAAAATCAGAACGACTGCGGTATAAAATTTGGTATTCGGATGAGGCATATTGAAAATCATTTAAAAAAAAAAAAAAAATAAAACTTTTCAATCGGTTTAACCCACACGAGAATGTCATTGGGAAACGAACGATTGACGTTCGGAGATGAATAGTTATTTATTGCAAGCATCGGAAAACGCCAGATTTCGCTTCTGGCATATTGGAATATACGCGGTATGGTCGCTCTTAAAAAAATCGTGTTTTTTTAAAATACTTCTGTTTTTAAGTCGGGACGCTACGGCGTCGCTTTATACATAACATATTAATAATATTTACCACTATTAACCGCAACTTTTGTGAAACGATCAGGAGCAATTGAGACCATAAAGAAGTATGTACTCAGACTCTACGCCGCAGTCGGTAGGCTTGACTTTCCGTGGATTGAATTAAAAATGTATAAATGTTCTACGAGACTCTTCCGAGCTTAAATCAAGTTCTGAAGCCAACATTTCTTCCCCTCTAGCGAATTTCGCTCTAGCGTGCGACGAGGACTGAGAAAACGAAAAAAAAAAAATCGCCGCAACTGCAGACACAGAGGGCATTTGTACCAAGCGCGGCCCATTCCTCCTCATCGTCGTCGTCGTCGTCGTCGTCGTCGTCGACGTCTCTCGTTAAGAACAGAAATAAATATAGCACTCGTCATTTCTACGCCATTTTTGTATATATATTTTTTTTTCTGTCGGAGAGGGTGCAGGTCTCCGTTGCGTCCTTGAAGGACGCACGGTGCGCCGCTCACCACTCGGCATCAATCCACGAAGGGGCTCGCCGAAACGCGAAACTTTATTTTAATGAGAAACCGCGCCCGCGATCTCTGTAGTGCAATATTATCAAGCTCTCGCGTCGGTATTTCCAGTTTCGTTCACCGACTTGTACGAAATTACGTTGAACGCGAAGGGCCGCGTTAGATTTTTTTTTTTCCTCCTTTTTGGGTCTTCAAAGCGGCAACCGCTGCGACTTCCAACGTCTTCAAACATGGCGGCGGAAACGTTGACCCGCGATGTTTCCGCTTGAATTAGACTGGTATTTTTTTTTTTTTTTTTTTTACAGGGTATGCACTTTCTCCCTCGTACAGTCTTTATGTACTTTATGTACTTCGTTTATAATTTTGAAATCAACAAATTTTCTTGAATATCATATGGGATAAAAGTTGTGAGTATTGTTCGGTATGGGTAAAATTGATCTACGTACGTAATTGGGATGGACCATTTTATCAACACTGACCCTACTGACGGAGCACAGCTTGAAACACTTTTAAAAACTTAATAAATTACAAGCGTCAAACCGTAAATCGCAGGATTCTTGTCGCCAGGATGGAGGGTTAGAGCTATGCCTCCTAAACTCTTAACTTATTCTTATTTTCAATCCTATTCATCCTTATTCTCATTAATATTGATAGTTTATTGATACTTTTTTTTCATTGTATAATTTTGCCGCGTCCCGTTGTATGTTTCGGCAAGTCGTCCATAGCAGACTTGCCTCAGGACACGAATAAAATAACACTATTCCATTCCATTGTAAGTTTAGAAAAGCGGGCACTGGAAAATCTCTTTAAAAAAATAATAATTTCTGCGTGAACATTATTTTGTGAATATTTAATAAAGATTCTCTTTATAACTTAAATGTCATATCCGGTAAAAGTCGAGAATATCATTCGGTATACATAGAATAGGATTACGTGGTAATCGGGCTGAACCATGTTCCCAACTTTTCCGCCCTTTTACGCTAAATTCAGAAAAGTAGACACCGAAAAAACGTCCTAAAAATGAATTGTGTGAAGTCATATGAAGAATGTCTCTTTTCGCGACAAAAATGTATGTTCTATGTTGAAATATGACGAAAGTGAAAATATGGGAAGAGCACTGTTAACCGATGAGACTAAAACGCAAAGTAGCGCGATAGCCGCGTTACATACAACTCTGCAGCCGTACAGAGGACAGTGGAGCTGATCGTATATGGATTCGGTCGAGACGCGAGACAAAACAGTCGCCGGTACAGAGAATCATACAAGCAGGGGCGGAAACACGAACTCCCGCTCCCTCCGCGCTCATGGAGAGCGAGACGAACGGAGAACCGGACTGATTGCACTCGCGCATTTGAATCCCGGCCAATTACACGAGGCGAACGCCTCCGGTCGGCTAATTAAACGCGCAGGGGGTTTTCTCTCGCTCGGCTTCCAGCGTGTTCGTCCTGCTCTCCGCACAGTGGTGCGAACCAGTCCCGGCCACCGTGGAAGCCCTTCCGTATAGTCCGGGAAAATGGAAATTCGCGTGCCCCCCCCCCTCCGTACGACGCAATTTCGAATTCTTTGAAGGTTTTCTAACGTCGCGTAAAGAAATAAAGAAAAAAAATAATGAAAAAAAGATAAAATGCAAATTAACTTGTGCACTCGGTGGTAGTTGCTAATCTGTCTAGCTCGCAGTAGACTCCATTGCAAAGGTAAATTGCTTTGTATTTATTGTTCGTTCTTTTTGTAGTTTCCTTCTTTTTTTTGTTTGTTAAGTATTGGCGTCGTCTCTTCATCGGCATTTGGCGAAGTCGCAATAAACGAGACAATAGTTAAACATGTTTCGTTGTCATTCCGGAAATAGAATATAAAAGAATAGTGTCGTTTATTCGTAAGTACACCGCGCTCCAAAAATACAACGATACAAAAATTATACAATGAAAATATCAAAATTAATGTATGTACTGTTTGAAAAATAATAATTGTAAATTTAATGGACCGGACTGAAAGTTTTTGTTCAAAAACTGATACATTAAATTTAATGTGCAATCGTTATGAACAATGAACGCCAATCCTCGCCAGCAACAACTCCCGGAACGGATAACTTATCGAGACGAGAATATTATTTAACCAATTCAATAGCCAATGACCAATTTCATTTCATCCGTTCATTCCGTCCGATGGTTCTTCTTCATTCACCGTTCATCCGCCCTTTGAATAATTAATTGCAATCTTCTTTCAGTTACGCCGAGAGATTGCTTGGCGAACCGCCGTTTGAGGCAAGATTGTCGGAATCGGAGAGACACGAGAAACCAAAAAAAAAAAATCGAATTCGATGGATACATGAAGCGAGGGTGAGCAAAGTACATGGCTTAGCCTGAGAGCCTGCAGGCAACCCCGTACACAAGTACACCCACACTTTCCTCTCTCCATGCCCACCCGTCTTTGTCGCACACCAGCTGTGTTACATATATACATATACATGTTTATCTCCTTCGCTTTTTACCCTTGATAGTGAGAGAACTTCGCCTCACCTTCCATTTGGTGATCCGCTTTCGCCATTTCAATTTTGCGCCCACCTACTTTTCCACCCCCGTTTTACAACGCTCTGTTCGCCGTCTCTCCGTTTCGCCCTCGGCCAAGCCTAGCGCTATCCTCGGTGTTGCTCCTTTCCGACCGCTTCAACCCTTGCCTTTCTCTCCCTTGCTGTGCCTCTCCTTTCTTACATTGGCACGCGCGCGTGTAACGACTCTGTTCATAGGGGGAGAGTGGGCCAAATTGGAACACCGGGGCGAAATGGACCACTCTTACCGATTTTTGCGTTACAAAAAAAAAACACTCCCCTCGAATGGCGGACCGTTTCGCCCCGATCTCCTTCATACACGCGCTTCGAACTGGCGAGAAACCTAGTGCGCAATATAATTCGGTATGTATAGTGCCTACTCTACGACCCGTGAGAACTTACCAGCTGCGTCCGAGACGACGAAAGTGCCGGAGAGACGCGAGATACCACGGGCTAAGGTTAAAGTGAAAGTAAGGGGGAGGATGGGAGAAAGGAGGAAGAGATGTGGAGGAAGAAATATAGTGAGAAAGAAAAAGAACGATGGTGGAAAAAGAATTTGGCCGGGATGAGGGTGGAACGGTGGGTCGCACTTTGCAAACCCGGCGAAAGATCTCTTCACTCTCACGACGCGAGGGAAACTGTGTGCAAGGCAGCGTCACACAACGGTGCCTTAATGCAATAAGACCATGTGGGTTGGGCATAAACATTTCATATGTGTATTCTGGAAAGTTGTTTGTTTGATCCAATTGTTCAAGAATTTTTTAATAATAAATGCAGGAGATGCGCTACTTCCGTACCCGATGATTGTGTCGCTGTGCAGCAAGGCGCACTACGCATACGCACATCGGTCCTATTCTAGTGCGAAAAGTAAGAACAAATGCGAAAATTAAAATCCAGTGCAAAACGTAATAAGTGCGAAAAGTAAGAGCTCTAGTGCGAAAAGTAATGTCAAGCCGATGTACACATGCGTCGTGTAATTTCAGTACTAACGGCTGTTAAGCGCCACTTACGCCACGTTCGGCAGGCATGAGAAATAGCGCTTTTCGTGCATGAGTTACAAAAAATATTAAAAGCCTTTCGGCAGTTTCATTATCAATATCGGAAACTAATTTCCTTGCATCTTGTCACGTATGGCTTTGACGTGTGTAACTATAACTAAAAAAAAACTTTTCACCTCAAAACAATGAAGCTAATATTGCAAGATAATCGAGCAACGTGGCTCTCACCGGTCCACGATAAAGGTATCTCCGAGAACTTAGGATAAAGGATGCTGCAGAGCGAATTGAAGAGGACGAAAGAAAAGAAGGGGAGCGAGTTTGGTATATAGAAAAGGGGGGCTGGACGTTCTCGGACTGACGAGCGAAACAACTTCTCGCAGCAGCAGCTGCGGCAAGCGTCTTAAAGTGAGTACATCAAAAGTTCGGATTACTGCTGGAAGCCGGGCCTTTACTTCCGCGAGACTATAAAACCATTGGTGCAACCGGGCTACTACTCACCTCGCGAGCGACTACGACGACGGTAGGAATGCGTCGCGAAGATAGCCAGTCTCTATCTCGCTTTCCTTTATTCTTCGTTCCTTTCCCCATATATATATATATATATATATATATATATATATATATATATATATATATATATATATATATATATATATATATATATATATATATATATATATATATATATATATATATATATATATATATGGCTCGTTTCATCCCGTTTTCCGCAGCATCCCTCCTCTCGGCGTGCGCAGCCAGCGGCACCATTCTTCGCCCCCGTGCTCTCCCATTCCCCAACGCCTTTCGAACCGACGGAGCTATACGCGCGGTGGGCTCGCGTGCCAGAGACGGGGAGACGAGAATCGCGAGGGAAGACACCCATACAGCTCTCAGTAGCTCAAAAAATCCCCGTCTAATCCTCCTATGAGATTGGTTGCCCGGAATTCGATCCTTAATGGGAAAAGCCTCTGACCGAAATCCTGAGCGAATGATATTGTAGGCTCTTTCGCCGTTGGGTATTTAAATTTCTGTAAAGAAAAAAGTCTAAGCACATTTGCAACTGGAAATAGGGCTTCGCGCCCGGATTGTTAAAGTAATCAGAATGCGACATCGTCGTCGGGACAAACACCAAAACCAACAAACAGATCCACATTTTTCCAAAATATACACGAGAAAGATAGAATCAAATTTTGAAATTTCGAAATCCATTCTATATGACATAAAAACCTAAATTACGAAATTGCAGCATGTAGAATGGAATTTCGCAATTTCGAAATCCATTTCATATGTTGTGAAAACCATAATTCCGAAATTATAGCATACGGAATAGAGTTTTGAAAAAATGATAGACTATCAAAATGGAGTGGTGGCCCGGAGGTTAATCGTTGACCTTGGGACTCCATTAAATATAATTGTCTATTGCGTCTGATTTGGCTTGGAGGAAAAAAGAACTGGCAAAAAAAAACAACCACAGACAAAAAATCCTCCCAACCAATGATGCATGCCCGAAGCTCGAGTTCGTGACGCGCTCGTTACGAAAAACGAGAACGCATCACCGTCTCTCAGAAACGTAGAGAGCCAACGAGCGAGGCACTTAACCCTTCGCGGCCCTCTCGAATGCTATCGTACCGAATGTAAATTACCGCGGCGTGAAATCGGATAGCTTTATCTCGAAGCGGCCGCGCTGTCCGGCCGATCCGCATAGCCGCTCGCCGTTCGCCACCCATCGGACAGCGAGATCGCACGAGCCTGAAATATATTAAGAAGCCTAACGTGTACACTGATGTAGGCTCGTTCTCCGATCAGATCAAAAGAACAAAAAAAAAAAAAAGAAGAAGAAAAAAATAACACCCGCTCGCCCCAACGCGATTCATTTCACCAACGACCGATCACCGTGTCGCCTAACATTGTCCACTCACTGAATAACGAACGTTGCCAGTCAAGTATCTTCTCCTCGAGACATGTAACGGATCGGAAATCAGAGACCTCGTCGACCATTCATTCTCCGTAGGGAAGAGCAGGGCAAATCGGATTCACATGCTCCATTTGAGACGAGCCTTTTTATCCTATAAAAAATTGGTGACGCTATGGTCCGTTTTGCCCCGCTCTACCCGGCCGTCCTCGGGAGCCGAGAGAAACCGTGGTCGATCCCGGCGAGAGTGATCGGATCCGAATCTGGTCGAGATTCTTAAATGAACAAACGAAAGAACGAACGACCCAACGCGGGCCGATGCTGCGGAGCAACCGAGACCATCGTCCTCCGTCGTATTTCATTCGTGGCCTCATGGGTCTTCGAGGATCCCTCCATACTGTACGTATACATATATATTATGTTTATATATACGAAAGGTCCGAAGCGAGTCGCCCGATAGGATCACCAATTATGCCCTGGGATGGGCTCGGGAGCACGAGCGAGATCCTGTCAATTACGTACGTAGCCCTACCTGGGTACCTGGCGGCCCGTGAACTCTTCACGACCATGAGAAACGATGCCCGGTTATATGAACCGAGATCGAGCTTCTCGCCGTTTCCGATCTTCTTCCAGAACTTGATTCGTGTGCACCTTTGGCTTTCTCACTCCTCGACCCGGGATGACCGAGAGTCGACGCAATCTAAGCAGACCCCTAGATCATTTTTTTCTAGGTCTTCTTGTTGGGGATTTTTTTTCGACCGATCCACCGATGCATCGATCGCGATTCGTCGACGAGATGGATGTGTTTGCTATGGCGTCGGAAAACGATCGTGTCGCGTCATAGAGCGATAACAAGTAGTGCATTGCGCGCGAAAAAATAGTAGAATTAAAAGAGAATTTCCAAAGTATTAAAGGTCGAAGATTGCGAAATCGTTTACATTTTTTTTAAGTACTTGGCATCGAGACGCTTTCCTTAGTTTGTCGTATCGATCTGACGTATACTTAATGAAAAGTTCTAAAATTTAAAATGGGCATTTTTTTAGCGTACAATCTGTCGGTTGAAACTGAAATTGACGATTGGCCCGTTTCGAAAATCAACGACTTACTCAAGTGCATTTCCCGAATCTTTCAACTAATATAACGACGCCCTGAAACTTTAAATAATGCGAATTTTCAATTTCAGAAAACTGTTTTAGCTTCGAAACACTTTTATCCCAATTTGAACGTCCGAACGGGACAGAAGTTCGTCAAGTGTAGAACAGTTTCGACATTAGCTCGTCAATGCCACACAATTATTTATTTTTTTTTTTATTGGCTGGAATAATCAAAGCGGGATTTTCTCTGACCAGTACGAGAAACGATTATTCGTCAACTACGCCCAGCAGGGCGTTAAACGGATAATTTCGTTTTCGCAGAGGGCTCGGTAAACGCGATAAAACCAAGGACTAGCTGTACTAATCGAATGAATCTGAGCTTTGCGAGAGTTTCTCTTGGATTATATACACGGGACATCAAGGATTGCCGGGAGTGAAGCCCGTGTGCCGCAGTCGCTCCGGTATGTACTTACTCCCCGCCCTGGTGTCCCGAACGTTTGCGCTTCTCGTTACCTGCTCCCGCGTCACTCGAGTCCTTCGCGCAACATTGCCAGCTTCGGGGGAAAATACGCTCCAGCCGATTTATTGGAGCGAGCAGACTACGCAGAATTAGTGTCTCTCCGCTTCGATGTTTGCTCCAGTGTTTATACTATATATTTATCTCTCCCTTTTGCCCATCCCTGCGCCGCAACTCGCGCGAACCCTTGCCCGATGGGGAAAAGCACGAAACCCGGAATCTCCTCTCGGACGATGGATAAAAAAAAAATAAATAAATACAAAAAACCCGTAATTACATACAACATTTTTATGAAATTTCCCATCTCATTTTATCTCGCCCGCGGATTTTTGCCTCCGTGTCATCTCGTTAGTAAAAGTGTCGGGGTTGGCGAGGGTGGGAAAGAGCGGCGAGCTTATGGGATCAGCCGCGAGTTGGATGCACACGAGAACCGGCAAGTTAGAGATTCGATACCAAAATTTGCATCATACCCGGCCTCAGCCGTGTGTACATACGCGAGCAGTTTGTTGCACACCGTTCGGCGTTTCCACTGTACTAACCCACCCCCCTCCGCCCTCACCCCAACCCACCCTTTTCCCACAGTTGCTGGCGAGAGCCCAACCACCCCTGATTGCTGATTATTCACAGACCCGCGCTAAAATATACAGGGCAAGAGAGACGCCGATCCCCATGGCCCACCTTCGGTGACTGCCAAAATTGACGCGTATGCGTGCGTCACTGTTCGCGTGTGTGTAGGCGCGGGCGCGCGTGTGTGTGTGGAGTGTATAACCCGACGTCATACCGTACACGGCTGTAGTACAGAGTTGATATGTGGTATACTGAATTCGAGGTATTTGATGGTTCTATATTATGCAGTGCAACTGTTACAGCGCTCTCTGCCTATATTCGGGTTTTAGTCACGTGTGTGTCCGTCATTTTGCGGATGTGGCGCTGCGAAGCGAAATTCGTGTACTAAAAGCAATCAAATTTATAATATAAACACGGGTCTGCACTTTCGTCAAAAATCTGTACAATCATTGGTGGCGATGGGGAGGCCATTGTCGATTCATCCGATCGGCAAATATGCGGTCCTTCGAGCAAAAGAATAGGTAACAATTTTCGTGATTTACGATTCTGCGAGGATGGCAAAATTGCCTAAACTGTAATTTCCGATGTTTTTTTTTAGCTACATCGCTTCTGGCTCCATTAGTTCGCTTTGCAGACTCTCCACGCTTTTCACGCTGTTTGCGTTACAGAATTCTGCGAGGAAATGTCCGGGCGAGATTAGAAACGTCATGTTTCAATTGGGCTGTACAGAGTACGAGCGCTCCGAGCTTATCGTCCGCCTTTCCCCACTTACAGGATGTCTCCTCTTGATGCTGATGCGGGTTGACGGTGTTAGTGCCTAACTCCGCTTCCAGGACTGATGCTAAAACTGGATGTGTAACGGTTTAGATCCCTTTGAAAAGGGTCCTGTAGGGCTTGCGCACACCACTGTGAATGTCCGCTTTCCAAATTCTCTCAGCCGTCCTCCAATTACCGAGACAAACGCGACAGAATTTTCATACGACAATTTTACCCACTCAAGGACTTTGATTCGTTTGCAAGTTTGACTGGGCTTTGACTTTGAACACGTCACTGTATGATCCGATTACGAATAAATGAGAGGGATGAAACGTTTTGCCGTATTCAAATTCAGGGCTCGCGAATTAATTCCGCGATCCGATTGCCGTTGCTTCCGCCACGGCTGTTGCGACGTTGTACTTTGCGATACTAGTGCGAAAAAGCGGTTTTCCGACGGAGGCTGTGAAGTTGTGCGCACGAGCTGAAGGGAAGTGTTGCCTACTTTCCAACTGCCATCGAGAGATCGATTTTTCGTAGAAGTATCGCACACTACTTTATTTCACTCGGTGCGGAAATTGTAGTTTTGCGCACCGCGTCGCGTGCGAAAATCCGCGTTTTCACACCTTGTGAAATAAAATTTTGTAGAATACTCGTGCGAAAAACGTTTCCATAATTTGTGTGATTGCAACACTCGTCATCGCCGCATGCTGCAAACTCACACTCGTCATATAAAGCTTTCTCGCACTAGTATCGTAACGTACTGTTTTCGCACTAGTATCGTAATATACTGTTTTCGCACTAGTATCGTAATGTACTGTCTTCGCACTAGTATCGTAATGTACTGTCTTCGCACTAGTATCGTAATGTACTGTCTTCACAATAGTATCGTAATGTACTGTTTTCGCACTAGTATCGTGATGTACTATTTTCGCACTAGTATCGTAATGTACTGTTTGCGCATTAGTATCGTTATGTACTATTTTGTAACAAGTGCACAAAAACTCAGACTTTTATGTCTGTAGCGTCGCGAAAGCGTGCGAAAAAAATAACTAGATTGTTAAAAAAAGAGTGCGAGAAAGTAACCAATATGATCTGCGCATGCCCAGTAGTTTTCTCGCACGCCTTACTAAAAAGCGCTACGCTTTATCGTCCCGCAAGGTGCGATTTTTTCTGCACGTGTTACAGAAAAGTGTGTCAACGTTCCTTCGCGAGAGAGCCACGCACACGTGAGTTTGGACAGCTGAAATAGTCGTTCAGCGAAATGAAGGAAGAGCCAAGCTTCTGCTTTACCATGAATTTCGTTCACACTTCGTCACGAACAATCGATCAAATTCGACGACGCGATGAAAAGCCTCCCACGATATACGTACATGTTATACGGTATATACACGAGAGGGGCGCGAAAAGCATTCGTGAGGAAAATCCAAACGGACGAAACTCCAAGCAGCCGCAACGAGCAACAACAACACTTCGCTTCGCGACGTGATAATTTATTTGTTCTATTTGTCCGACGTTTACCCGTCCCAGTATTTCTATACCTCGCTCCCGCAACGGTCGGGAACTTTGAATCATATCTCGGTTCGGTGACAAATAGATGAGGAACAATTTTGCGATTGCCCGATGATAAATAGACGCTAAGGAAGGAAGCAAGAAATTGTTAAATTGGTAGGAAGGATGGAGAGGGGAGCGAGGAGAACCTTCTCGTCGGTCGGGTCCTCCACTGTTCTGTTCCTCCTTACCTTTCGCTTTACACTCTCTCCCATTGTTGTCTCGTGGTGGCTGGCAAACGGCGCGAATAATAATGATTATCAGCGCGGGAGGAGTGATGAGGGAAAGTTGCAACTATAACGGGTTGGTCTCCGCGTCGTCGCGGATCGACGAAGGTTAAACTCTTTGAATGCACTCGGTTGAGGAGAAACTGGCGATCGCTTTTCATCTGCGCAGGCAGATTGAGTCAAAATTAACCCGCGGGACAAATTGGATAATTCCGAATAGAGGTGGACATTTTCGAAATTTTACTATAATCGGGAACGAATCCACTTTGCCAAAGCGTTATTAGGACCCGGTGTGACGCTCTTATACTTTGTCCATCGACCTACCTGGCAGAATTTTTTGAATCTTTGCCGCAGAGTCTTGTCAGACCTTCACCGAACCTTACCGGGATTTGTCGTAACGCGCTTCTTGATTCATCGAATTTCTACGTCTTACCGGGCGTTTTTTATACGAAGGATAAATTTGCCGCTGGTTAGAGTTGGAAAAATTGCTCTTCAGACGATGCTTCGAAGTCGCGTGGAAGAGCGACGACAACTGGATGGGTGGGGGTGACGAGAAGGACGAAGAGTCGACTTGGCAGTAGCGCTTTCGCCACGGAGATGAGAGTGCCGTCTGTGACCTGACGCGGTTCGGGTCGAAACAACGATGCACAAAATGAGACCAAAGAGCTGCAGAGACATCGAGACAGTGAACTCACGTCCGTAGACGTATAAGAGTCGGAGTAAAAAAAGAAAAAGGGCGTATAAAAAAAGGATCGAGAACCGAGGAAAGCGACGGTTCTTCTGTGTTCACAGCAGCAGCAAACACTTTGAAATTCGAAAGTTATAGAGGAGAGAGCTCTATACTTGCGAATCAGTCGTTCCTGTCTGAGTCGCGTAGACTTCTTAAATACATACATTTTTTTTTTCATTACATTGAAAGAATGAAAAATAAAATTTTAAACACTATGCAGACGATTTTGTTAATATTTTCAGAAACATTTTTTAGGTTGCATAACTCTTGTCCCGTTTCTCCCAAAACCTCCACAAATAATAACCTTAAAGTCTGAATACATTGCTTCGATAGTCTTGTCACTAAAGAAGTGTGAAAATCGCGATTCGCACAAAGCCTCTTCATCCTAGTCTACTTTTGTGTACAAAGCTTCTATGAAAAATTATTTTCTATGACTATTTGACAGAGCTGGGCCGTACTTACAGTACGTACTTAAAGTATGAAGTTACATTACGGTACTTTAAGTACTATTACTGAGTACTAAGACCAAAGTACTCATACAATTTTGAGCATAGCTTTCTCTTTGAGGAAGCTATGCTCAAAATTGTAACTAAACGAATATAACGAACATTATTTTACTCCAAGCCCAATATTTTCCATTTAAATTCCAAAAATACGATTTTTCGTGCATAAAAACGAGACTTTCAATGTCTCACTGTACTTTAGCCCCAAAATGGCCCACGGATTCGTGTTCAGCGGGAAAAAATACGTCGGAAATACGTGGCAGTTCATTTTAAAAAAAAGAAACAAAATTTCGTCAGAAAATTGCAAGGCTACCCCTTTCAAGTCCATTTTTCGCTTTTTTAAACGTTCTGAAACTACCCGATAAAACGCTTCTAGAACTTCGGACAAGATCCAATCTTGTGTATTTTTTCCCGTAGAATACGACGAGTACCTCGGATTTTCCGTAAGTCCATTGGGAGCCGAGATATCGACGTTTGTAAAGCGCGTAAATCGACGGTCTTCCAAAAGTGGCTCAAACATTGAAAAATCGTTGTTCATTCGATTTGTTTTAGTATCAAAGCTATATTCGACGTATTTTTTCCCGCCGAACACGAATATAACAACTATTTTACTCCCAGCCCAATATGTTCCATTTAAATCCCAAAAATACGATTTTTTTATGCATAAAATCGAGACATTTCTCACTTTCGGCCACTGTGTTACATCCATACGTCCTAGATTTAGTTGTTATACATCCAGTCAACCTCCACTCGCTTCCCCAAGGTTCAGTCGTCGTAGTCCAGTCGATTAGTCTGTTACCAAGCACTGAAAACGAAGAGTTCGGACGTTTTGAAAGATTATAAACACATTTTTTATGAACGTCCCGAACATTTTTACTGCATGCAAAGAAAGCTTCCTCCATGAGGAAGCAAAATGACTTGAAATTCTAACCAGTGCGTTATTTTTCTTTCTGTTTCAGGTGAGTCTACAGCAATGAAATAAACCAGCTCTTGCGCGGTGAGTTTTATTTATCTTGTCCAGCGAAAATATTTCGCGCTCGTTGATGTCGTGAGAGTTAGGAGAGAAAACAAAAAAAATTGTCGAGAGGATTCTTTTCGCGAGCATCGCGACGCGAAATCTTTTGAAAAATGTATGCGAATTGGTTCGGTGAGTGGGCGAGCTTCCCTTTCGCCGTACGGGGCGAACGGGACAAAGAATAAGAGGAGGATGAGGAAGCGGAAGAAAAGGAAAAGGCGCGACACCCTCGAGGCTCGAGAGTCGAGGGAGCCAGTTCGCCGATGCTGGCCCGCTGTCGTTGCCGCCCCGCGGACCGCAACGAGCGAGTCTCCACGAGATTACCGTGCAAACAGAGACAAGAATGCATGGTTGAATCGTAACATTCCCCGGCTCTCTCGTTCCCGTTGTCTCGGCTATTTTGTTATCTCATTCTATCCGGGGCTTCGAGCCGAGCGTATGGAGGAGGAAGAGGCCGGCGCATGCATTATTCAACTCAAACAGCCCTAACTCATGCAAGACGCATCTATCCACCGATGTACCGGGTGTACTACTACGAGTAATAGAATAATACGAGTACAAACGCTGTGTAAGATAAACGGCGGAGTGATTTTTTTTTTTTTAAAGACTTTTAATTTTTCACTTGCAATATTTATGTTGATATTTCGATAGCAAAAAATTGCTCCGATTCTTCGTGTCGTGTTTATGGGATTTTATGAATGGTGAACGCTAAAAGAGACAGATCGCGGACAAAATACACATATGACTTTAATGATGCGCAGTTTACGTTCAAGACGCGCATGTCGTGGTACAAATTTTACAGCGTTACTGACAACTCTGGGAAGGTCTGGGAAAAGCCTTATCAGACATCGATGTAAAGCTCCCAAGTTTCTGCTCGGATATGATCTTTGAAATGCGCAACAGACCTTGTCGACGTTCAAGTCACACTTGAAATGTGCAAGTCACTTCTAAAAATCCCAGGCTAAACCGTATAGCGATGAAATTTTGTTGACAGATATTCAAATAAATCTTATTATTAACAAGAATTGGAACACATTGTTACATATACGAGAGGTTGTTGTGACTCGCGCGGTTACGTCAGGCAGGGGCCCTAAGTGGAACTTAGAATAATTAGAGCCTGGGTAACGGTTCCAAGGGAGATTTAGAATAATCAGGCCCCATGGGAGAGATAAAATAATCAGGGCCTGGTTAAGAACTCAAGGGTAACTTACATTAATCATGGCCTGGCTAGGGGCCCAAGAAGAACTTGGAATCATCGGGAATACCGCCCACAAGTGGGAGTTCAGTTGCTTGGGCATGAGCTCCAAGGGAGGTTTATAATAATCAGGGCCATCCTCCCCTATCTTCTTGTACACGGCGGCGACCGGGGCGACAACAGCGACCCTTTTTTTTATCATAAAGAATGAAATGGGATGGACAGTAATAGTTATGGGGTGCCGGTATTAGCGGTAAGTTTGAGGCGCTGGCATATTTGATATTCCAATGAGCCAGGAGCAACCGCACCCCTTGCTCACCGCACCCTTTGTCATTTCTCCTGTGCGTGCCCAAGACAACCATCTTCGGGGGCTTTCTCTTGACTCAATTCGCGCGTCCATTTTGACAAAGCCACAACCGTATCTAGCGTGCCTCATCCGCGAGGCAAATAAATATTTACTATAACTGGAAAACCAAATCGCGGATAGCAGCCGAGTCTCGACCGCGAGCGTATAAACAGAGAATAATGGGAATAGCCGGCTCGAGTTTCTATCCTGGTAAGACACTATCGTCTCGGAAACTCTCTCCGGCCTTCTCTCTCTCTCCTTCACTCTGTCCCACTTTCTCTCACGTTATATCTATCTATCTATCCCGTTTCTCTTCCCCCGAGAGCACCCCAGCAGGAGCAGCAGCGGCGGTAGCATCGTAGGTCTTCCTCGATGTGTACTCTGTGCCTCCTCAGCTCCATCCAGTGGAGAATATCCTTTGGGACGTCTAAAGTCGAGAGAAGCGATATATAATTCCAACTATCACGATTCAATATCGCTCGCACGCGACTATCATAATATTTGTCAAAAGATACACGCGTATGAGCGCGTATGTGCGCGTGTGTGCGCGTGTGTGCGCGTATGTGTGGGTATGTGTGGGTATGTGTGCGTATGTGTGTGTGTTTGTGTTCATGTGTGTGTGTGTGTGTTTGCAGGGATGTAGTCTATTTTTCTTTTGCGCTCTTGACGTCATGGTTGATGTCTGTTTTGGATTGTGAGACATTTCTGGACATCCGGATCGAACCTCCGCAGAGAGAATTCAAGGCTCGATCGAGATCGCATCAACAGTTCTTCGACTTCAAACTGTTATATATGGGGAAATAAAATTCCGAAGAAATTGACGGAGGAATATTCATAGTCTCATAAATGCAACGGATAAAAATTGATCAAAAAGATGTTCACTGTGGCGAAAAAAGGCCACTCATCAACGACACCCCAACTTTCATTGCTCCGCTCTCGCAACCACGAAGAGAAGGCTGGAAGCTCTCGTGGACACGAACAAGTAGCGAAATGGTGGCCTGCCGCCCTCTTCGTTTCTCTCTCCTCCATCTCTTCCGGACTCTCGGCGACGCCAGGGCGGCCGGTCCTTTTTAATTAGCGTAATTTCGAAACTTTCACTTTTTAATATTCGCTTAATTCTGAAAAATCCTCTTGACGAGTAGGCGTGAAGATTCGGCAGAGCGGCGAGACAAGCGGCGAATGAACAGGGCAGCGTCGGCAACCACATGAGCGAAGTGAAGCGGAAACAACACCGAACGGATAGGATTAGGAAGAATAAGAACAAGAAGAAGAAGCTGAAGACTACGAGGGAAACAAGGGATGAAACCGAGCGCAGGGGGTGCCAAGCAGACCCAAGCCGTGATAAACATTCGAGTTTTCACGAACTTTCTCCCGGTTTAGAACTTCACACTGTATCTCTTTCTCTCTCCCTCTCCACCCCCCCCCCCCCCTTCTCTCTCCTTCCTTCAGACGCAAGATTTCTCTGCCTCGCCCACTATTCCGTTTCTTTTTCCCTCAACCTTTCCGCCGCCGAAAGGGCGCTTTCCTTGTTCCCTTCGTCTTCCGATACTCAAAGCTTTTTGTCTTTCCGTTACGAAAGTTGGGTGAGCTTCGCCCGGATAGCAGCGGCGGTTCGGTTATCCCTCTGTCTGCGTTCTTATGCGCGACTGCGACGCTCAAGGGTGCCTCAACTTTGCGAATGTCTTCGAAACCGATACCGAGCCGTTTTCGACTCGCGCGATGAGAGTGCGCGAGAGTCGCACACACAGCGCTCGGATGTTTGAGAGGACACGAATGAGAAATAAAGGGACGGGCGCGCCGAGGCAGGCTCGGCGAGACGCTTCGAATGGGAATTCGCATCAAACGAACCGATTGCAGAAAACTTGATCGAGGATGAGATGCGAGGGTTAGGGAGAGCGGAGGATCTCTATTTCTCGATCCCTCTGCACTATATTTCTTCCCTTCCCGACGGAACGTCCCTCGCGAGCGAACGTAACCCACTTCACCCTCATCGTTTTATATTCCTCGGCATCGCCCGCGTCGCCTGCTCGATTCGTCATGCAGAAAGCTCCCATAGAAATTAACTACACTCGAAAATCTATATTTCAATTTATTAAATTTATTACATGCGATATAGTAGAATAAATAGATATTATTTATTAATTGATATCTAATGTATATTCGAGATGGAGAATTTTTTGCCACTTTCTATATCACACCAGTGTGTTAAAAAAATATATATGCAGACTATATTATTGCAGATATAGTGCAATGTACCTTTTTCGTCGTCGTTGTATCGTTGTAGAAATGAACTACACTCGAAAATCCATATTTCAATTTATCAAATATTGTTACGGCCGAGCGAATAAATGTAACGCCAACATTTATAAAAGATGCAAGGGCGGTATTTTATTGGCTGTATGAATTCTCGTGATACGTCCGTTTGATTCGAGGTCTTAGTCAAGACTGTTAGTCAAGCTACGATCGTCGCGAAGTCTCGTATCTACGTTCAATTGTTAGATCGGTACGGATCCCTGTCCATTTCCTTGTACTCGCATCGATCAATAAATGAGTCGTTAAAATAACAAATTCCGTTACAATATATTACGTGGTATATGGTACAATAAATAGATATTCTTTGTTAATTGATATCTAATGTACATTCGAGATATAGAATTTTTGACCGGCAATCGGAAAGTCCCGGGCTTGAATTCCGGCCTAGCAGCGACCGTAATTTTTATCTGTATTGTCCGAATCGGAGATTATAAAAATGGCGTCCGACAAGCGTGCCACGACTTCTAAATACTTGACGTATTCGGCAATTGCCGCGTTTCGAACTTATCCCGAGATTCAGAAGTCCTTTCCCGAAACTCACCGAGCTTCGTCTATGTAGTTCCACTTCGTGCGGCCTGCAGCACTGCTCTGCACCGGACTTCACCCGCAACCCTGCCACCCTCGGATAGTCCTAATCTGTAGTACCTCCGGAGTTCGAGGCAATTTTAGGAAGTTCGAGTACGTTTCGTCAGGGACGGATTGACTCCGGCACGGGAGTTTGTAACGTTGTGGGAAATAGCATTAATGAGGACAATTCGGAACAGGTGAGGCCAGCGAGCTCCGCGGCCGGGCTCGGCGGTCGGAGCAGTCGACCGGCAACCCGGAGTTCCGGGGTTCGAATCCCGACCCAGTGGAGCAGGGCATTTTTATCCGCACTGTCCAAACTTCTGCTAACAATCTATACGATATATTATGCCGAGACATACATACATCGAATGTATTTTTTTTTTGTTTCACAAATATTCATTTATAAAAGACATATGTAGAGCATATGGAATTTTTCGCCCCGTACGTATTCTACCGAATATCATTACGCAGATCATGTTCCTCTTTTTCATGGCTATGTCATCCTCGTCAAAAATAGGCACGTAGTGTTACTAAGCCCTTATATTTAGTTACTCTCTCATATGAACTATCTGATTATGTTCTGAAATCTTTGTTAAAGCGATGGATTTCGCTCACATTTATAATTAGACGAAGGGATTCTTATAGTCCTTGCAGTTGGGCCCAGCTTGTGATTAAATAAATATTCGAATAAATAAATATATAAATAAATTAATATATAAATAATTAAATGAATAAATAAATATCGTACGCGCGATAGGATAGACGATTTATCGATCGGCGAGCGGTCATGACGAGCGGCTCGAAAATCATGACATTTGACGGACGAGCAAACGAGCGACCTCACAGCGATCTTCGATTTTATCGACAGTTTTTATCGGAACTTTAACACGAACAAACTTATCGACTGTTACCGTGCGATTACGATTTCATATCCATGCCAATAAACATTCCGCCTCTCGTTCTTTTTATAATCCGTGTCCCTTTTTTATTTCACTCGGTCTGCTAAAGCATACAAATTATATACATTCCTATGTATCTTGGATATAATTCCTTTCGAATCACACTGCCGATCGATCAATGACATTGCCAACGGCTATTGGCCGTATTAACCGACATGGCTTTAATTAAACGAGCTCACAATGACATTCCACGTTCGAACAATTTTGTCATATTACCGGAAATATTCGAGGAAAAATAAGGCCGGCTTGTTCAGCGTCGGCATTCACGTCATCGATAACACGCATACCGTTAACAATGGCCCGGCCAAAGGAATCCAAAGGGCCCAACGTGATAGCCGCAGGATGCTTTCTGCTCCGGCTTCCGACGCCGGCTATATATTCTTACTTTCGATAAAGTTAAATCTTTTTCGAGCCACGCTCAAACGGATTTCCGGCATGAATCCCGTAGGAAAAGGTACGAGGAAAGCCGAGTTTCGAGAGCATCTCGGAACCGAAAAGTTTTGAAAAAGTAAGCGGTAAAATCGGGAAATAATTTATTTATTTTTGGCTCCGGTGAAGATTTTCGTACCGAGGAAACCGAGAGTAAAAATTAATGAACGTATCGATCGACGATAATAATTTCAATTGCTACGATAAATATTTTTAATTATTTTTTGTGGATAATCGAAAATTCAGAGGGTCAATAACGTTCGTGATAGAAGACAACGCACACCGAACCGGACGTTTTTCTTGGCAGCGCAAACAAGAGACGATGTTGTCCGGAAGAATGGAGCAATTAGCCAGAATGCTGTCGCCCTTGCTTTGGATTTGTTACGTGAATTTCTCCGGGAATTGAAATTTCTTCCTAGTAGGGCGAGTTCGAAATCTCGAGAACGAAAAGTTTGGGAAAAGTCATTGTTAAAATCGGGCAATCATTTTTTTTTTTTTTTTTTTGCTTCTCGTAGAGATTTTGATATAAGATAAACCAAGAATTTCTTCTTATAGATAGATAAAACTTTAGATAGAACTTTATTTGGTACTGAGATAGATTCGCTAAGTGGCATTGCAAGACAGCCGGTAACAATTTAGTGTAGATTAAACTTAAGACTAAACCAGGAATAGTCATAAGCAGAACAAGTAATTCAGTGAGCGTGGTTTAGCACGATAAAATGAACAGGACAAGCCAAGAGCAAAAAACGTATGAACGAATGGATCGACAATAAAAATTTCAATTGGTAACAGCAGTACTAGTGCGTTTATTAACAATACATAACATGTAACAGTTTTTTAAAATACCTAACAGACTTATCTCTCTTCACCTACACTGCATATTGTCAATTGGCCATCGAGCGCAGTCCTTCAGCCATTAATAATTTCAATTATTCCGATAAATATATTTTTTTTTTGCGAAATCGAAAACTCGGAGGGTCAATAATATTCGCGAGGGAAGACAACGCACATCGAACTGGGTGTTTTTCCTTGGTAGCGGAAACACGACACGATGATGTCCGGAAGGATGGGGCAATTAGCCAGGATGCTGTCGCCCTTGCTTTTGTTTTGTTACGTGACTTTCTCCGGGAATTGGAATTTCTTCCGAGCGGGGTGAGTGTATGAGCATACATCTAACTCCACACACACACACACACGTACATAGGCGAATACAAATTGACACTCCAGCTGCAACAGTAGGAAGGGGTGCGGAAATGGGGGGCGGGGAGGAACTGCCGCGGTACGTGTGTGTGTGTGTGTGTGTGTGGAAGCGTGTAGTTGTCAACTGGCACAGCTTCGGGCGTTGCGCGTCCGTATCCATCTGGTGAAGCAAAAAACCGAAGAAAAAGTGCGAGAAAAAAGAAAGCAAAAGAAAAAAAAACCGCAACGTAACGCGGTGGATGAGAAAATGAACGAGAGGCGGAGAACTTTCGTGATTGGTGTAATTCACGAGAACTTATTTTTCTCGTGGATGTGTATCGAAGGTGGGATTTTACTCCCTGTTGGGTAGTTACGTGGATTTTTGTTTGATTTGCTTTTTCTCGATATACTGCCCCGCCGACGCTGTATTCGGAATCGAGGGGGGAAAAAAGGTCGAAAGTAAGCTAGACTCGATAACACTGCGACGAACGCTCCCACACCGAGACGAATTGGAATTATGACACCGAGAAATATATCCTGTATTATATACGATTTCCTATCGAGCCACGCTCGATGGTGCCAATTTTTTGCAATTATTTTGTTTTTATCTCTTTTATATGAGTCAACGGGAAAGTTCTTTTGAAAATTGAGGATAAAAACGATTGCCCTATTGTTATCGAAAGTGGCTCATGCGATATTGCAAACGACTTGAAAAAAAAATATCAAGAGACGTGGAAGTGTCGCGACGCGAAGTACTTAAAAACCCGATTTTATTTATTTTTTTTTCAAAGCGATGCCAATGTATAGTTTCCAATGCGTCTAGTAACGATCATAAATGTTTGGCTGATGCTCCGATACGGTCATCGTGGTCCGTAAATTATCATCTGAATGTATCATCCTGCAGTGCATGTAATGCAATGCATTGTTATGAGTCAACTGTGGCACGAGTTCGTTGCATCGGCTGGCTGATTTGTCAACTGCCGCGATTCGAAGCTCTGTCGATTTCCATGACCCAATTCATTGGAGATGAAAAATCTGCCCTCCTTCGTAGATTTTCCTCCCTAGATTTGACCCGGGTAAAAGTGTTTCATTTGACCCCGTCCGTTTAGATTTTTGAACGCGGCGGCCGGATCTTTTAATATTTCCTAGACATATTTTTACGTAATGCAATGCGTCTGCTATGCATAACTTTGTTGAATCTGCTAGCTCATTTGTCATTGCCGCAATTCGACGCTCCGTCGACTTCAATGAACCGACGCATTCAAGATGCACAATCTCCTTCGTGGATAGACAAAAACCGGTACATATACATATACATCATATATCGATCTACATATGCCGTACGTTGCCACAGTCTTCTGCAACTGAAATAAATTTTAAAAAATTGAACAACAGTTTTCTAACAAATTTCGCTCAGAAAACTCTCCTTCGTAGATTTTTCTCACCTTGGCTCCGCTATAAACGTCGTAAATTCTCCGATATATAGATTTTCTCTATTTACTCTTCGAGCCGGAAATTTCCTCTGGACATCAGTAGGCTCGCTTTTCACAGTCAAATACGTCCGAGGCGTGACTAGCGAATAAGCTTCGTCCAAGTAGTTTATTTCGTTATCGCGCTACCTTCAACGGTACACAGTTGTATATAGATGTTTATATGTATATACACGTTTACGTATATACAGTGGCTGTGTAAAATATCCAAGCTAACCCCTCGAGAGATCCGGCGAGTCACACGCCACGCTGGACTTTATCGTTTAGGCGGGTGAAGTCAAAGGGAAAAGGGCCAGACTGGCCAGACACCGGGTTCACTGGTGCAAAAGTCAGCGCCCGCAGGGGACGCAAATACCGCAGCGATATAACGTACGGGGATAGGAAACGAATGGGGAAAATAGCACGAACGAACGAGAAGGACGGACGAAATTCGAAGAGCAGTGAATATATTTATCCTGCGGAAAAGCTCCTCGATCCACTCTAACAGGACTTGTATCGAAGATCTAATCGTTGATCCCACGAGCGAAGGGTAGCCATTTTTTACTTGCTCTTTTTTATCATTTTTTTTACATTCGGTTCGGGGATTTTTTTCTGTGTTATCGGAAGATCGTTGCTGACAATCAATCTTGGGGAGTTTTTTCTTCGATACCATCTGTTTTCCTTTCACTTATAAAAAAGTCGGGCGACGCGCACGGGATTGGCATTAGAAAATCGTTATTGAAAAGAATTTTGTCGTAATCTTTTATCGTTTTGTTTTCAACGATATTTAAAAAAATTGTCATTTAAGAAGGTATCTTTGATTGATTTACTTGAGATGTCGGATCTAAATCACACATCAACATCGAGTTCATATTTGTAATTAAATCTCTTAGAAGAACGTTGTTCAAAAATTATTTTCCCTTAAACTTTTTTCGTTTTGTGTTTAACGATAATACAAAAATTCACATTCAAGAAGAAATTTTTGATTTATTTACTTGAAACATCGAATCTAAATTAAACACCGTCTTCGAGTTCTTATTTATAATTAAACTTGTTGGAAAATTCTTGTTCAAAAATGATTTTTTTTTTTTACTTGCAGAGGATTATGATATTGATCGATGTCCATGTATGCGTGGACTCGTTTTTGTCTATCCACGTATATATATATATTTTTTTTTTCGCGACTCGCTTTCTTATTTCAGCTTTCCCCATATAATCCGTTGAGCATCGCGAGACACGCGAATGTGGTGAACACGTACGGAAGTGCATGTCACACCCGCGCCGTTTCTCTCGCCGTCTTATTCTCAACCTCTCCATCTTCCATAACCCACTGCTCGATCGATCCATATATCTTAAAGCACACCCGCATCTCTCGCGAGAAGATTTTACCATTCTCATCCACTACCCGTGCCATGTCTCTTCCACGCGCATGTGTGTACACTTTTTTTTTTTTTATATCCCTTCACTTCGCGCCCTCGGCAGCATCGGCGATAGCGGAATACATCGCTCCTCTGCAGAACTTTCTGCAACACGAAGTTCTCAACATTGCTGAGTGTGCATGCTATTTCGCAGCGAGAATGCACTAAAGAGTTGTATTTATATTTATATAAATAAAAAAATGTCTCCCAATTTAAAGTTTAAACTACGCAAGTAGGGTATAAAAGGGGTCAATGTTGTATAAGAGCTGTATCGCGTCGCTAGTGTCACCCCACGCCTCAACATTAAAGAATTTCTTTTTTTATTTCGCATAAAAAGTTTTTATGCAAAATCTGGTACATTACATTTAATGTACAATTGTTGTACAAAATGAATATACTTTTTCATTGAAAATAACACAAATAAAAAAATGTAAGTACTTTTGTAGTAAAATCGAAGTAAATTATTAAAAAGAAAGTATTTTCAATGTTCTCATTACACTGAACATTAATTGTTCACTGTAAGAATCTGTGTACATTGCAAAAAAGTTTTGTTTGAAAATTACTGAACGTTACTGGGAGCTCTTTTACATAAACTGTTTCTGAAATTTCAAACACAAGTGCGTTGCAATTTTGCCGTAAAATTTGTATTCACAATGAAAATGTTTATAAATTTTTGGCAAAAGATTCATAATTTTAATATCTGATATTTTTATTTTACGAAACACTACATTAACTTTCAAGTAATGTAAGTAATGTAAATTACAAGTTGCGGGACATTTAATTTACAATTGATTATAACATTCTGCACATGAAAGCAGCAACTTGTTCGTAAGAGACTTGTCCCGCGAGCAAATAAATAAAAAATACAATAAAATCCAATATCGCACCGGGTGAGGATTTTCTTCCAGACGCGATCGCCATTTTCCCACCGACCCCCATTAACCCGAGCTCCCCCGGATCATACACTTTATATCGACCAGACTTCACCGTCCGTCTGATAACTCTCCGAGCACGATGAACCAACAGCTTTTCGACTGATTGCGAAAGCTCGAATGCGCCTCTCCGTCATTATTCTCAAGTGTCCCGCGTCCCCGCGCCGATACAGGTTTCCTCTTTGCCCGCGTCACTCCCATCTCGAATGCACTGCCATGCGAAACTTTATTCGCATTTGTTCCACGCATCCAAACTTTGCATAATCAAAACAAAAAAAAAAAAATTCCAAAATAGAAGATTCCTCCGAAAAAACGCCATCAAAGTACGACATCAAACGCAACTTACCATCCAATGAAAAAAATGTAAATTTTTTTTTATTGCGATGTATATCTCCTATTTTATAGATCTCTCGTCGTCATCCATTATTCTCCTCCTCGCTTTTGCCATTTTTACCACCGCCCTCTTTATTCTATCTCCTCCCATCCTCCTCCGACCGAAAACCGCTATATTTTCAGCGAATCTCTCTGCAGCATCTCTCCCTTCGCTGGCGACGAGAAAACGGGGAGGGGGTGGATTTTTTTACATCGTATTTTATTCGAGCGCGCACGAAGTAGCAGGAATAAGACGAAGAAGAAAAGGAAGAAGCGGAGATGAGAGAGTACCTCGTGCGAGATAATGTGTATCGATCTCCTCTCGCGTACCTCGCGCGCGGTTTCATTTCGGTAAGTGCGCCGCGAAGCTGTGCACGTCGTGGGAGCTTTGGATCCTCACGGATTCCACAGGATGATGTTGAACCGAAAATGCTCGGGGCTTTCCGGCCGAACTGGTCAATTTCATCGTGAGGAGCCGTGGGTGTCGGTGGTGTAAGTAAGAGCTCTCTGAGCTTTCCGTGCGAGCCTCTTCCGCCGCTGCACAACCAAACACACACTCATATGACGGATTTGTGTGTTCTGTGTGTGCGAGTCACACACGCGCACACAGGCACCCGTGCAGAGCTTGCACGGGCATCCTGTGCAAGCTCGGGGCGTCGTGGTGTGCGCTTGGTACTCGAGATCGACGAGCCGCGATGCCTTGACGCCGCAGAGAGAACGAGCCAAAGGGTCTCGAGGTACGTAAGTCGAATATCTGACACTGCGTAGGAGGATTAGTTTTCACTGAAATGGGAAGTAAGGTGCGAGGCCGATGGAGACCCAGCTCATGCGTTTGCGAATTCGCTGCTATGGCAGAGCGTCGGCTTTGCCATCATCGATGGATCGTTAGGCACGATGCAACTCTAATGACAAAAGCTGCAGATCAATTCGTGCAATTTAACATTACGCTACTTGTCATTTCGGTCTCTTCGGGCTGCCGATTTGACGCTCTAAAATATCTGGGTTAGTTTCGGCAATTCAGCGACTCCATCAACAGTCGGATGAAAATCGTTTCTTGGTAAAATTGCGACGATGACCTGATTGTCAAAAGCTATCGTGATAACAACAATTATTATTGTGTTACTGACATTTATCTACTTGTCAGCGAAAGGGATCGTTCGAACCAAGAAAGAAAAGCCGTTCATCGCAATATTTCCGTGTTTTGTCCGGATTTCGTGACGCATACCTTATTACAATAATTTCGAACACAGTTGTCCAAGTTTGATGAAGTATCATCGCGGTCCAGACGGCAAAATGTAAATTTCTCCCTCGGATCGCTGGCACTCGCGCTCCTCTCCCCTGCCATGTTGCGACAAAGGCTACGAGGAAGTCGCGACGGTAACTGCCGAGGCTGAAAAAAATCCTCAAGGAAAATGTACACGAGTGTGATGGAGCGGAACATCAAGCGAGCAGGGCGGAGTCATAGATAGGGAAATAGAGAAAAAGTGTGAGTAGGTAGGAGAGCACGAGGAGCTGGAGGAGCCTCGCCAGAGTGGAGAGATGAGAAGAACGAGAGGAAAAGTCTGCCGCTATGGGGTGTTCACCTATCCGGAAACCTCTGACAAAAAATCTATGTGCATATAAAGCTGTACGTATCGAAAAACTCCAAGGGATAGGTCGACGAGAAATGAGATAAAATAGAAGGACAGCGAGATAAAGGGAAAGGAAGTGGAAAGAGGCGGAATGATTTACGTATCAGTAGCAATCAGATGGAGAGAGCGAGAGAAAGAGAGAAACGGTAACAGAAAGATCTAAGATCTGCGGACGAGATCGCGGAAGGGTGAATAATAACGTTTGGAATTCGAGACGCGGAATAATACGATGTCGCAAACGAACGGGCCAAGAAGGCTGTATCGCCTCAGAAGAGAAAGGGAAGAGGAGAGAGAAAAAGATGGAGAAGAAGAAGGAGAAGAGGGAGAGAGAGAAGGGGAAGAGGAAGGAGAAAGAGAAGTGGAAGAGGACGATGGAGAGGGGAAGGGAAGAATAGAAAGGAAACGAAGAATTGAGGCGAGCGAAGAATGAAAGAAATGTTAGATGAAAAGAAAGAAAAGAAAAGGGGAGAGGGTTTAGGTGCAGTTGGGTGTATATATAGAGGGAATCGAATGGGATGCTGAAGAACGGGGATGCTTGCTCGCGCGAACGAGCTGGCAAGAATTCGTGGCTATTTTCCATTTCCTGCTGGGAGGTGCGTTCAATAAAGTTGAATATTTAATAAGGGCGCGTTATGCGGAGGGAAAAATGCTGTGGATTTGGACACGGGGATATCGTACGAACGGACTGGGAAAATAAAAAATTGTTGGATTAACCAAAAGTCGCGATGACGTACGTTCGAAGTTGTCAATTGATTGACCTAACTAAAGCATTCTTTTCTTGAAAAATCAATCCCTTCGGTCCATTCAAGAGACAATTTTTCTGGTGGAAATTTTTGAGAGTTTGAGGAGCTCATCAGGCTATTTTCAAACCTTATCAGAGTCGGACGTACCTAACGCTCTAAAATTTATATCAAGCAGACTTTAAGGGTCAATTCTTAAAAATTCAACGTTCCATATTCTCCGTACAAAAAAAAAGAACAATTGTCGATGTACGTTTGAAATTTTAAGAGCCGATCGAATAAGTCTTATCATCCAATTCATCGCCCGAACGAGTCTTCGTCCCCGATTAATAATGAACATCGACGTTTCCACCTCTCTTCAATGATCCCCCGGCCAGCGCTTCAAATTAATCTCCAGCTCAAGCCCGGTCGACGGAGAGGACGACGGTGTATTCCGCCGGTGGAAGGGCTTGGACACAATGATGAGGGGCGATCGTCCCGCGTCATCTGATAGCTCGAGTGAGCGTGGCATTCGGCGGAGCGTCGCTTGTCTCGTGGGACAACTCCGGCACCTGAAACCCTCGCGATTATGTCAAGTCGCAGGTATATAAACCGTGCGTGTTTGTTTATCAGATCTTTGCGAGTCGTAACGGCGCCATAGACGGTCCTCACCGCCACCGTCTTTTCTTATCTCCTGCCGTGCTCCCTTCTCGCCTCCGCACCGGAGTCATCTCTCGGATGCCTCGCCATCTCCTCCCTTATGCATTCGCGTCCGAGAGCATCCTGGGCGCCGTGTTCTGGACAGCCTTGTGGGAGACACGAGCTCTCCGGATAGCCCGAGGCTGTCGCTGCGAGAAACCGACCAGAGTTTCATTCCGAGTGAGATCACGCGCTCGCCAAGTCAGCCCGGTTAGTCACGATGAATGGAGCGAATGAATCGAGCGAACCAATTAAGGATTACGAAGGTCCGCAAGGATCGTCCCCCTCCTCCTCCACTGTGTTCCCTGCACAGCTTCGAGGCTCGCCCTCGTCAGTCCCCCCTCTTTCTTGCGAAAGTCGCGAGCATCTCGCACGCATATCCCGGGTGGCTACTTGGCTCGAGGATCGCCGAGCTCATTCCCCGTCCCTCGACTCTCCGGCGGAGACGAATGACCTGTGTAAAGGTCCTGCTACCTCGTGCTTATTGTGTCAATGGTACGAGAATTCCGTCGATAAGGGGATGAAAGCGTCATTGGTATGAAAACGTTTTGACGAGGAATGTCAGACAAGCTTGCGAAATGCCACAATCTCGCATCCGTCTTCATCCGGGAATAACTTTGCCTACGGTCGATATTTTTCAACTTCTTGGTAGCGAAATCGATACGCAGGAATCTCAGCAACATGCCTGCGAAGGTGCAATCGACATTTACAAGAAAGTTTACAAGTCAGTCCCACATGTGCTCATATGTCTTCTCTCCAGTCTCTTCCAGTGACGAACGAAACAACGCCGTCAGGCGCTGATCTACAATAATTACGTCGCTTCGCTCCAAAGCCTCCCCCTACGAACCGAAGGCGACAGACTCAAGCCTCAAATCAAAGATAAATCTTGCCAGCCGGTTGGGAAATACGTCCCCGTGGTTTATCGCCGAGCCATCTGCAATACCTCCACAGACACGTCGCGCACACTTACATCCTACGCCGAATTCGTTCGGCCATCCGAGGATAGGACTCCACCTTCGTAGGGAAGGCTCCTGGGCCATTCAAGTTGCCATTCGTCTGTCTCTCTCTCTTTCTCTCTCTCTCTCGCTTCCCTCGTAGATATCCCAACTCGTAGATGTGCCGGGAATGCGAGCGACAGAATTCGCCTTCTATCGCCGAGCTCGTGCTCGGTGGAGGCTGGGTGGGTAGGCCAGGCCACCGTCGGGTCTCTCACACCCCCACCGTGCACTCGCGTAGTTAGGGTAGAGGCTCTCGGGGGTGCAGAGTGCCGATTTAGGGGATGAAACACGGGCGGTCGTGGGCGACGGGGTTGGGGAACGGGTGTGCTGCTGCTGCTGCCGCTGCTGCTCTGATGCTCTCGATGGTGGTGGTTCTATCGTCGACGACGACGACGGCGACGGCAGCGGCGGCGTCGGCAGTGTCGAGGGTGGCTGAGCCAGCCGGTCGCGACGGCGCAGGGTCGTCGTAACGTCAAACGCATGCGTACAATACGAGAGTAGCCGCCGAGTACTCGGGTCGAACTAGGAGAAGAGTTCAGTCCTCTGCCTGTTCTCGTTACGCGAACGCCCGCGCCTATCTCCGATAACAATAATAATACATCAAGGGACTCCAATCGGGTCTCGCGAGACGACGGCATTACCGAGAATTACATAATTGTCCAGCTGACCTCAAGATCACGGATCCAACCCGCGCAACCGTTAGCCGAGAGTTCGGAACGACTTTCGCCTGAGACGGCCCAAAGATTGAATGACGAGAGGTGAACAAACCAAAGGGAAAGGCGTTTTTTTTCTTTGAACCTCGAGAGATCTTCGGGCTGAGAGAATCTGGCTTATCGGAGCTTGGACACCAATCCGGTGACGTTCTTCTATCAGCGACCTGCTCTTGAGCTTGCTTGAGAGCTCGGGAAAAATGGGTTTTAGGGATTGTTGAGATAAAAACAATTGTGAACTTTGTGAACGTCTCATCTATCGAACGCCTGCCAGTCGCGATCTATCTTCGGTTATTGGGTTTCGGTTTTCCTTTTGTTTTTCTTTAGTTTCTCGGTTTTTCGAAGATTCTACGGCGGGCTCGCGGGGTGTTTTTGCCCCACTCGATGCCGTATGATCGGGCAACCTCCCCGACCACTTCCTGACGCACGGCTAACCAGCCACTCGCTTGTTCTACTACTTATCACTATCACCGCCACCACTACGCTAACGCTGCTGCTGAGGTTCCCGCGACAGGTCCTCAGCGTTCAATCAGTGTCAGTCACAAGCCGTCGGGCGTCTTTCCCTGACCTGGTCGAGTGAAGTTCACGAAACTCAGTGAAGGATTATCGTCAACAAGCGGCCCTGATTATATAACCGACGGTCGTCGCTCGTCCAAACCCACCGCAGTGTTACTTCGGCCTGAAGTACATTCGGAGGATTAATTATTTGGTGAAGATTCGAAGATCCGTGGTGAGATTGAGTTACTGTGTCATCTGATTTTTTTTTTTTTCAATACTGCATCGACGGTCGAGGTGATTCCTTTGATTTACGGAGAATCGAAGTGGATTTGATTGGGAGATTATTCGTTGACGTCGTTATGATGGTGATCTAAGTGTGTCTCGTGACAGTGGCCTGTGCAATGATAAATGCAACCGGTACAACGATAGTAATAGAGGACCAATGTACCAGCCAGGTGAGTTTTCCCAATCTGTCGGATTTTCTAATGGTTTTTTTTTTGTTCTTTTTTTTTGTGGGTAAAGTATGTAATTCGGGCTGCAATCGGCACTTGGAATTCGGGAAGGGGAACGTCGGACGGACCCACCCCGGAATCGCGACGCAGCAACTCTCCCCCGACCGTTCGAAGGAGCCCTCTAAAAATCTCCCCACCACGCCCACAACGGATTTACGCTTTAGCTCGTCGCGTCTGTCATTCGAGTGATGCATCGCGCTGCTTTACTCGCGGATTCTCGACACGCTCTCCAAATGCAATGTTACACTTTTATTTAATTGACAATTTTTTTTTTCTTTTCTTTTTTATGCGAGTAGTTGCCAACGTTTTATTGCGGGTTTCAGGAAGATCTTTTTTTCTTTGATATTTTTGCAGTTACAGTGGCAATATTAATGATTATTATTGCGATTGTCATACCATTATTATTGCCATAGGCAATAGCTATGATTATTTTAATAACAAATCGATATCGTTGATTATTATCATTGGAATGCTTTTTTATAATTCCAAATGTATTTTGATACAATATTAAGGCCTTTTTCGATTTATAAGAATTGACATTTACACTGTTGCTGTCGAGTATTTCATTTTCGATTTTCTCCGCACGAGATTGCAACAAATATGTCGATTAGATCTTGTCGTATAGATTTCACTGCCAAAAAATAATAAAAAAACATTGTTTTTTGACAAAAAACAATAGTGTAAAATTATGTCGTCGAATGTTTTGTGAGAATGTTTTTTTTTATTATTCAATTCAGACTTGAATTCTTCTCATTTCCGCAGGGAGTTTGACTATGGAGCATCGTGAAAATTTTACGCCGTATCCGGTTATTTCATAGCGCAGCGTTGATCGTCGTAAATGTTTCACGAATTTTAACGATATCACAGCGGTTCACTCGCCGGAATGTTCTTTTTTTTTATTTGTTATTATTCATTTTCTTCTCTGCGACAAATCTGTTGGAATTTTTCATGTCCCCAGAGGTGGTGAACCATTTATATTTTTTTCATTTTCAAATTCTACGAACATAAAAATTGTATTCGTCAAATAAAACTCGTTCACGGTGGAGAAAAATGTTATCACAATAACATTTAACTTATTTTGCATTGGATTTTCCTACGAAACCAACTCCGAAAGAGAGGTTATTCGTTGAATTTGTTTTGTTTTGTGCGAAACGCGATAACACATCATTTTCCAAATTAGTTTTCTCTTCCAAAAAAAGAAATACGTTCTCATCCTTGCAATTTAAAAAGAAAACCGAAAGTGTGTTAAACCATATGAGTCAAGTAGTTCTGAGCATTTATATGTTTACAACCACTACTATTATAAACATGTCGTGTGTATATTTAGTGTAATCATAAAATGTTTCAAAAAAAATTCAAATTAAAAAAACTTGAACCAATCTGCCCGATTTTGCTCAAAAGTAAAGTACGAAAAAAAAATACTCAGTACCCTCGGAATAAAAGTATCGCTTTCTTATATTATTTTTCCGCAAAACATACAGAAGTATAAAAATGGTTTAAGTTTTTTTTTTTTTAAGTTTTTATGCGCCCTTTTTATTTTCCGCCTGAAAGACTCCAAGTAGAAAAGGAACAAGTAGAAAATACCGCGACAGACATTTTTTCCCCTAGACCGTAGACGTATTTTTTTTTTTTTTTTGTGCTCTTAACAGTCGAAGGTATACAGCCAAAGAGTGAAACGGAGCGGACGCGGGTTACGCGGAGCCAAGAGCCAGGCAAGAGCAGCAGCAGCGGCGGCGGCGGCAGCGTCGTCAGAGCCTTATCGATTCCCGAGCTCAGATTCTCGAACTCGACGGCAAACTTCCGCCGTTCGATGGTCCGCTCCGTGTGCCGTGCACCGTCTCCGCTGTCGCGATGGTGCACAGCCGTGCTCGGCGGCGAAGGGGGGTGGGAGGGGGGAGGGGGGAGGGGGTCTCGCGAATCTCGAGGGTTGGTCGTCGAGGGTCAAGCGTCGGCAGTCTCGCCAGACGTCGATAACTCCGACGCATTTCAATATATCCTTATTTCCTCCGGGTTTTACCTCTCGAATGTGGATGAAAAACTTTTTGGCCAGATTCAATTCTCGACGATTCTTCGGTCGGGTCGGAGATAATTTATCGAATGTATATTCTGTGTAATTTTCTTCACTGTTGTATTACGTAGGTATTTTTTTTTTTTTTGGAGCAGATAGAATTCGCGATGAATAATAGAGTTTACTTTCATCGCGGATCGGCAAAGTGTCACTGCGCGATACGGTGGATGTAGTTGACTCGCGGATATCCTGCTTCGCTCGAGGGAGCTAAAGTCTCGTCGAACGTTTGCGGTGATTTTTTTTTTTTTTTTTTTTTTAATCGAGGCGATATGTGGGAAGGAAATTATTTAGGCTGGTGTATGTTTCTGCTGGATGGATTCCGGCGAAGTATCATTTAAATGGCTCGATGAAATGCAATTCCGCAATTTTTTTATGACATTCGCGGAGGGTTAATATCGTTGTCGTTTTTTTTTCTGATTTTGTCTTTCTTTTGACAGTAGTTTATCTTTCGATTGAAAAAGATGTTGCTTCGAGTTCTCAGACTCAATCAAATTGCCGTGTCCCTCAAACGGCTCGATAAGAATTTGTGAAATTTTAGCGACGTTCTCGGAGGGTTGGGAATTCCTTTCGGAAAATTTATCAATTTTTTTCCAACCATTTTTTGACTGTAAAACCTCGTTGCTATTCATTTCGAAAAAGGCTTCTATATTCGACAATTCTGAACCAATACCGTCAATTTGTATAAGTGACTCTTGCCTTCGAAAAAGCTGAATGATTTCATGGATTAATTTCGTCAATAGCGAAACCGATCGAGCATAAGAAATCAGCATACATTTTTGAGCTTTTATTTTCGGAGTCATTGGACAAATTAAAAAAAAACCGACCCCCCTTAATTTATATAATTGATTTTTGCTCTCGAAAAAACTGAATGCTTTCGCTGATTAGTTTTGTTACGGGCAAAACCAATCGAGCATAAGAAAGCACCATAAAAATATTTGAGTTTTTATTTTCAGTCATTGGATAAAAAATCGGTCGTTCCAATTCCTCCCTCTCGACTCGGGCACATATCAGGCGTAAATATAAACTACATATGTGTAATATATATAACGAGGAGCATGCGTCGCGCGCATATTGTGAATCCCGTCGACAAATGCCGTAATGCATCGCCGGTACTGGCTGGCTGTTTGGAGCTCTGCACGTACGATGCACTTGTCGAAACGAACGTGCCTCGAAAAACGGGTAGCACACAAATAGCTATATACTGCGGACTATACCATCTGTACCGCACCCATTCCAGCACATACTACGAGTGCCATTACCCGGGCGATGCATAAGGCATTTCGAGAAAAAAAAAAAAGAAAAATGGTATTCTTATTTTTTTTCTTCAAGAAAAATCTCTCCGATTTGTCTAAAATTTTTAGAGACTCTCTCTTATCGGCTGCGCAGAGTCTGAAAAAATACGCACGATCATAGAAGCATCGCTTGCCAATTTTCTCTTCCGCCGAAATCCCCCGAACAAGTCGATTGGAAATCCCGCCGATTGTTTTTTCTCCCCGTTGCCCGAAATATTTTCCGAATTTTTGTTTTCTTTTTCTATGAAAATTAATTGACTCTTTTGGGACGAATTGCCCCATATATATGCGCATGGGCGTCCCTCCAAACGCGCTACCCTACGCTGTTACGGTGGCTGGCGCTCTCGGGGTGGCTGCAAGCTGACGCGACCAACGCGAAAGTCGTTTTTCGAGGATCGATTTGGGAATGGAGCCGCGAACGACAGGCCGAGCAAGCGCGCAAAACGAATCGAACGTTTTCCCTCTCCCCAAAGCCCCCCCTTTCCGCCCCTCCATGCATGAAGGATCGTTGAAATTGTCCATTCGTTTATTCGTTCGCCGACGCTTAATTGCGTGGGTCGTTTATAGTTTTGGTGTGTGTATGTGTGTGTGTGTGTGTGTGTGTTTTTTTGTTATTTCTCTTTTTTTCGTGATAAAGTCGACGTTTCAGCGTTTGACGTGAAGCAGGATCGGTAGCGTATCGTTTTCGATGCGCAACGGTACCAGCAGCAGTTCGATGCTTCAGCTGTTTCTGATGGGTTCGGTGCTTGGGCTGGATCTGCCATCAGGCGTGCACGCCGGTTCAGTTTGTCTCTCGCTCTCACCTATCTCTAAGCATTTTCCCGAACGGTCGATCGGGAATCGACCTTTAAACTACCAACGCGGCGTAGCAAGCGACGATGCGGCGACAGCGAATCGAACAAATCGGACTATACCGAAATCGGGTACCGGCCAACGCTTTTGGCATTAACAGCGGTTCGGCGTGACGGATAGATGGATGGATGTTCGATCGGATTCGACGCTATGCGGGTTATTGTCTCTTTTCTGCCGAGTTCGATCTTCATCATTCTCGTTCGTGCTCCACGCAATGTCACGAAACTTTGAGCTACCTATCTGACACCCGAATCGACCCACCCTTCAATGAAACAAAAAGTATATGTGGAAATATATTTTTCGTATAATATATATCCTTTTCGTTAAAATTTTTGCAGGAAATTCATATGTTATCAAATATATGTGCCTGATATATCCAGGCAAATATTTAAAAAAAAACACATTGATTTTCGTGTATATCCTTCGTATAGGGAATATATTTGCGCCCGAAAAGTTTCATATTTTTCTATTATATTTTAACCGCTGGAACTCATATATGGCGTGAAAAACTACCCCGAAGACATTTTTAAAGAATGCGTTTTTTTTTGTTTGGATTTTCGTTGTGTTTTGGGCTTTAAGTGTGATTTTCACCACTAGACTTTGATGAAATCAAATTTACCGCATGAAGAGATGTGCGGGAAATTTCATCTACTGCTCATAGGACCCTCGTATGTGGAGGAAAGGCGTGGGGTGGAAGTCAACCCCAGTCATTAATCAGAAGGTAGACATAATTATACATGAGCTGTGGGGTTAATATAGTAGTAGAAGTAGTAAAGACGCAGCAAACTTGTACAAGTTAAAGCAACAAGTCTACAAGTCTACGAGTGTATGCAACAATGTAGCAGTTACAAACTACTCGGCACGCGGGCATGCTGCTTTATCCGTTTTGTCCGAGTTTTCCGTATTATCCGAGCCTACACCCCGCTTAACGCGGAGGGCTCGGATGAAGGTCTTCGCACATAAAACAACCTTTGCCGTTTTCCGTCACACAGACGAGTCGATCGGACCAGATCGGAGACCAATACGCGAACATCAGCCAATCACGGCTGTGTGTGGATACGGCACGGCCCGTCCGAGTTCCGTACGTAGTTTTGTGTGCGAGCAGCTAAAGTTGCGTGATTCGGATGAGGCGGAGGCTCGGGTAATCGAAGGTCGGATAATCGTGGTCCTACTGTACGCTTCTTCAGTACGGCCAGGATGTCGTCAAGCTTCCGGCGGATCTCATCAGGACCTGACGCAACGCTTCAAAATTTCTGCCACGCTCTTATCCGCTTATCGATACTTTGTCATCCGCTATCGTCCTGACGAGGTGTTTCTTTTCGATGAGCTCGCGATACCCTTCGGATTCGTCGCAATCGTTGACGCTGAAGTCGCAGTCGCGCGCGAATCTGATATTCTTTGCGATACCCACATGGTAAGGGCATGTGTCATTATTTTCAGCGCTGAAACTATTTTCGTTGCTGGTACTACCGGGTACACTCGTGCCGTTGCCGTCCACGTCGTCGTCGTCGTCGTCGTCGTCGTCGTCGTCGTCGTCGTCGTTGCGCCGCCGGGGACGGCGGCACGTGCGACCGACACGCAGGTCGCACACAATCTCGCACTCGTTCAAACGTGTTGGCCCTGTCACAGAACTCGCATACGCCGCACACGACCGAGTTGGCGTGTGTCTGACTTTTCAGCTCCAGGGGGATAACGCACACGGAGAACCGCACTATGGCGCATGGGTGGAAAAAGAGTTAAAGGGGAATAGACGCGAGAAAGAGTTTCGTGAGGGGAATGCTAACATATGTATGTATACATATATACATATGTGCACATGTTGCATTTGTTTCCATTAAAATACTGCCAGAAACAGAATCCCTTCGAGAAAGTCACGTTTGTTTGCATTTAGGGTGAGAGCGAGGAGGCGTTCTTCGAGCATTCGCCGAACTTGGTAATGTCTGCGTAGGCAGGAATCCGAAGACCATGGGAAGTCACTGGAGATGTGCCGTGACGGTAATTTTTTTGTAAGCTTCCATTGACCCTCGTTTTTATTCAAGGAAATGTTTGTTGTACCATGAGCGTCATTTTTGTAAGGGGTGACAAATGTGGTAAAAACAGCGAAAAACCTTCACGGTTCCAACTTCAAAGTGACGAAAGTGCCAATCTCGTTAATCAGATCAAAATTAATTCTGTACTCATTTTATAATATTCATTCATTGATGAATTAATTGATAAAAAATAAAAACACGAACGATTACGAAATCAACGTGGAGGGAATTTAGTTGAAATCAATTTAGACTGCCAAAGAGTCTGAGCAAATTCGTGAAAAAAATTACGTCGATGACAGAAGTCGCGAAGACACGAACGGCTCTTGATTTGGGGAAGACTTTGGGTAACAGGTGCTTAGTAGCCCGGATAGTTGAACCGACGTCAATGCGGGGTTTCGCACATCGACATCGAAGAAAAACAGAAGATACTTCTCGTCTCTAGAGCAAAGTCGTACATTTTCTCATCTTTGGAATCCCATCGGAGTTGAGACATCGATACATGTTGTTTTCGGAGCTCGAGTGTTTAGCTTCTGGAGGCCGCGATTATTACACGTTTTACTAAATCGGCATTAAACCTCGACAGACATATTGTCTGGATCCTCTCGTATCGATTTCACCACGAACAAGCTGAAAAATATTTATTTTTGGCAGAGTCAAAGGTCGATAAAAATAGGAGTGGAAACATATTAATGACCCGGCAGATTTAGTGTCATACTAATTGGCTCACGTTTCTGTGCAGCGATAGTTTCATTTATTTTTTACCATCCAATATTGAATCCATCTCAATTAACGACACGTCCAATTGATCTCCGGCCACGTGATCGTAAAGTTCGCCGACGAATCGACGTATCAAGCGGCTAATAGGTCGCTTCGACAGGAGGTTTCTCGGAACAATGTCCAGCGGGATCGGCGCGGGGGTCCACTTTGCGGCAATCAATGGCACTTGATGGGTTCGACGAATGTGTGCCAATCGTCTTTGGTCCGACCGCGCGTAACATTAAAAATACTCAGCTCGCGCCCCACCAGGGTCGTCGACCCGCGAGTGCATGGAGTACACTTCGGTTCGATATATCGGATTCTCTAGCATGAAAATAACTGGAATAACTACCACCAGTCCATCCCTCTCGCGACCTATTTATTTCATTCTTCTAATTGCTTTTCATTTCATTTAATTATTTAAATTCAATCCCATCGGTGCAAATCACGTAAAATGGTCATCGACGATCGCAATCCGGAGAGAAGAAAATTTAACAACTGACCTTTCAAATTATTTCAATTTTCGTTGTGTTCTTGTTTTGGTTTTTTTTTTTTTTTTTTATTCGTGACAAACCAACGACTATCGGTACACTAGTCAGAAAATGATTTATCGAGCATCCGGGGCTTCTATACATATGAATGCACACACATTGTTCAGTGGCATGGGTTGCAGTTGCGTCGGACGACGGGCTGAATCACCCATTCGCATTTTAATGACCCTTCACTTTACTATCTGTATGTATTTGCGCACATGTGCCGTTCCGAATGAACTCTGCCAAGAGCTCGAGAAACATTAGTCGATGGGTCATCGACATTTAAACTACTGTAGCATTGTTTGCCTCTGGCATCAATGCACTCTTTCTCCTCCCGTTTGCCATCCACTCTTTGCCCGTCGCTGATCGAGCTGCGCGAGCGTCTCTTGTCCCGCTAAAGACGTTCTTCGCACATCTGTTCGTACGGATAATCGTGTGTATCTTATAAGAGTCAATAGTCCTGCTCGAATCAGAATGCCTACGCAAAAGTCCCATCGAATTTCACTTTCTTCTGGAAATAGAATCAAAAAAGAAATGTACAGTCGGCTTTTGACGCTCCGTTTACCGATACGGTACAAATAACAGCGCTATGAAAAAAAAAAATATTAACTCAACTCGGCACGTTTAAGTTTAAGTTCTATTCTTAAATCAGCATCAACGACTCGTTTATTTCTCGAGAGACCGCGAAAATGCTATTCTTAGCCTCGCAAAAGCTCCTTCAAAGCTCTTCTCCTGGCTCGTTTCTCAAAACCGCTAACAATAATAACTCCAGTACAATCTCGCGATGCAAAGGCTCGGTGCCGCGCGTGTTCCGAAGCCGGCTTCGGCGTTGATTCGCCTCTGTGGAACGGTGCGAAGACCGAACCAACAGCGTTAGCGCAAATATAGACGCCCGTGGAGATCCCAAAGCTACGAGATGTGATAAATATATTGGCAGCGTTTATACAGACGTATGCACGCAAAACTGTCCCACTGTGACAGAATTTTCTACGTGACTAAATTGCAGCTTTTCACTTGACGCGAGAGTCGAGTCGACGATATTCCCATGGCTCGTTTCTTCGGTTAAATCGTCGCTCGGCTCCGCTGACACGCCTCTCGCGGAAGGGCGTAATAATGCGTTGTAGACGAAGCCACTTACCTTACATGGATTACTGTTCAAAGTATGTGTTGTTTGAGCTTGGTAAACTGTAATGTCGTTACATGACGTGTGAATAACCGTAATACCCGGGTATACGGACAGCGGTGATGCGTGCACGCACACAGGTCAAAGGAACAAGGTAGTTGTTAGGGCTGCTCGAGTTTTCAATGCAAAGAAATGGGTGCAATGTGAATGCGAGTTTTCCACGTGCATAGATTGCCGGACACTTGGTTGTTTCTGTGATGAAAACAATGCCGCTCATCGGGTCATCAGACTCGTGGGTCGGTGTACTCATTGTTGCTCTCTTGTGGCTGGCAGGTTTGCAGGTTTGCAGGTTTGCAGGTTTGCAGATTTGCAGGTTTGCAGGTTTGCAGGTTTGCATGCTTATAGGTTGGCATGTTGGCTGGTTTGCAGGTTTGCAGGTTGGGACGTTTGCAGATTTTCAGGTTTGCAGATTTGCGCATTTCGCATATAGAAAAGGAACGGGTCACGGTCAAAAATGGTCGACAGATAAAAAATGACCCATGTTGTTGAGACGTCTTATCCACATTATGAATTCATTCAATGACGCACACAAAGTTCAAGCAAATAGGTGACTTAACGAGGTGCGTCAGACAAAGCGTTGTTCGCAGTCGTTCAGAAACACTTCATCCCCTCAACAACGAAACCCTCCCGCCACAATCGCTACCGATCGGATCACCTGGTCCTACGTTCATAAGGTTGTACAGGGAATGCCGTCATCGCATTGAAGATGTATGATGGTAGCCGTAGTACGAGGAGAAGAGGATATCCGCGTGAGCATCGGTTTTTCACTTTTACTCTCCCCCATGGTATAACTCCCGGAGCAAAGAACCGACGGCTCCACCGGAATCATCGGAGCGGAATTCAACGCATTCGCATATTTGGACGGAGCGACGTGGGTGCGTATGTGTATGTGTGTGCGGTGTGGAGGATTGAGGCTCAAAACCGCGAGTCCTCGCGGTTGCATCCGCGAACGCGTGAGCCCGTTGCGAGTCGGAGGGAACGAGAGTCGCGGAGGAGGAACAAGGGGGAACCGCGGTGAAAGCGAGACGTGGAAATAGAAGAAAGGAAGAGACTGAAATGCACACATTAGAGAATGTAATCAGGATAATAGCAAGGAGGCTGGCGTGAAACTGTGCACCAAGGACGCTATTACGCCACTGGCAGCGGAACTCTTTTCCTCCACCTCTTTCTCACTGTCTCGCACCCCGGACTTCTTTCACTTGCCCGACTCTTTTCTCTCCGTTTCTCCCCTTTTTGCCTCCTCGTCCTTTCCCCAACATCCATGGCGATCCTTCATCCGAACCGGTCTCTCTTCTCGCTCGCTTGAACGCTGTGTTCACTGACTCCACCGCATTTTTTCACCACCGTCATCGCACTTGCCATATACCACCATTCGTGACGCTGTCTCGCCTGACTATACCTATCAGTGTTCAATTTTCCTTTGTTCTCTTTCCGAAATTCTACCTCACTGCATATCGGATCGATACCGGATTATCAAAACTTTGATTTAGAGAAATGGCGCTGAATCCCGGATGGCAAGGAAGCGGATCGTTGAGTAGGCTTCCTAGGCTAGGAATAAGTTTGAATAGGTGATTTATGTTACATGAACTTTTTAAGAACAGCCGAACATTGACATCTAGTCCGAGACCAAAAGTCCGCAAAACTGGCGACGAAATCGCTGAATCCGCCACACTGACGCGCACGACAAGTGTTTGCATGAAGAAGCTTCTTTGCGCCTTTCAACGCTTGAGAAAGATCACACATGAATCCGGAGTTGACCAGTCCATGCAATGAATAACTGACAACGT